>JACYFF010019584.1:81675581-81706707 GCA_017589665.1 Selenicereus undatus
ATTATTATTATTATTATTATTATTATTATTATTATTATTATTATTATTGTTATCATTGTTATTATTATTATTAGTATTACTGTTATTGTTATTATTATCATATTATTTTATTTTTTTTTATAAATTTGCAAAAATTTAATTTCAAGCTACGAAAATTCAATCGCATACGATTTACTTTCCTTCCCGGCCCCAAACTGTATAAGCCCAATTTAGGCCCGCCAAGTTACCACTTTTTTTACGTAGTTAATTACCATCTTTATGCCTAATTAGTAATTAGCAAAAGCTTCTTTTGGAGGGTGAATATAAGCCAAGTATAAGAGATGAATCGCAAGACAACTTCAAGCAAACCCAACCACACACACATCTCTCTATCTCTTCCTTCTTTCTCTAGCCCATGGCCCCCCTCCAGCTGCTGCCTTGGTGTTTTTTGACCACCCGTCAGCAACGAGCCGGCCACCTATCACCACCCATGGCCGTCCCCTAGCCACGACAACCCCCTCCCCTGCCCAAGCACAACCCCAACTCTTTCATTCAAGCATCCAAGTGAGTTAACCCTAACCTCAACCCATGGATTTTTTTTTCGTTTTATTGATTGTTTGAGTATGGATTATGTTTATATGAACCAAGTGATGGTTTTTATGCAATTTTTATTGAGTTTAGTGATGTCTAAAGTTGTGGGTGATGAACTGGAAGTGTGATCAAATGAGTTGAATTATGAAAGTTGAATCCAAGCTTGCTTGTTTCATTTGATGTAATTTTAATATGTATATGACACCTTAAACGATCTTTTTATATCTGATTGTGGTGATTTGGAATGATCTGAAGTGAGGATTTATGTGAAAAAGGAAGACAAAGCTAAAACAGTGAAGGCTAGAAATTTCAAGAAAACAGGACAGACTTCGGGATTAAACTAGAAATGATATCCCCCTTGGAAAATTATAATTTTTGGTGGGTGGATAGTTCAATGTCTTAGCTTTCAAATAAATTTTGAATCGCCTTAATCCAAGGTCTGTGGAAAACGTTATGGTCGTTTTACCAAAACAGTGCAGAATGGATTAAAACTGGCACACTTGTGTTTTAGTCCCATTTTGGGAAACCTATTGTGGGAGTCATGTTTGTTGTTGTAAATGAAATTTTTTTAAAACTTCTTAATCTTTTCGTATTGGGGTTTTAGGTCTACATTTGAGGTCAAGGATGAAAGTTATGAATTTTTGAAGTGAACTGACCGGCTTTGGTGAAATTGGGTTGTTATTGCAGCTTCTATGCAGTGTATACTTGGAGGAAAATTCGAAAAATTTTACTGTAGATTTTCCATATTATTTTTTAATTTTCTATCAGATTTCTTAAATTTTGATTGAGTAGTTTGTGTTCGGTGATTTTTAGAAGCATTTTGATTAATTGTGTAAAGAGAAATAATAAAGATTTAGTGAGATTGATCATGCACTCATTTTGTGTATTTTGGGCCAAGCAAGGTTATTTAAGGGGGAGATAAATATTTATGAACTTTCATGGAACTTTTTGCTTGATTAAAGAGAAAGAAAAAGACAAGTATACAATTTAGGAGCTTGTTTATCAGCTTTGAATCAATTATGGAATTTACAAAAAAAAATACTACGTTTAGTGAGCTTAAGAGCTTATATTGAGGTCAATGATTCATTTGGGGTAGTATTGTCTATCTAATGAATTTATGAATGAAATATGAGAAGTGGGGAGAGTTGTGACTCAGAAATCATATTTATCCGATCAAGTTATTGCAGTTAATGCTATTTTGAACCAAGACATATCTCTCTTGGCCTCAAACCTTTATTACTTACTCGATTCAAAATGTATCAAATGTATTTATCAAGCCGATCTAGTGTACTCGTTGTTATCTTGAACTAAGCTATACATCAACGAGCCTTAAATCCGTATCAGCAACCTATTTCAGAAAAGGTCGCAACCACTCTCTCAATTGTTACCATCAAGGCCTTTTCCTTTGTAATCTCATTTATCTCATTATGGACTATTTTACTTTCATTTACTTTATATTGGACATAATTACTTGCATCGATTCAGTTTTGAAGTTATATTGAAATACCCAAGTTATGTATACCATTTAATTACTCAATTTCTGTTACACATACTTTTACTTACTTAATTATGTGAGTAAGAATCATTTGCTGACTACACATACTTACGATGACATTTATGAAACAGATTCGAGGCCTAGTTATCGTTCCTCGTTATGCATAAGTGTTATCAAGTCAGAACATATTTATCAAGTCAGATGACATTTATGAAACAGCTGACTTTTATCAAGTCATATGACATTTTTAAAAACTCAAGGTACGTCCATTGCATGTATCTTCAGAAAGCAAAACATGTTTATCAAGTTACAACTCTTAACGAGTTTATCAGTGAATTAGTTTATACAATGATTTGTCATTTAACTTGTGACCCCGTCAGTTATCATTTATAAGGCGTCAGCCCATTATTTACCCGCTCGGCTTTAGGCCAACTCTTGATTGGATTGGCAGGTGTACACCTATGTATAGATCATATCATTGTAAGGGATTCGCATCCAGATAATAATGAGCAATTCAGTTTCATATTACTTTCATTTTCATTGTTATTGCCAACTAAATGAATTGCAAAAGCAGGTATCCATCAACAGTATGCTCATTTTACAATACAGGAATGCATGTGCTGAGTTTTTGCTCACATTTTCGAATTGTTTTCATGTTTTCTGTTTTAGGTGATGAAGTATCACATGTTCCTCCTTTTAGCAAGCCCGTTTTGGAAGTCATCAGATGCTCGCAGTGTATTCAGCATAGCATGAATGTTGGGATTGACCTCAGGGTCAAGTTGGGTCTATATTCAATATACTTGTGTTGTATGGAGTGTGAGTTAGCACATGATATGATTAAGTCAATGGTATTGAAGTTGAACTATTATAGACTTTGGTCTTGAAGTGTTTCAGTTTAATAGATTTTGTGATTGTGAAGATGAGTTGCAAGATTAAATAGTTTCAGTGAGCCTTGTCCTTATCAGGACAGCAGTAGCGCCTTCTATTATAAGTTTTCCGCTGCATTTTTCCTTAAATTATGTCATTAGCATTTTGGGGGCATTACATAAACGAAAGTAGTGTTCCAACAATGTATTAATGGTCTTCCCAGTTCAATTAATGCCCACATTTGATGATAAATATTATTAAAAGCAATGACTCTTGCTAGAGCAAGATCACTAACTATGCCTTGTTGTTCTGAAAACCATTCTCATCGTTGATCATTGGGATCGTCTAAATCAATTAATGGAACAAGAAAATGGGATGGTTTGGCCTTTCCATTTTCATACTCAATTACTGCACAATGTAACCCGACATACAAACTTCTAATGTATGAATTTTTGTTGGACCTTCTGGAGATGTGAGTATCCAATGGATCTTTTTAAACATGAATTGTTGAAACTTAGTTAGTCTTGAGAAGAATGGGAACTTTGGATTTGGGATTTCCATGAGGTAAGCCACCATTCCATATTTGCAGACTTTCACGATGGATTCATCAAGAGAGATTCAATTAGATGTAAATCTAACACCAACAACTCCAGATCTATCAGGAAAGAAGATCGTAGTACTCCATGACTCCCAAATATCATATGAGTAATTTTGGTAGTGCTCGATGCAAGGTGCATACTAGTCTTTGAACCATTTTTCTTGAATAGGAGAACTTATTTTTTCTTCAAGATCACAAGGACACCTTAGCTAATTCATTTATAACTCTAAAAGACTGAATCTTTGTGCTATTAGATAGGCAAAAGGCAATGGGACAAAGTATGATCTACTTTTTGTACGAAATTCTAAGATATCCATAAGGATTCTACTAGAAGGAGAAACCCGTTCTAGTAGTAGTGGAATTGCATTTTAGATTTCCTCCTTTTCCGGCAAGAGTTCTGCGCTGATGACCATCATTGACGGCTTCTCGAGTTAAACTATCTGCCAGAGAATTCTTCGATCCCGGTATATGTTCAATAGAGAAAGAAAACTAGTTAAGCCATAATTGCCAATGCAGAAGCGCTTGCATATTTGATAAATTCTTTTTCACACAACCAAGTATTTCTTTGCAATCAGTTCGAATAAGAAAATATTTTGGGGACAAAAATATTAAGAACTTTTCAATTCCCCTTATGATTGCAAGGATTTCTTCTTCCATCATGGGATAGTTGCATTCAACTTTATTAAAACTCCCACTACAATATTTGCCGAGTTTTTCTACTTCTTTGATTTTAAGTACTACACTCCAATGCTCATTACTGGCATCTCTCTCAAAAATTAAATCATCTCGTTCATTAGGCAAATTAAGAACATGAAGATTTTTACACATCTTTTTGAAGCATTGAACAATCTTTAAGTCGTTACGGGTCTATGTTCAACTTACTTCTTTCTTGGGTTTCTATTGCAATGGCTTTCTCAATTTAACTAGATCTTTAATGAAATCTGAACCATAGGTAAGACTTCCAAGAAACCTTTCTAATTGCTTCTTATCTTCAATCTTTCCAGGGAAATTTTCTATTTTCTCTATAATATACTTTTGTGGGATGATTTGTTCGGGTTTTACCTCCACACCTAAAAACTTGATTTCTTGTTCAACATAAATGCACTTGTCTTTACCAAGGATAATACCATAATCAATGCATCTTTGGGTGATAGCTAAAACATCATCTTTGTGCTATTGTATGGTCTTGGAAAAGAAAAGGATATCATCAATGTAAACTAGACAACCATGATTAAGATCCTTGAAGATATTGTCCATTGTTCTTTAAAATATTTGATGTGTATTTTTAAGACCACATGGCATTGTTGTCCACTCATAATGTCCTTGAGGGGCACTAAAAACAATTAAAGGAATGCTTTTTTAATCCATTTTAATTTGTCAATATCTACTTTTGCAATCCATTTTTGAGAACTAAGAGACTTCTTGAATTATATTTTAAATGACTGTTTTGTTAGAAAATGACTTTTGCTAGAAAGCGGGACTGGTATGATGACTTTTGCTATTCCTGATGAATCATTTATCTAGAAGTTTTTTGATTTGTTTATCGAATTCTTAGATGTCCTAGTTATATACACTATTTTTTAGACTCGAATAATAGTGTTAGGATTTAAAAAAGTAATTTTTGCAAATATTTTATCTTTATCCCAAAATTTTAGTGGGTTATTATAGTAGAGTTCTTTGCATAATTGCTCTTATTGTTTAGTAATTTGCTCTTTAGTAGATAACTCAAGTAGTGAGATTGTTAGTGCTATTTCATGTTGTGCATGTATTACCTTTTTCACCACGTTGGTTGCATATAAACTCAATTTTCTAATGAGTACAAGAACTATTTAATTTATCGATGGAAACTAACTAACCATTTATTGTGAATATTATTTGGTTTATGGTCAGTGTACATGGAGAATATAGCCTTTGAAAATTATTTCCAATAATCATATGATGAGAGGGTTGATCAGTAGCCCATATAACTAGCATAATGCATTAGACTTCTCTTAGTTTTATGAATAACCCTTCTATGGCCTCCTTGTGACTCATTACATCATTATTAGCTATCCTTATTTGTTAAGGATTCTTAGCTTTCTTCCATATGAATTCTGGAAATAAAGATTTTTTTTTTTTCCAAGCCAAATAGAACAACCACTATCTATGTAGGCACACAATTCATATTTATTATATTTACTCTAAATGTCCATTTATTGGGATATAGATGATGTTAGGATTTCTGTTGGTGACTTCATAGCATATTCCCATAGTCTTATTTTTGACTAATTCATCCTCATAGATTGACTGACTAACAATTCTTATTTGTATCCAATGATTTTTCCTGTCTAGACTTATACTTCGGTCTACACTGTATCTTGTAGATTCAAAACTCATTCTACTTATTTCACTGGTCATGCTAATTGTATCATCTTCTTTAAGTTCTTCTTTAGCTGATGAAGACCCTTCTCCCTTTTCAAATTTTGTACTTATGCTTTTTAGTAATTGGGGTTTAATGTTAATCGTACTATTCTCATCAATTTTTATTACATTTTCTTATTGATTTTTGTGGGATTAGCAAAGATCGATATTTAAGACCTATCAATCTTTATCTCTTGAGGATTGGATTTTGTCCTTCAGGAATTTTTGCATAGGAGTAGGACTTTTAATTTTTCTGCGTGTATCATAGTTACCTTAGGCTTTGGACCTATAGCATTATCTAATTTTTAGATTATTTTCTAGAATATCCTTAGTGGGTATACTCCTTTTGTTCATGTCCATCCCAACTATTTTTATCTTAAGGGACAAGAAATTTTTGGCAAATTCATCTTTGAGGCTCACATAATATCCAAGTTGACAACTAAATCCTAATTAACCATTACATAAATTGGTCTTAATCTCTAAAATAATTTGATTATTAAATTTAATATGTCTAATATTACAGAGCAAAGCATAAAGATCAATATCTTTACCATAATATTGTAATTGAGTAATTTGCACTTGAACACTTCTAATATGGATATATATGTACTTTCCATCTTTTGTTATGCTAAGGCTGTTTTCCCAATTAATCAGATTAACTTCTCCCACATCGTACTCACAATCTTTTATCTATAGGTCTCCTTCCATCATTTCACATATATAATTACTTTTTAATTGGAAGACCTATTTTTTAGAGCTCATACATTTCCGAATTATGAGAATGACCCAATCCCCTTTAACTTCTTCGCTTTCAATATCTACAACAAACTCATCTCCTTGAAGATCACTAAGATTAATTGAACTATGTTCCATCATATGTTTGGGTCATTCATAATCACTCTCTCATATTCATCTTCCAGTAAAATCTCAACAATTCCCTTGTTGTCTTTCAGGGCTAGGTCTAGGGCCTCTTCTTCGCTAAGTTTAAAATAGTCTCGGCTACCCAAAGTCTCTATAAGCTTGTTATTCTTCCTATTTTGCATTCGTTTGCATAATGACCCATTTCTATGCATGCCCAGGACTTCCATTTTTTTTATCGGCAAGACAATATGTAGCTTTTCTAAAAAATCTTCGTTTTTCAGGGCTTGGTTTGTTATGATATTTCCTTTTATATTTTTCTTCCATTTGCTTGTTACATGTCTTTTTCTTATAAAATTTTCTTTTCTTTCTCCTTTCAGGTTCCTTTTCCTATTGGTGAGGATTATCCCAACAAGCTCAAAAATATTTCTTTATTTTATTTTGCTTCTGGAGATCAAGACATTGATCATAGACCCATTTTCTTAGATTAGAGATTCTTGAACCAAGGATATGAATGACATCTACTTTTTCAAGCCATGCAATGTACTTTTCAGTGATTATAGAACTGATTGGATATGGTAATTTATCCTAAAACATGCTAAGATTGGTTTCATTATGCCTACTTTTGTAATAATATTGACTTAATTCAGCAATATAATTCTCCAAATGCCTCATGTCTCATAATTCTATGTTATTAATATTTCTTTTCCATTCTCTTGCTTTTTCTTCATAATCAGGTTTAGCTCCAATGAATTTAGTTTCAATTTCATTACATAAGTTTTTAAACATTGCAGTTAGTGTTTCCATCATTCTTAATGCACTTTTACCATAATCATTTAGTGAATCATACTAGTCAACTACAGTGCTAAAAATCTATGCTGGATGTAGTTTAGGAAATTTACAGCACTCCATGCAGTATTTAAGTTTAGCACACTATTCATAACTGTTTTCCAACGCTCAAATATTTCTTCTCTATTACGAGCTCTATCGATGTTCAAAATGTATCCCGTTTGACTATTTGAGGTCAGGTCAATTTCTTTATAGGACGTAGTTTTCCTTGGGATAAACCCAAAGGAATAGTTAGTTGTACATCCTGGTGGAACGTATCTCTATCTTATAAAATGGGTATTTCTTCTAGAAGGTTCACCACATTCTTCAAGTTTAGGAACAATGTTGTTATTTAGATCGATTTCATTTATGTTGAGTTCTTCTCTAATTTCATTGATTTTGTCATCGAATATCATTTTACCGTATTTTTTATCCAATCTCTTTCAAACTTCTTTTAAAGGTATGACATTAAGATCCTCTAGTTTAATCAGGTTCATCTGATGATATATTTTTTCTTCTAACTAGGCATTATTTTTCTCTTCATTATCATTAGATAATACCTCTTATTTGTCCACTATTGCACTCATGATTTTGTTTAATTCTTCTATATTGTATTCTTTATCAAACATATTCTGTAGTTCTTCAAGATTAAACTGCTTATACTCCATCCTTTTCTTCTTTCTCTACCTTTTCAGATGATTTTTTAGTTGATTTTGCCCTACTTCTTTTTGGAATTTAAATCATGCAATGGAAATGAATTTGTGTTTCTTGGGTTTTGTAAAGGATATTTATGCTAAAATGGAGTATTAATACTTTGATCAGATTTTTCACTGTCTCACTTTGTTGATTAAAGAAAGATGGATTGTAGACAATTACTTCTTGATATCCTTAAATTCAGTCTTAATTTTTACTAATTCCAATTTTAATTCTAAAACTATATCAGTGATATAGTTTAGTTGAGGTGCTATTGAAGTGGTTCATGATGGTGAATGCACAATATAAGAATAATTAGGAGCAGGACAAGAAGATGACGATTAAAGTATTAAACACAGTTAATTAGCTTAATTAATTACTAATTAATCTTAATTATCTTAATTATTTTTTCTCATGTGGCTTTGTTATTAGATCAAAGAGGGTTTTGAGTAGTGCTTATCAGAAGATTATCACATGCACAAAATTAAAATTTTCGAAAGTAAGTTTTTAAGGATTTGGATAAGTTTTGCAAATATGAAAAGCTTTGGGAACTTTATAAAAAGTTCAATAGTGACTTGTCCCTCGGAGATTGACTGCATAATAGTTCAATGGTTCAGAAAATTCAATTTCGTAGTTGTGGGTTTAGAAAATTCATGCACCATACTTTGATAGTTCAAAAAGTAAATAATTCGCAAAACAAATGCTTAGAACATTAGGCTTTGTGTTCAAAAGTTTTCAAACCTTGTTTGGTAGGGTGAAGAAAAAAAAAGAAAATATATAAGTGATCAAGCCCAAAGAAATGGAAATATAACTTAATTTAACCCTATGGATTTAATTACTAACTCATGAGTTTCAAGCACTTAAAAGGAGAAGAAGATGAGGAAAGGGAATAAAAAAAATTGAGAGTGAGAAATAGCGAGTGAAGTTATACCTTTGCTATGCCATTCCCATAGCCACCACCTCATTGCCACTATTGTGCCACCTTATCCCTATCGTTGATGGTTTGTCCTTGCAACTCTACTCTTCCCTCTGTTCTCTTTAGTTTAGACCTTAGGGTTTAGATTAGTGAGAGTGAGAGATGTAAAAGACAGGTGAGCCCAACATTACAAAAAAAAAAAACAAGTGGAAGAAAATTGTTTTAAATTACAGTCTCCCCACTGAAAGAGATGTCACTATTCATTAGAATAACATCGAGCTTCTGTTCATTAGAACATTTTAGCGTTAAGGGAAGGTTTTGATATTTAAAGTATAAAGGTGCATCTCAAAATGCTATCTTTGCTTGGCTCTTCTAAGGAGGGTGGCTTAATTACCATGTTTTTATACTTTTTTCTCATCCATTTTCTAGTGATGCAAGTCATATATGTATAGGATTTTATGAGCATTTAGGTGCCATTTTAGGGAACTAGAATGAACATTTGGATGATTTATTCCCCCATCTCCACAAATACGCTTTAGTTTCTTCTGTCTGTGAGGCTATGCAAGTTAGTGCAAACCCGAGGCACATTAGTAATTGATTTGTTTGTATTCTTTATGATCAAAGAAAGAAAACAAAATAGGCCCAAAGACACACTATACAGGCAGACAAATAGTCAAAGGCATAGTTTAGGAGGTTCTCGAATGAAGGAACTATTTAAGAAAACATCCCTCTAACTATAGCATAATTACAATAAGACATAAGATTTAAAATTCCAACCAATTGGCAAATCGAATTATTGATGCCTTTGACATTTCGGGGGAATTTTCTTTTTATTTACATAAAGTAACTAGAAAAATTACATATATGGCCCAGAACTTTTAATATTCGTAATTCGATCCTTATTCATCTACCTACTTTAGGTACTACTTTAGGTGCATTTGGTGCATGTGCTTTTTTCCCCATAGGTATACTTTAGGTCCTGTATAAATGGTATGGGAGCCATGTGAGAAAAAAATAATTAAGTTAATTAATAATTAATGAAGTTAATTGATTGTTTGGATTTGAATCTTCATCTACCTACCCTGCACCAAATTATTCACATATTATGCACATGTTAGATGGATCTACTTTACTCAAACCTTAACTAAACTGTATCACTGATATTGTAATAGTCCGATCCTAAATCATGTTTATTCATTTTATTAATCCATGTGATTAATTTCATCGCATTTAAATCATCGTTTTTGTTATTTCAATTCGGAAAATTTAAATAGGCCCTCACCTTACAATTCGGGTTTTTGTTCTTGTCAAATTCTGGAGATCGATATTAGGCCTTGATATTTATGAATTAAGCGATTTAATTATTTTTCTTCATGACACCACAACCATTTAATCTTGAGCTTTGGCCAAAAAAAAAACTTGCAAATGCACTCGGTTTCAGCTCTTTTCCAAACCCGAGTCCGTTGAAGGCCAATTTCGACCCAACGACACTTGGCTACATTTGTTTAGCTAATTTTTCTTAATTTAGGCCTAATGTACGATTAGTCAAAGTAGCTTTTGAGGGTTAATTTCAGCCAAGTATTTATTTGCCTAAGCTTCTTTTACAACAAGTAAAAATTCAAGATATTTTCTCTCTCTTCTTCTCTCCTCCTTCTCTCTACCCCATGGCTCAACCAGAACAGCAGCAGCCAACCCCTTCTGTGGTGTTTTCTAGCCAGCCTCCGGCAAGGATTGCAACCTCCGACCACCTCCCTCCACCGGCTATCATCTTCCACCCTCAAAATCACCAAATATCATCTCCATCTCCACTTGTTTCAAGCTCAAAGTAAGTGACCTCAATCTTATTCTTTGGATTTTTGATTTTTTTGCTTCTTGTTTTGGTTGTTTTAATGGTGGATCATGTTTTTTTGATTGAATTAAGAGTTATTTTGTTGATGGATCATGGTGGAGTTGAAGTTGGTTTATGCTAGGGTTAGGGTTACTTCTTAACCATGCAAGGTCCATGTTAAAATGTTAGGTGTTGATTGTTTTATCCTTGTTTTTAATCATCTTTTAATCTATTGAAGTTTATTATGATGTTTATGGTGTTTTGAAATGATGGGAGTGAGTTCAAGTTGACCTTAAGTTAGGGTTTTATCCAAGAATGCATGGTTTGGACCAAACCAGTTTTAAACTTGAAGTATGTGTATATGTGACTAGAAAATGAGCTTTATTGGATATGAATATGAAGTGCAATTGAGTGTGGTGTTTTCGTATGATATTGGGATGGACCAAAGTATGTTTACATGCTTTTAAGGAATGGTTTAAGTTGAGAATTTGTGTGAAAAGTGAGGGAACAAACTCAAACAGTGAGGCTAGAATTTCTAGAAAAATAGGACAATTTTTGAGATGAAACTGATAATGATGGGCCAACCCAAAAATTATGATTCTTGGTGGGTAGATAGGTCTATGTGTTAGATTTAAAATGGCTCTTGAATCGCATTAATCTGAGGTCTGTGGAAACAGTTATGGTCATTTTACTGAACATGTGCAGGATGGACTCAAAACTGACATGTTGATGTTCTAGTCCCATTTTAGGAACCCCATCGTAGGAATCATGTTATGTGTCCTTAATGAAAGTTTTGGAGGCCTTCCTAATCTTTTCATATTGGGGTTCTAGGTCTCTTTTCGAGGTCGGGAGTATAAGTTGTGAATTATTCTTTCCGTACACTCATTATAAGCCGTTTTTGCTCTGAACTTGCTACCATGCCTTAAATCACATTTCTATGCTTTATATAGTTTTATCATTTTAGTTTAATCTATTAACTGGTTTGTACAGATTCTTCATAAGCCAGTTCTTTTTAAAGGCATCATTTATAAGAACAAGCTCGTTTCTGACCTCATATACCTATAATGATCTTTTGAACAGAATCAAGGCCTAAGCTTTCATTATGTCCACTTTTGTGCATCTTATTATTCCATGAATTTGCATTTAAAACTTCCAAGTATGTTCATTGCCTGTATCTTTAGAAATCAGCACGTATTTATCGAAATCGTAATGTTTTGGTAAGTACATCAATGAATTAATTTAATCAGTGCTTTGTCACATAATTAGTGACCCCATCAGTTAAGTTATTAGTTACAGGGCATTGCCCTCCAGTTACCCGCGCTGCTTCAGGCTAGTTTTTCCGGTCGGCTTGGCAGGTGTACACCTATTCACAGATCATAACAGTTACTAAGGGGGTGTACTAACAAATAATAATTGGTAATTCAGCTTTATATGCATCTCATTCCCTGTTTTAAAATCAAAATGAATTGCAAAGTGGGCCCAAATAAATTTTCAGTGAATCTTTAACATTACAGGAATGCATGTACTAAGCTTTGGCTCACAGTGCGAAATATTTTCATGTTTTGTTTTAAGAAAGTGCTCAGTGAACCACCCTCAGGGGGGCAGGACGGCTGAAGGTGATAAGTGAGCTAGGACTGTCCATGTGACTGGCGGTGTATGAGTGCTGAGATGCTATCATATCATATTGTGATGTATTTTGGTGTTGAAACTGTATATTTGAACTGAATTATGTATTTTGGTGTAATCCTTGAGATAATTGGGATGTTTTCTGTATATAGTAAATGATTTGAATGGCTGTGATGGTGTGAATTCCCTTTGAGGGTAAACTCTGGTTTTATGGCTAAGTTTTCATATATAAGGGAAGCCTTGTCCTTTTTGGACGGCGGTAACGCCCCGTTCACTGGGTTGTTATTTCTAATTGGTGAACTTAAGCAAGTAAATGGAAGTAATGAATCAGGTACCTATTGGGGCGTTACAGATATAGTTTTAGAATTAAAAGGTGAGTTGGCAAAAAAACTCAGACTTAAGTTAAGGAGGTCAAGAAATAATTATCTATAATTCGTCTTTCATTAATCAACAAGGTTAGACATAGCAAAAAATCTAATTTAGGTATTAGTACTCAGTTTCAGCATAAATATCATTTCCAAAACATTTTAAAAAATTCATTTCCTTTGTCAGATATCAACATCGAAAAATCATCTAAAAATTCCACAAAAAAAGCAGAAGAAAGATGATAGAATACAAGCAGTACAATCTGGAGGAGTTACAAAATATGTTTGATAAAGAGAAAACTCTACAAAAACTAAAAACAGTCATGAGCGCAATAATGCTCACTTAGAAAAAGAAGGATATCAACAAATGAGCATACTCAAACTAGAGGATTTGGATGTTACTAGCTTAGACGAAGTTAAAATAAAATTGGATAAAAAAATATGAAAAAATGGTGGATGAAAGCAAAATCAATGAAATTGGTGAGGAACTCAATGTTAATCAATTTGAGTACAATCTAACTAACAATGTTATCCCAAAACTCAAAGAGCTTGGATCATCTAGATGAAATACTCATTTCATAAGACCTAGAAATGTTGCAACGGGACGAACAACTAACTTTTCCTTTGGATTCATCCTAAAGAAAGCTATATCATTTGAAGAAATTAGTCTAATCCCAATTAGCCAAATAGTTACATCTTAAGCATTGATGGAGCTCGTAATAAAGAAGATATATTTGAACTTTGGAAGAAAAGAATTAACAGAGTGTTCTAAATTTAAATACCACATGGATTGTAGGAAACTTCCTAACCATATTAAGCAAAGCTTTTCTGACTGCGTATCTGACTACTACATTTCATTAGATGAGAAAGATAAAGAATATATTAAGAATGATATAAACACCAGCTACTATATTTAAAAAAATATGTAAAGAAATTGAAAGTGATTTCATTGGAGCTAAACTTGTTTCGGAAGAAAAAGGTAGAGAAAGGCAACGATTAATAACATAGAGTTCTAGGACAAGAGATATTTGGAGAATTAAATTATTGAATTCAACCAATATTGTTACAAACTTGGGCATAACGAACCGACCTAGGCATGTTTTTTGATAAATTCCCTTATCCCATAAATTTCATAAATTAATTAATGACAGATACATTACATAACTCCCAAAAGCACATGTTATTGATACCGCTGGGAACAAGAATTTCCTAGTTAAGAAAATGGATCAATGATCAATGCCTTAATATCCAAAACCAAAGAAAATGAAGAAACGATTTCTAACTTAGTGGGATAGTCCTCATCATTGGGGAGGTGAACTTAAAAAAGAGAAGAAAGAGAAAATTTTATAAGGGATATTTGGTTGTTGGCTTTTTCATTTGCTTTTTGATACAAAATGACTTTTTGGGGGCTTCTGGATGTTTTGACCTAGTCAAAAAAGCCAATTTGATGTTTAATTAACAACTTCTTATAATAGTTGTTTTAGCTTAAGAAGCCAATTTACAAAAATCTAAGATGAGTAACTTTTTGTAAATGATTGTTGGTATAAATGACAAAATTATCCAATACTTTATTAAAATTACAAGACATGCCATTAGTGAAATCAAAAACCCTAATTCTAGTCATTTAAAATTACAAGGCATGCCATAAGTAGCTAAGATGAGTAGCTTTAGATTGATGTAAATTAGTAGTGACATTTGATATTATGTTTATTTGAATATAATTTTATGAAGATCAAATAATTTGAAATTCAGACAAATTTTAATTTGTAAAAAACAAAGAAAAAGATCATGAAGAGATTAAATTAGATAAAAACATATAAATTTCAATTCAAAACCAAAAAAAAAACATTAAATGAATAATAAAATAAGGTTGCAAGACGTAGTCATCACATGAATACATATAAATTGAAAAGAAATAATATAAATAATGAGTACAAAATATGTAGAATTAGTATGAAAATAAGGTTCCAAGCATTGAATTAATTTTTACATATGACATAAATTTAATATTTTTTAAAAGAAAACAAAATGGCCAATACATAGAGAAACCATGTTCAACCAAGAAGTAATGTAGAGAAAGGGCATAAATGAAATTTTAAAAAACAACTTTTTTTTCAGAAATAACTAATTTTACCAAACATTTTTTTTAGAAATAGCTTATTCAAACAGCTAATGTAGCACAACCAATTCAAATACTGAATAGCTAATAGAAATAGCTAACAGCGAATACATAAGGGTTGATTGCCAACCAAGGCCATAAAAGAAGAGCTCTAACTAACAAAGGGGAGAAAAATACAAGAGAGAGTAATACAACAAGTTGAACCCTAGAAATCGAGGAAAAGTTGCTTATTGTTCGACAGGAAAAAAGTAGTTGTAAATGTCAGCCATATGGAGAAGTAAGACATTATGTTGGTGAATTCAAAAGTTGGAAGAACAACAAGCTTGTTGAAACCCTAGGTAGCCTAGACTACATTTAGCTTAGCAAAATAAAGCACTAGACCTTGTTGTGAAAAATAACAAGGGAATTATTATTGGAGACCTATAAGGAGAAGAGTTTACAATGGACAGTGAAAATCAAGAGGTTAAAGGAAATTGAGTCCTCTCAATAATAAAAAAAATGTTATGATCTATAAAAAGTCCATCTTTCAATTAAAGAGCTAATACATACGTGAAATGATGGCATGCAATCTGGAGATAAAAGAAAGGAATTTGCGGTGGCAGAAGTTAATCTCATTAATTAGGAAAATACTCTTAACCATAACAAGGATAGATAATACACATACATCTATGTTGAAAGTGTCCAAGTTCAAATTACACCATTATAATATTATGGCAAGATATTGACATTTATGCTTTGCTCTATCATATTAGGCATACCAAATTTAATAGCCAAATTATCACAGGGATCAAGACAAATTCGTACAATGATTCGGTAGAATTCAATTACTGACCTGGATATTATGGGAGCCCACAAAATGAATATTCCAAAAACTTTATATCCCTTAAGACAAAAATTTGAGAGTCCTACTCTAATGCAAAATAAAATAAAATCAAAGGATAAAATCCAACCTGCATGAGATAAAAATTTATAGGTTTTGGATAACTAGTTTTGTCAATCCTAAAAAAATTAATAAGAAAAATGTAATCAAAATCGATGAGAATGGAAAAATCACCATTAAATCCCATCTAATAAGAAGTATGAGAACAAGATTAGAATGGCGAGAAGAATCTGCAATAACTAAAGAAGAAATTGACCAGACAATACAATTAGTGTGACAAGTGAAATGAGCATAATGAATCTAGCACCTGCAAGACATAGTGTAGATCAAAATATGAGTTTAGATAGATAAATCATTGCTGTAAAAACCAGAATAGTTGGTGAACCAATTTTGAAATATCAATTAGTAAAAGAATATGAATATAAAAATATGTTATGAAGTCACCAATACTAATCGTAATAGCTTCTATATCCCAATGGACTTGTGCTTAGAAGGATATAATAGATACAAATTATGTACTTACATAGATAGTGGTTGTTCTATCTATTTTGGGAAAAGATCTCTATTTCAAAAATTCATGTGAAACAAAGCAAATAATTCTTACAAATAAGAATAGCTGATAATGAAATAACGAGCTACAACAAAGCCACAAAAGGGTTGCCCGCTGAGATAGGAAAAGTCTAATGCATTATACGAGTTTTATGGACTACTGGTCAACCATCTTATGGTACGATTACTAGAACTAATTTTCAAATGCTATACTCTCATGCATACAAACTATAACCCAAATCATATTCATAACAAATGGTTATTTGTTCATGTTGATTAGTTAAGCAAGGCATATCCTTACAAAAAATTGAGTTTACTTACAGCCAGTTTAGTGATAAGGTCATCCCTACACAATATGTAGTTGAACTAACAATTTCACTACTCGAGTTGTCTATTAAAAAGAAAGTTATCGAACAACAAGAACTATGTAAGAAACTCTACTATAATAATCGTCTAAAAGTTTGGGATGGAGCTAAAACATTTGCAAAAATTGATTTATTAAATCCCAACATTATTATCCAAGTTAAACAAATGGTGTTTACACACAAAGATATCAAAGAATTTGATAAACAAATCAAAAAGCTTTTAGATAAAGGATCAACCAAGAATAGTAAGAGTCCTCATACCAGTCATGCATTCATGGTAAGAAATCATGACAAAGAAAAAAAGGGAAAAGTTGAAATAGTAATCGATTACAAAAAGCTTAATGATAATATTGTCTTTGTTGATTACTATATCCTAACAAAATAGTTCTTTTTCAATAGAATTCAAGGAGATTTTTGGTTCTTGAAAATGGATTGCAGAAGCAGATACTGGAAGACAAAAATGGATGAAGAAAACATTTCTTTAACCGCTATTGGTGTACCTCAAAAACATTATGAGTGGATAATGATGACATTTGGTCTTAAAAATGCGGCATGGATATTATGAAAAAGAATCGATAACATCTTCAAAGATCTCAATTACTATTTTCTAGTTTACATCAATTATGCTCTTATCTTTTCTAAGACCATTGAACAACACAAATATGACATCTTAGCAGCCACTTAAAGATGCATTGATCATGGTATTATGCTTGATAAGAACAAGTGCATTTATGCTAAATGAGAAATAGGGTTTTTTAGGTCTAGAAATAAAAGTTGAAATATCATTCTACAAAAGTATATTTTAGAAAACATAGAAAATTTTTCGAAATATTAAAGATAGGAAGCAACTAGAAAGGTTCCTTGGATGCATTACTTATACTTTAGATTTCATTAACGATTTAGCTAAATTAAGAAAACCATTGCAGTAGAGACTCAATAAAGCAATAAGCTAGACATGTATCCCTAGTGATTCAATGATTGTCCAAAACTTCAAAAACATGTGCATAAATGTTCTTGTTCTTAACTTGCCTAGTGAAGAAGTTGATTTAATTCTTGAGACATATGGCAATAATAAGCACAATAGTATAATATTCAAAATCAAAGAAAGAGAAAAACTTTGTAAATATTGTAGTGGAAGTTTAAATAAAGCTGAATATGACAATCCTATGATGGAAAAAGAATACCTAGTTTTGTGAAAAAAAATATCAAATATGCA
Organism: Selenicereus undatus; assembly: GCA_017589665.1. Taxonomy (NCBI): domain Eukaryota; kingdom Viridiplantae; phylum Streptophyta; class Magnoliopsida; order Caryophyllales; family Cactaceae; genus Selenicereus; species Selenicereus undatus. Next base: position 81,693,755 of record JACYFF010019584.1, read on the forward strand.
AGCACAAGGTTGACTCCTTCATTGTTAATTATCACTTAACCAGATCTGTAGTTGGTGGTGTTTGAATCCCAACAAATTCAACCCTCTAAATGGTCCCATCAAGAGAGCATAAGAATAAGGGATGATAGCTTACCTAATAAAAATCGTTGATCTACGACGCCCATTCTTTTCAAGTTTAACTATAGTTTAAAAGTGTATGTTTAAAAGAATCCATTGGATTTGTACATCTCTTGATGGACCAACAATAACCCTAAAAACAGAAGTATGCATGTTGGGGTACATTACACATCGATTGAACATGAAAATGGAAAGGCCAAACTAGCTCATTATCTTGTTCAATTAATTGATCTAAATGACCTTAATGATCAGCGACAAGGATGGTTTCCAGAGCGACAAGGACCAATTAGTGATCTTACTTTAGCAAGAGCTATAAGTTTTTATAATATTTATCACCAAATATGGATATTAATTGAACAGGGAAAGAAAAAAATGCATTATGGAAACACTACTTTCATTTATCATAGTGAATTCATCAAGTATATGAAGATAGCAGGAGATGCTTTCGATCCTGTTTTTGATGTTGGTTTGGGAAATTCTTATCAGAAAAAGAAAAAAGGTATCTGTATGACTTATTTGAAAAATAGGTTCCATAGCATTTTGAACTAGAGGAAGATTTTGATGATTATTTAGATAATGATTGTTCAACTATAAATTATGATATTTTATTCCCTTTTATTTCCTAATAATTGCTCAAAATAAATTAGTAAATTAGGATTTTAATGTTGTTTTGTTTATTTTGTAGGAATTCAAGATGACATTGGACAGAAATAAATTGTTAGCTCCAATTGAAGCTTGACTCAATTGGGAATGCAGAAGAAAGAATGAAGCAAAATAAAAAACAAGACAGACCTAGCCCAGTCAGCGACCCCGACCCAGTGTACCACTCTCTCTCTTTCACTTAGCTTCACATGAGCCTCACATGACGCTACCTTCTTTACCCCAACCCTTCTTGCTCCTTTTTCATTTCTCTTGCGTCTAGAAACTGAGAACAGAGGACAGAGCCGTTCGCTCCTTCTTCTTCTCCCTCAATTCTTTGTCTTCTTCTTCATCAACACTCACCTCCCTCCCCTCAACCATTACCCATCCTTTTTCTTCTTTCTTGTCGGTTTTAGCCTAGTAAAACCAAAAAATATAGCCACTACTGGCTGTCTCTTCATCTGCCATAACCGAAGCTATCTCTCTCCCCTCTTTCATCATTCATCAGCATTCATATTGCCATTACTCTCCGCAACGGTTACCCATCAGTCCATTATCATCGTTATCATCAAGATAGTCGTTGTGGGAGATGGAGGGACCAAGGAGGAGGCTCGGTTTTGGGTGTTGCTTCAAAATTCGAATAGAGCACGAGAGGAGGGGGAGCAGATTAGGGTAGCTACTAGATCCCGTTCTCAGTTCCAATTTTCGATTTTTTTTTCAGTTTCAAATTAGGGTTTCAATTCTTCGTTTTGGCTTGGGCTATTGAATTCAACCGAAAATTGTAGTTTCGAATCCGAAATTGTTCAAGGCAAATTTCAATTGTTCAGTTCACTCCCCCAGTTTCAATTTTGGATGCTCTATTATGGGTGCTATTTGATTCGAATTTTGTGACCCTGGGTTGTTCATGTTGCTCTGGCTGGCTCTACTCCATTCTCTCGATTCTGGGCAGCAAGTACAACGTTCCATTGAGGTTATTTGTTTTAGTTATTCGTCCCTCTGCTTGAGATCGACTTGTGATTATCATGAGTTTTGATGTTGTTGGGTTTCATTGATGTTGCTATGGTTTCGAATTTGAGAGCTCATGTCTCTTGACCTTGTTTTGCTTCGTTGAATCTCACTAGTCAGTCATGAGTTTGCTTCTTTGTCTTGTATTGTTTTTAGTGCTGTAATGATTAACACAGGTATATAAGAAGGAAGAGTTATCAAGTAGTTTTTTTTATGGTAATGTTATCTTGCCTAGAATTTTGGTAATTTAATTTCACAATCATCTTTGTGGATCGGTACCCATAAATATAACAACGATAACCGTATACTTGCAGAATTCACTAACAAGTTTTTGGCGCTGTTGCCTGGGATGACGTTGTGAAATTAGGTTGCGTAGTCGAGTCGTAATTTAGTTGTTTACGTTGATTTTGTTTTCGTTTTCGTTTCATATTTTTGATTTTCGATTTTGTGTGTGTTAGTTTAGTCTTAGCTTAGATTATTTTTAATTTTGATTTGCGTTGTAGTTTTAGTTTTGGGTCAATTTAATTTTGCTATTCGTGTGATTTTGCTGCTGAAAAAAAAAGGGACTGATTTCGGGTTTGTGCAGGAACAGAAAAGCCAGTGCATGTTTTTAGTAATTTTGGATTCTGTCTCCGTTATTTGTAGCACTTCTGGTCTGAACTTTGCTGTGCTAATATTTTTGGTGGATTCCTCATGATTTTTAGAGTTTATGTGACTGTTTCTAGAATTTTTGGGACTGTTTGATTTTTTTGTGAATTTTTGGCATAATAATCTGTTTGCATTTTTTAGCACTGTTTGGGAATAGAAAAAATTCGAGAAAAAATATATTTATGTTCCTTATGATTGTCTAGAATTTTCTGTATATTTAGTTCTGATTTTAGGAGTTTTAATTTTATTTTTAGAATTAGGTTGTTTGGGTGTAGGTTTATTTCTTATTTTCTCTTAGTTTCTTTGTGTTTGTGGTTTTGCTTTAGATTTGCTCATTTTCTGCTTGTATATTGTTTTTTTTCGTTTGATTCACTTTCTTGTTTTGTTTTGTGGCTTAAAAGAAGAGAAAAAAAAGAAAAATCAAAAATCCCAAAAATAAGATCACAAAAAAAATGGTGTACAAGCTTTCGTGTTTGTGCTCCTCTTTGGCTTTTAGTGTTAGGACAATTCTTGATTGAGTCTTTTGTCTTTTTCTTTTCTTTTTGTAACATAGTTTTATTTTTGTTAGTATATTTTGTTTTGTTCACTTGATTGTTGGAGTCTCTTCTTTTTGTTTTAGTTATTAGTTGTAAATAGTGTCCTTGATGCATTTTCTTTCTTAAAAAAACAAAACCCTAAAAAAATTGAAAATTGAAAATCCAAAAAAATTTTAAAAATTCTTATAAAAAAATCAAGAATGCCAGTTTTCAATTTTTCACAATTCGAGCATGAACCTTTCTAGAGTTATTTGTCAAGACTTAATGATTATCGTGTTCAAGTGAACCAGAATTTTCAAAAATGAAAAATTTGTGAGGTCATTGTTGTGGGTCTATTTACCCTAGAGATGTACTAGGACTGTTATCTAAAACTCAAGATGAGGTTTGGGAAGATTTCTTTAAAAAATTAGCTTCGGATCATTTTATAGATTCACATGTTCCATCTCACTCTTATGTGCCTCTTGTTTTGTGTGATTAGTGCGAATCTTCTGATCACGCTGCTTGTAATTGCCTTTATAGTGCTTATGTGGATGCTACTTGTGCAAGTGTTGAAAAGAAGATTAATGATGTGACTGATAGAATGATAGAGACCATAAAAAAGAGAATTATTGAATATTCTCATTGTTTTAATCAGAATAGGGAGAATTATGGTGAGACTGACTCTAATTTGGGATCACCTAAACCTAAAGTTAGTCTCTACGATGATTTTGATCCCTCTTACCTTGCTAGGCTCAACTTGAATGAGGACATGCCTTTTGCTAGTTGAGAACAAGAGAGTGACCTCCCAATCTCTCTATAACAAGACCTTGCACCCCACACTAACTTACCTAAGGGCATCACTGATGATGTCTTAGTTTCTGCAAACCCACCCACCACTTTGAACGACTTTTGTGAGATTCAGGAGGATAAAGACCTTGAGAGAGCTAGTAAATTAGATCTGAGTATCACGACTGAAGTTGAGCATTGTGATTTAGATGATTCAAAGGATATTTTACATGAGATATGTGTGGAGAAAATTGAACCCACTATTTCGGACTTTGATGATGATATTCTTTCTATTGAATATGAATCTTTTTCATGTGGGTTTGATATCGATGGAAGTTTTGATAAGGGTTTCTGTATTGAATATGAATCATTTTCTTTTGGCCCCATCCAAACTGGCTTCTTTTTTTAATCTTACAAGTCAAAATTTGTTGAGTCTGGGAATATTGTCACTGAACATTTTGATTTAGAATAGACTTTAGCACATTTTGATATTAGAAGACTTGTGGATTTACGGCGCACTATTTTGCCTAGACTGCTCTTTCCTGATGACAATCACATTTCTAGGCCGATGACCACTTTACTGCCTACCACTGAGTACATCTGTTTGATACCTAATTGGTCCCAACTATTTGATAAATTGAAGCGGACCCTTACCTGTGCTTTATTGGCATGGTGGATGTACTCTTTATGGATCCAACTCTATACTTTTTACTGCTTCTATGTTGTCGAGAGTTGGGCTTCTTTGTTTGATAAGCTACTTTGTGCACTAATAGGTTTTAATTTGAGTACTGATGTTCCATTTGATATAGAGTGACTATTGCTCCATAGGCCTCTATTTGCGCAAATTTCTAGAGGCATAGCTTACGTGTAATTATGCACTGGACCTAGTATACTCGTTCCCCTTTATCTCCCTTGTTAATTTTGTTTTGTTTTGTATATATTTGTGGCTTTCTTTTAGTATTGTTTTCTTTTTGAGTTTTAGAGTCATGTCGTTTTTCTTTCTTTTTAACTCTCAGTCTTCTTTTTGTATATTTGTTTTTCTTTTTTGTTTCTTTCCACTCCAATTAGAACATTGTGAGATTTAAGTGTGGGGTTGGAGAAACTTACAAAAAAAGAAAAAAAAATTTAAAACTAAATTTTTTTAAAAAAACTTTAAAAATCCAAAAAGATTTTTGTTTTGTTTTTAGGGAAGTTTCGTATTATTCTGATTGGCTTAAATCCCTTGTGTTTTGACTATTAGCTCATGTATAAGCATGATGTGCATGATAGGTCTCTGTCCTCAATGTGTCATTCTAACTCCTACTTCTTACCCCAATTGTTCATTATCGATGTGTAATCCAATCCTTGTTTATACCATCGTCATTATCTTAAGGTCTTAATCTTTCATGATTAGCTCTCTCACTTGTCTTTGACATGATTACTTTATTTTTGTTTGCATTCTAAAAAAAACAAATGAAAAAAGTTTAAAAAAATGAAAACAAACCAACGAAAAAGAAAGGAAAAAAGGAAATGAAATGAAATTTGGAATGAAAAGTATCCCTTTGAGGCATGCGTAACTAGACGTTACCCCTTTAGGCATGTGGTACTGGGTGTTACCCTTTGAAGCAACTACTGGGAAAGCTTGCTTCCTATGCTAACAAATCAATAACGTAGTTTGTATCAGTCAAGTGGGATTGAGTTTGATTCTGGTACGCCTAAGTCCTAGGATGATGAGGCACTTGCACACGAGTACTAGGATGGATTCAAAGTTTTGATGTACAGTGGGGTAAAAATTTAGTACTTTAATGTCATCCATGGGATAGGGAACCTTGATGAGTCCATTATATTTATATAGAGGCCAATATCTTTGCTACGTGGGTGATTTGGTCAGTTAGAATGTGCATAGTCTTCTTCCTTGTATATTTATGTTTGAAATTCCAAATTATTTCTCTGTTTCTCTCTTTTCCTTTTTTATTTTATTTTCTAGATTTTATGGGTATATCTTCTGCAAACTTTTACATGACCTTACTCCCCCACCAGGGGTAACCTAGGGGTTTAAAGGGCTTATTGCACATGATAAGTGCAACTGTGATTCCTAGAAAGTGAGTTAGGATTTTATTTTTCTTTTTCTAGAATTTTTTGTTTCATTTTACTTGAGGACGAGCAAAACTTAGGGATGGGGGTATTTGTTTAACCATAAATTATGATATTTCATCCCCTTTTATTGTCTTATAATTGCTTGAAATAAATTACTAAATTAGAATTTTAATGTTAGTTTGTTTATTTTGTAGGAATTGAAGATGAGATTGGAAAGAAATAAATTGTTAGCTCTAAATGAAGCTTGACTCACAGTTAGGAATGCAGAAGAAAGAATGAAGCAAAATAAAATAAAAAAAGACAGACCCAGCCCAGTCCGCGACCCAGACCTGGCTTACCTCTCTCTCTCTTTCACTTAGCTTCACATGAGGCTCACATGACGCTACCTTCTTTCCCCCAATCCTTCTTGTTCCTTTTTTATTTCTCCTAGATCCGGAAATCGAGAATAGAGGACAGAGCTGTTCGTTCCTTCTTCTTCTCCCTTAATTCTTTTGCTTCTTCTTCATCAACATTCATCTCCTTCTCCTCAACCGTTACCCACTGGTGGCTGTCCCTTCGTCTGCCATACCCGAAGTTATCTCTCTCCCCTCTTTCATCATTCATCAACATTCATATTGCCATTACTCTCCGCAACAGCTACCCATCAGTCCATCGTCATCACTATCATCAAGACAGGTGTTGTGGGAGATGGAGGGATGGAGGAGGAGGCTTAGTTTTGGGTGTTGCTACAAAAGTCGAATAGAGCACGAGAGGAGGGGGAGCAGATTAGGGTAGCTACTGGATTCAGTTCTCAATTTCAATTTTCATGTTTTTTCAGTTTCAGATTAGGGTTTCAATTCTTAGTTTTGGCTTAGGCTATTGAATTCAACCGAAAATTGTAGTTTCGAATTCGAAATTGTTCAAAGCAAATTTCAACTGTTCAATTCACTTCCCCAGGTTCGATTTTGGATGCTCTGTTATGGGTGCTATTTGATTCGAATTTTGTGACCCTGGTTCGTTCATGTTGCTCTAGCTAGCTCTGCTCCAGTCTCTTTGTTCTGGGCAGCAAGGACAACGTTCCATTGAGGTTATTTGTTTTAGTTATTCGTTCCATTGCTTGAGATCGGCTTGTGATTATCATGAGTTTTAATGTTGTTGGGTTTCATTGATGTTGCTATGGTTTCGAATTTGAGAGCTCATGTCTCTTGACCTTGTTTTGCTTCATTGAATCTCACTAGTCAATCATGAGGTTGCTTCTTTGTCTTGTATTCTTTTTATTACTGTAATGATTAGCACAGGTAATAAGAAGGAAGAGTTACCAAGTAGTTTTTTTTTTTGTGATGGTAATGTTATGTCGAAGTAGAACTTTGATAATCTAATTTCACAACCATCTCTATAAATCGGCACCTGTAAGTACAACAACGATAACCGTATACTTGCGGAATTCACTAACAATGATGAAATTAAAGACATTATTGTATATGAATGCATGCAGGATCTTAATATGGATGACTAGTCTTATCAGCTTTTAGTAGCCTGTAAAAGTTGTTGCATTATTATGTATTATATTATCAGTGTGGCAAGTCAGCCATGTAAGGTTATCTTGTAATATGTGTATACTGTAGGCATTAGGACATCATATGTATTTCCTGATGTATATTAAAGGAGAAGCTAAGTGTTGCAGAGGGACAGGGGCATTAGAGCATACTTGAGCTAAAGAGAAGTCATGTTTCTTCATTTCTTTGAACTAAGCATATCTGGTGATTGTACTAGTATAAGTCCCTCTTTAATATTTCCATTGTAATATTTTCACTTAGCTTTCAAACTTTCAATAAAAGAAGTTTCCTAGTAGAGAACATTATTCAATCAAACCTTATATTTTAAATATTTAAATATCTTGATTAAAGAACCACCATCCTTAAAAAATATAAAAACTTGATTATTGACTATAGTCCGAGGTACGAATCGAAATGGATTTATGTGTTGTGTCTGATCTAAGAAATGTGTCGTTGATATTAACAATCTCTGTAATGAAGCTAGATGAATGTTAGGGTCCAATGTTAATTAAGTTCAAGTAATGGTCAAAACTCTCTAATTAAGATTTGTTATCGATGGACCTATAACTGCAGAAAATGCAATATTTATAAGAGAACTAGTAGAGTATCATAATTAACACCATTAAAGTCATTGAGAAAAACTTAAAACATTTATATTTGAGTTTTTCACAAATAAGCCCAAAAATTCGTAAACTTACATATTATACCCCGTTTTGGGATCAAATCCACAAAATTTTTTTAAAAAAAGGACCCAAAAATCACCTTTTAGATGGTCCAAGGGAGTGGTTTGTTCCCTTTCTCTATTCCTGGGCCTAAATGTTATTTACCTATAATTCAGGGTATCAAAAAGTAAATTTGCAGCAAAAAAAATCAAAAGAGACTAAGCTAGACCATGCCACTATGGCCTAACCGTGGTAGTGGCCACGAGCTGTTGTGGCTCGATTTTGTACATGGCTTCTCTTTTTCTTTGGGCCTTTGACATTTGGCCCTCTGGGTTTTGCAATATATGCCCTATTTTCATAGTTCTCTTGGCCATGCATAATTGTTGTTGTTTTCCTACATCATTAGAGAACTAGAAGAAGTAAGAGAAGGTTCAAGCAAAATTTGTAGTCGTTCTAGCAAAGGTTGGAATATCCTCAATTGAGCTCCTGAGAACAAGCACTCCTCGACAACCTTTTTGTTTATCTCTTTCCTTATATCATATTATGTATCTAGAGATATTTGTTTCGTTGATCTAATTAAGGAGTGAGTAGTTTATTTAATCTAGGGGTTGTTAAATTGACTCAATGTCGCCAATTTTCCTAGTTCGAAGTTTGTTGTGCTTTAATATTTGCTTCACTGTTTCAATTTAATCCTGGAGATTTTGATTGATATTGTGAAAAGTCTCTCCTTTATCTTGCATATATTTTACATATGCAATTAAAGTATTGAAAAGTGAAGATTGGTCTTCGATTGTTGGGATTTTACTTGATTTTATACTTGGTTGACAAAGGGTTATGAATGGGGTGGTCATATTATAATCTTGCGCGCTTGTACTTAAAAATTGATTTAATATGATTTAATGAGATTTGTAATTAGTTTAATTAGGTTAATTCACTTTGTTCTGAAAGTTAATTGCGAATTCATTTGAGCATCGACCTCAATCAGCAAAGGGTCTAGCGCTTGTTTGCCTTATTAGCTTGGCACATCGCTATAAGCTACCCCTAGATGTTTTTATCTATTAAAATTAGTCTTACTTTACATTACTGCTTTGTAATCACCAAATCTTCAAATAGTTTCCTTGGAAGATACCGATGTTTGAGAATTGGATGAAAAACAATAGATGCAGTGTGTGACCGACTCAAACCAGTCATTTATGTAGAGACGGACCCCGTTCACAATATGCTCTTCATTATGAGAGGAAAGCTAGAGACCATAATAACCAATAATACGAAGATAGGCTTGTTTAACAAAGAAGGAATGAAAAGTAGTTCCATTTGGAGGCCTTTCTAACAAGATTTTCTAGTTCAAACACATCCAATACTAGATTTGATTTGTTTTTATTTTTATTCCAAAAATTCTCTTATCATATTTCACTGCTATATTAATCAATTTAATAGATTTATTTCTTAATACTAATATTAATAAATTAGGGGTATTAAATTTGATTAAAGTAGGACAAATTGATACTTTCTCCATCATGATGAAGTTGTCAAATTTAGGAATACACCAAAAATAAGAAAATATTATTTATTTGTTTGTCTCCAATTGATAAATTTAATTTGAAACTTGTGAAAAATTCTAAATTTACTATAATAAAAGTATATTTAGGCAACAAGTAAGTTTCTTGCCCAAAGCCTTTCTTCATCGCCCAAGAGTTGAGGGCTACGAAAAATATTTGCCATAAACTCGTCACCTTAGCTCTGTCAGCCTAGGCCAGGCTATGAATTTTCAAAAATTATCACCCTAGTATAAGAGTAAGGGTTATTTTTTTATCGCTAGAGTAAAATTATGGGCTACAAATATTTTGCATCGCCCAAGTCATGGGTTGGGTTAGGAATTGTTTTTGTTACTTCTATTACATAATGCGCCACAAACTTTTTTGCAACCTTAATTGTTACCTTAAACCTCGAAGATTTTTATTGCTTTTATGTGATAGGTGCTACAAATTTTTTTTGTCATTGTCTAGGAACATGTGCCCTTTTTTCTAGACCTGTCAATTTGGGAGGGCGGGTTAAATACGGGTTGAGTGTATTCAGGTTCGGATAAAATACAGGTCGAGTGTATTTTGGGTTCGGGTAAAATGCGGGCGGGCGTATTTCGGTTTTACAGGTTTCAGATCAATCCAAGGGGTTTGAAGCTTCTTTTTAGTGAATTATTTCTTTTTTATCAAAATCAAAAATTCGGTATATTTATCATTTAAAATCATCTGTATTTAATGAACAAGCATTGTAATTGTAATTTTTTCAAAGAATATCAAAAATATCCAAACTTTTCAACATAATATATGAAATTCATGTGCTGGTGGACAATGAGTCACGTTTGGAAGGGTTAGCCTGTATATTAAAATATTAATAATTGGTTGGGTCATTCATGGGTCGTCCAATCTAAAGTATGTTAACGAGTCGGAGCGGTTTAACCCGTTAATAGCCCGTTTAATAATTTGATATTTCGTTAATTAACCAAGCATTACCTAATCACGCATGCTTTATTAGTACATCGATTCTAACACAAACATAAGTTGGTCGAAGGAATCCAAACGAAAGAATATTATATACGCACAAGACATTATAATTATCTATTAATTATAAAATCAAAAATTTAGATTATTATAGATAGAATAATCTTATTTAAAATGCGATGAGATGTATTCATTTTACCAAGAATATAATGGTATGACTCACACATTTTAAATACTTATCTGATTCTAAATTGTTTTTCTTAATATTAGAGTTGTTTCATGGACATCTTCAAAAATTTTACCATTTATAAGTTGTATATGACGTTGTTTTATGGGGAAAGAACCATTGTCTAATTTACGAAGGGATATAATAATTGTATACCGTCTCTCTAAACGATTCGTTATAATGAAAAACTATTATTGTTAAGAGGAAAAAATTAAAGAAAATAAAAAGTAAGTATATAATATTCAGGTCGAGTGGGTGGTTTCGGGTTCGGGTCGGGTTTGACCCAAAAAAATTACGCGTTTTTCAGGTTCGGTTTATTTTGGGATTCGGGTATAGAAAATCATGTTCAAAACCGAAAACTTTCGGCCGGGTTCAGGTCGGGTTTTAGGGTCGGGTCAATTTTTGCCAGGTATAGTTTTTTCTCTTCTACATGCCATCAATTTCTTTTGTCACCCTTGCTAAGTAATGCTGTACTTTTTTTCAGCCTTTTTATTTCCTGTGCTACAAATTTTGTTGCCCAAGGAAATAAATTTCGAACATTGAGCTCGAATTGGGAATCCTACTATTAGAACCCATCCGTATAAAGATCGAAATATTTTTTTTTAAAAAAATATTGTCATTGACAAAGATTTCTATACATAGCAAGTCATCAAGCTAGTTATTATACTCATGAAAAACAATAATTGTATAGGATGTCCACAAATATAAACCAATATCGAGTTTTTGACTAAAATTACCAATGTTCAAGAAATGAATAAAATGAGCTAGCTTTTGAGATTTTATATACTTAAACATATCCTAGATTTTCTATGTTACTCTACTCTAGCAAACAACCACCAAAGGACGTGAGTCATCCAAGCAAATGAAATGTGTTTGAACTCTTAAAAAAGTCACAAGTAACTCAAAAAGAAAAATATGTATTGTTTCGGTATAAACTCTTCTCCAAAGATGACGTGGGGGTGAGAACAGGCTCACGTGATTGTGAGGGACGTACGTCTGGCAATCCTCTCAGTGAGCACCGATCCTAAAAAAAAGGGCTATCCTGGATGGGGATCCAGGGAATGTCTCTCCGACGGCCAAGTCAGCGTGAGATCTCAAGGAAAAAACATTGCAGAGATAATAAATGATGAAAGATCGGATCTTTTTCAGGAAAGGTGACGTCTTTTTGGTGTAAAGGTGCTGAACAATAATTACTCTTTCCAAGATCCAGCTTCTATTTCGAGATAGGTAGGTGAGTATTATTTATAGTCCCTATAGCTAGGGGCAAACTCATAATTTCAAGTGTGATGCCCTCCAATGGGCCCGAAGATGGGCAACCCCTCGGGCCCATGGAGGTAAGAAAGGATCGTAGGGCTCAAGCCCATAGGTGCGGTCCTGGGACCCTAATAAGCCGAATCATTTAGTCCCTCACATTTTGCCTACATGCCGCATCCAAACAGGGCATGTAGGTAGAATGTAGAGTAAGTGCGGGGTAGAACTATTAATTGCAGGTTTGAAGTCAGTTTGTAGTTGTGAATTCCTACCACCTACGCACACCTACGCCTTGGACTCGACATCAGAGCTTTTCCTGAGGCGTCATCATTCCCGAGGATAATGTACAATATTTGGGGTGTCTTGATCTCGCATGTATGAAAGAGAGTTGCGGGAGGAATTTTAGGTGGGCTATTTGCCATCACCCTTGCACTCTAGAAAATTCCCCAGTCATGGTTTTCCTTTACTATTTCAATACTGAGGGATTGATCGTCCACGTATGGGAAGCCTTTAATTGGCACTTGAGGGGCACTGTGCCCCTCCCCGGCTGCTACCTGAGAACTATTAAGAGTTATGTTCGGACTTCAATCGCTCTAATGCTAAGGATGTCGCTTGTGACTTTCAGGTCCCTTAACTTAGGCCACCTTATATGCCATGGTCGATAATGATGTATTGGAGTTGGGCGTTCTTAAGAGGAAAATGACCTTGGTCTTGAAGTCTGCGCTTACAGATTTACGGTGGTTCATATTCAAGGCTTGACCATGGATTCGTAGGAGCCATGTCATGGCAGCCTGATAGCCCGGTCTTGTGGCTCTAAGAGTAGTACCGGGGCCTGTGGGTGGCCAAGAGGAAAGTGTTGGATCGAGCGATGCTCCCCTCATGTCCAGTGATGAGGAGGAGTGATGGTCATTTATCCTTCTGTAGTTGTTTATCCTTTGTTCTCCTTCTTCTTCTTCTTCTTCTTCTTCTTCTTCTTCTTCTTCTTCTTCTTCTTC
>JACYFF010019584.1:81706717-81733470 GCA_017589665.1 Selenicereus undatus
TCTTCTTCTTCTTCTTCTTCTTCTTCTTCTTCTTCTTCTTCTTCTTCACTTCCCCCTTTTTTTTGCGTCACTTGTATATTCACCTTATAATTTTGCCATGACTTCAATAAAGAGTGAATTTTTTGCCCGCACGGTTTGTTTCGAGTTGGTGCTATGAAATCACTAGCCCTTTGGGAGCAATACATGTAGCAAGCAACTAGAGGTTCTGCCGAAGGCGACCGACCATTAGCCATGCCATAAGACCCTTTAGCCCCTTGGGGCTAAAAGTGTAGCGAACGGCCAGAGGTTTTGCCTCAGAAACCGAAAGGTGCAGTGAATGACCGACGGTTGTGTCATAGCACTTTTAGTCCTTTAGGGGTTAACAGTGTAGCAAATGACCTAGGGCCATGCCAAAGGACCCTTAGTCCTTTGGGGGCTAAAGGTGTTGTGAACGGCCAAAGACTATGTTGTAGGACCCTTAGCCCCTTTGAGGCTAAAGTGTTAGCGAACGGCTAAGAGTCGTTCCATAAGACCCTTGAGCCCTTTGAGGGCTAAAGGTGTAGCGAATGATTAGGGGTAAGTGCCCTTGTGTGCTTCCTTTGAGCTTGTTTTTGTAATACTAAATGCGTTATGTCATCATCGTATTCATCTAGTTAGACTTTCCTAGAGCGGATCGCCGACCCTCAAGAAGAAGGTCGTTAGCCCTAATTCCCAACCTCTCGACCAAAGTTAATGGTCAGGTGGTGGCATTTTCCCCCAAGGAATCAATTTAGGGAGTCTAAGCAGATTCCCTATGCCTTGCCCATCTATGAGCCAGGACTCAGCTCTTGGTCAACTTGCTAGTATTCTTCTACTCCTAGTGTTCTTAGCTTCGAGGAGGAGGTTATTTATCTATCGGAAATTGACTTTACCATTTTTTGTATGTCTAATGTTTAGGAACGCAAGTTGGGTAGGACTAAGACCACCACAACGCTGAAGATTGTTCCTGAACTTATGGGCGATGACATGTCAGAAGGTAATTCCCACTCTGTCTCCAATTCTTTTAAGCAAAGCACAGAGGTTTGCTGCACTAGCTCCAGCCTCTCCGAGCATAGGGTCGAAGCCTGTTCTTCAAGCTCCACTTTTTGGTCTCTACAGCTAAGTGGGGTCGGTCCTGGAAGGGGCCATCCAAGGAAGTTGTGGCCAAAGGGATGCGATTCCCGGGGTGCCTGAGCGGTTGGACCTTGGTGACGGGCCTAGCTCGTACTTCCCTAACTCGAAGGTAATGTGGTCCTGAAAGAGACCGGCATTGGAGGAGAGGTACCTTCTCCTATCGGGTTAAAAATTTGTGATTCCTAACCCATATGCCACGGTGAATTAGGCTACCTCCGGAGTGTATAACGATTTACAGGGCACCATTAGCCTATGGTCTCAGATTTCCTTTACATAAGGTTATCTTCAAGATCCTTAATAAGTATGAGTTAGCATTGGCATAGATAGTGCCTATGTCTTGGTACAACATCTGCTCCTTCATTACCACATGCGAGATATGTGGGTTAGCTGCACTGGCTAGGCATTTCGGTTGGTGAATATGGTACAGAAGACACCGAGCGAGGCTAAGGAGACTGGTTGGTACAGTCTCAAAAACTGAAAGGGTTTCATGACCAACATCAAAAGGAAGTCCAAGCTAAACAATTGGAAGGACGACTTTCTTTTTGTGCACCGGGTGGCCGGTTGGGCTGATGTTCCATATTGGAATAATGACAGGCCGGTTTGAAATCCCTTTGCCAAGTCGACCGTGGAGGATATGGCTACCGCCCGGTGCTTCTAGTACTATGTCTGAGGGGATGACCAGCCGAGGCCCCTCCCTGCCTTTATATCATGCATAACCGACATGGAAAAGGAGCTTGAGGGCAGGAAGCTGAAGTCAAATAATAGGGAACCGCTCAACTGGCTCCCAAAAAAACGACTTATTGCTTGCAGCCGTCGACCTTCTTATCCTTGAGAAATATTCTAGTGGTACTTTGTGTTCCCTTTCTAGTCTTTCTATCTATGGTTCTAACCTGACTTTCTTTTCCTTTATGGAGACCAAGCCCACGCGAACGCCGCCCTTAAAGAGGTTGTTGGTAGCTGCCCAGTGCCGGGAGGAAGAGCGATGTCGTTGTGTCAAGCCTCCGCTCGGCAAGGTTAGTTCCATTTCCCAAATTTTCCACATGTATAATCTTGATATTAAGAGACTTACTTGCTTTGACATCTGCCCAAGATTATGCTGAAGTCCGAGAAGCCTTGCACCATGGTCGGCGTTCTCTCTCGAACCGCCAAGCGCAAGCATCCGTGCCAAGAAGCTTTGGAGCCCTAGGCTACATTGGCACCTAGTCTCCGGTGAAACAAAGGGTTCCGACCGGATGTTGTGGAGGCCTAGGGATCTCCGACGAGGGAGGTGTCCAGGGGTCGGCTCACTAGGTGGGCTCTGATGACAACAGGAGTTCGTCACGTCTAGTGGACTTTCAAGGCAACCGCCCCTTATCCCACCGAAGATTTCGACGGCATCCCCTAGAGGTTCACGGGGCCAGTTAACTTTTTGGAAGCTGACTCCCCAATCAAGTCAGAACTAATGGAAAGGGTATCATCGCGGTTAGGAGGAGTAGACCTTGTTTTTCGCGTGCTCCTAGAAACCTTGGCCCCCGCTGACTTTCAACAAAAGGGCTTCCTTGAGGTGTGGGTTCGCTACATTGAGGACCGCCATAACGCCAGTCAAGCCAGACGGGATCACAATAAGGCCATGTTTCAGTTCTCAATATAGGAGGATAAATATCTAGACAATCATGGGAGCACTGGCCCCTTGGACGGCTTCGATGAGGAGGCCAGCAATAATGACGACTCCACTGTTTAGACTTGTGACTTTTTCATCCCACCCCCGTTTTGCTTTCTACTTCTTTTTTCATTCATTGGTGGTTGTATTTGACTAAGTATCAATGAAGTTCTCTTTTTACCTCGCTCTGCGTTTCATGACTTGTTGTTTAACTTCATGTTGTACACACATCGTACCATCCTTCATTAGGAGTATGAGTCTTTACCCCCTAAGTGAAATGACAAGTCAAAAAGCAATGGCTTGAAACCTTTGGCCCGCAGGGGGCGAAAGGTGTAGCAAACGGCCGAGGGTCGTGCAGTGAGACCCTTTGCCCCTTGGAGGCTAAAGGCTTAGTGACCAGTCATGGGTCATTCTATGAGACCATCAGCCTCTTGGGGGCTAAAGGTGTAGCGACCAGCTATGGGCTGTGCTATGGGACCCTTAGCCACTTGGGGGATAAAGGTGTAGTGAACGGCTAAGGGTCGTGCCATAAGACCCTTTAGCCCCTTGGGGCTACATGTATAGCGAATAGCCAGGGGCTGTACCTTAGGAACCTTAGCCCTTTGGGGGCTCAAGGTGTAGCGCACGGCTAAGGGGCGTGCTATGACACCCTTGGACCCTTGAGGACTAAAGGTATAATGAACCGACCACGGGCCGTGCTATGAGACCCTTGGCTCCTTGGGGGTTAAAAGTGTAGCGAACAGTAGAGGGTTGTGCTATGAGACTCTTAGCCCCTTAGGGGCTAAAGGTGTAGTGACCAGCTGAGGGTCGTGCTAGGACACCCTTAGCCCCTTGGGGGCTAAAGGTATAGTGACCTGCCACAGGATATGTTATGAGACCCTTAGCCCCTTGGGGCCTAAAGGTGTAGCGAATGGCCATGGGCCATGCTATGAGACCTATAGCCTCTTGGGGGCTAAAGGTGTAGCAAAAATATCAAGTTTGGTCAGCAATGGTCATGCTCATTTCTGGTAAAAGGCGATGTAAGTACATTATATCGATTGTACAAGAGCTGTGAGCCATTGAACGTGGCACTTACGCAAATTGCTACTGTGCCACGTCTTCGGGATGGGCTTTCCCTATAGGGGTAATGAGACAGTTGGCCTGGGTTAGGCTTGCTCAACTATCTTGTAAGGGTCTTCCATATTTGCCATATTTGCCAGATCGAGCCACTGCCTCAATACTACATAGCACCAAGTACCCTATATGGAGGGGTTGTGTTTTGACCAACCGATCATGGAGTTACACCACACATAACTTGTAAAGCGTCTCACGAAGGAAAGCATCGCCCCAAACAGAAGGGAATAAGTCGAGTGTTTCTCGTAAGGCTGAATTGTTGAAGGATTCTAGAAATCTGGTGAGGCGATATGTGTAGGGCACCACTTCGACAAGGAGGATGACCTCGAAGCCATATGTCAGCATGAATGGTGTTTCTCTCATTGCCATTTTTTTTGTAGTTTGTAGGGACCACAAATTACTGGGTAGCTCGTATGCGCACTTGCCTTTGGCATCATCCAGTTTCTTCTACAAGCCACATAAGATGACTTTGTTTGCTGCCTCTGCTTTTCCATTGGTCTGTGAATGTACCATCGCGATGAACCGTGCTTGACATCCCAAGTTGCTTAGGTAGTTAGTGACCTTGCTTATGTCGAATTACAAACCGTTATCAAATACTATCACTCTGAGGACGCCAAATTGAGTCATTATGTTCTTCCAGATGAATTTTTGAACTTGATGAAATAGTCTATAGCGACTAAGAGATACTTATGCTGACCGGTGGCCTTAGGGAAAGGCCCCAAGATGTCCATTCTCCATGTGGCAAAGAGCAAGAGGCTGATGATGGGGGTTAGTAGGGTGGTAGGCTTTCGCTGTACAGGAGCGAACTTTTGGCATTTGTCGCATTTGTGCACCAAAGTCACAGCGTCCTTTTGTGAAGATGGCCAATAATACCTAGTGTGGATGGCAGCGACCACAAGCATACAACTAACAATATGTGAACTGTAAACTCCTTCGTGGATTTCCTCTAGAACCTTTTGTCCCATCTCCGAGGTCATGCAACGCAACAGCAGTTGAGCATTGGAGCGTTTGTTTAATATCTTGTCCAATAAGATGAACGAGTTCACCCATTTCTTCAATTTTTCTGCTTCCTTGACATCTGCGAGTAGTGTGCCACCGACCATATATGCCCTAATGGGGTCTATCCAAGTGGAGCTTCTATCGAGCTAAAGGACCTCGGAGGGTTCGACACTTCTTTCTAACAAAGTTTTCCATTGGATCCTCTTCGATTTCTTGTCCTCTAAGGATCTTGCTAACTTGGACAAGGCATTTACCTGGCACTTTTTAGACAGTGGGATATTTGCCATCGAAAAGTACTTCAAAAGACCGGCGTCTTTGCGCACTCGGTGGACATAAGCTGCCACAGTGTCATCCTTGACCTCGTACTCTCTATTGAGCTGGCTAACAACTAACTTTAAGTCCAAGTTAGCCTTGACTGAGTCTGCTCTGGCCATGTAGCATACCTCTATCCTGGCTATTAGGGCTTTGTACTAAGCCTCGTTATTAGAGGCCTTGAATATGAACTTCAGCGCTTGTTCGTACTTCTCGCCCTAGGGTTTAATTAATCAAGCCGACGCCACTACCATCCTTGATTGAAGAGCCGTCCACGTACAGGTTCTAGAAGTTGGGGGCCCGAGTATGCTTCAGGGACCTTGTTGACACTCTCGGCAAAGAAATCGGCCAAGGCCTGTGCTTTGATCACCTGTCATACCTCAAAGGTGATGTCATATTAAGATAACTCCATTGCCACTTTAGGAGCTTGCCTGAAGCATCTAACCTTTGCAGCATGTTCTTCAAAGGCTGGTCGGTAAGGACTGTCACCTTATGAGCCTTGAAGTAGGGGCGAAGCTTTAGGCTTGCCAGTACCACGGTGTAAGCAAACTTCTCGATAAGAAGGTAGTTCAATTCGGCACCTGCTAGGGCGTGGGTTACATAGTACACTGGAATATGCTCCTTATCCCTTTCCACTACTACCGCTTGCTCAGACACAACCAAATATAGGAGCAGTGTCTCTCTTTGTGCCGGGCTAGCTATCTTGGGCAAGCAAGCAAGGTATGCTTTTAGTGATTGAAAGATATCGTCTGCCTCCTGATCCCACACGAAGTGTGAATGGTTTCCGACGATACGGAAGAAGGGTTGTCACTTATCTGCCGATTTTGACATGAAGCGACCTAGGGCCGCTATGTACCTAGTCAGCCGATGAAAATCCTTCACATTCCGTGGGGGTTTCATATCCAAGACTAATTTTACCTTGTTGGGGTTCACCTCTATACCTCTATTACTGATCATAAAGTTCAGGAACTTGCCCGATCGAACTTCAAAGACGCACTTCTTAGGGTTGAGCCTCATGTCGTACCTTCGAAGAATTTCGAATGTCCCACGCAAGTCTTCACCGTGCTCTGCATCTTTTGTAGTCTTGACGATCATACCATCTACGTATGCCTCCATGGTTTACCCAATGAGAGGCTCAAAAACCTTTTTTACCAACCGTTGGTAGCTCGCCCCGGCGTCCTTCAGCCCAAATGCCATGACTTTATGGTAGTACAAGCCCCGATTAGTTATGAAGGCTATTTTTCTCCTGGTCCTCATAGCATAGGGGAATTTGGTGATACCCCGAAAAAGCATCCATGAAGCTTAGCATGGCTTGACCCATCGTTGCATCTACTAGCTTGTCAATCTTCGGCAAAGGTTAACTATCCTTTGGGCGTGCCTTATTCAGATTAGTGAAATCGACATACATTCACCAGGAACCATTGGGTTTCTTGACGAGTACTACATTGGAAATCCATTTGGGGTACTATCATTCCCTGATGAAGCTTGCGTCCAATAACTTTTATATGTAGGTGGGGTTCACATTCAGCCCATGCTCCATAACCGCGAGATTGATGCCAGGCATCTCTTCGGGACCAAAACCGAAAATGTCTTTGTATTCCCGAAGGAGCCCAACCAAGACACATCTTGTTTCATCACTCATCTCTCGGCCTATCTGGACTGTGTAGTCAGGTCACCCTTCGTCGAGGGGGACGACCTCTAGTTTGTCGGTCGGCTCTAGTCACAAAAGTCCTAGATGTGCCAAAGTGAGGGTGCAGATGGCCAGGGCCTCAACAACAATAGAAGGCACGACATGCGGCCTTCTATCCGAGGGTTGATGCCTGACTAGCCCTCGATCAGCTGAACGTCCCACCAGGGGTCGTATGCTGACCAGGTAGCATTCTCGAGTCATCCCACCAGGGGTTGTGTTGTGACTAGGTAGCATTCTCGGGCCGTCTGTTGATCTCCTAGAAGTTTTCTGACACTGTCGTCCGTGGATCTCCTAGAAGTTTTTCGACACGACTTTAACCTTATATGAGGTTAGCCTCCCAAGAATGACGCTGTAGGCCATGGGAAAAGTCTACAACTAAGAAATCATCTTCTAGATTTTGAGCCTCATATTTGTCCCCGAACCAGAAAGGACAACAGATTACTCCCCTTGGAGTTAGCTCCTACCTCCCAAAGCCCAGAATGGGATATACAAGAGGAGTGATTTCCCTTCCTTGGTGTTTGAGTCTCTTAAGGATGTCTTGAGTGATGATATCAGTGGAACTACTAGTGTCGATCAAGATCCGACACGCTAGGGCTTTGGCCACCTTCAGCTCGACAACCAACGGGTCGTTATGCAAGGGGCTGAAATGTTGGCCCTTGTTCCCTCGAATATCATAGTTTGAACAATATGCGATTCCCATGCTCAACCGCCATAACTTGCTGCATCCCTTGCATCTGGGTTTTCCACGTAATGCGAGTAATGGACTTCGCGTATCCCCCGGCTATGGTGGCCACAACTTCAGTGGAGCACTCCTCCTGTTAGGGCTTTTCACATGCTAAGTTGAGATCCTTATGAAAGGACTGTGCACTTCTCTTCAAGAAGCAATCTATCTACCCTTTATCCACAAGCTAGTCAAGAGCCTTCTTAAATTTCCTACACTCGGCAGTAGTGTGACCATTTTGTTCATGAAACTCGTCGTACTTTCGCGCGTTATGTGGCTTTAGCGCGCGGTCATGGGCTGAGGTTTCTTTAACATAGGTTTTTGTTTCACTTCCATCAGTATGCTCCTTGGGTCCGAAGTGAAGTGTGAATCCCTTACATCAATCTTTGGCCTCCTGTCACCTTACCCAGTGTTCCTATCCCTTTGGGCTTTAACTTTCCTCAAAGCATCTGTTCTATCTGTGCATATCTCAGTTGCCTGAATAAATTCTGCGACTTTCCTTAAAGCCTTGATGAAGGAGGTTTGCTTCTGATTGGCTAAGGAAAACTTGAACCGTTTCCTTCAAGTATGGGATCAGGACAGCCTCATGGTGAAATCGTTTCACAAATTCTGCTAGGGACACTTGCAGCACTAGCTTTATTCTCGACAGGTGAATGCTGGTTCGCCTTTCCTTGCGACTAGCAATGAACTGCCTAACAAATCGATCTGCCAAGTCTTCAAAGCAAGAGATACTTGTTAAGTCATAAATCATGCATTGTTTTAATAATTATTTTGATTATATTGTATAAAATAAATAGGAGAAGACAAGACGTCGAAGTTCGGATTTTACATGCTAAGTTATCAAGTCGATCCAAAAATAATGATTTATGGAAAAATATTATTTCCATAATGATTTATTTGGGCTAGAGTTACAAAATTATCTAACTGAATAGAAATTAGAAGACTTGGAAGAGAAGGAATAGAAAGAAAAAAAACCCTAGTAGAATAATACTATCAAAAACCTACCTCTTCTCTATTCATCTCACACCTCACATCTCCTCTGCAATCTCCTCGCCTCACCAAAAAAAACTTCACGCCTAAACTCCCTTCCTCATCTCCTCTTTCACGCAGCTCCTCCACATCCAACTTGCTCACCACTCACAGCCTCACCAACATCAGACCCCCCCTTCACGCCAAACCCCTACTATCACTAAATATCAGTCACCACCATCACCAAGTGTTATCACCCCCATCACCAAAGATCAACATCATCAATCATCATCATCCCCTACCTCCATCTCAAGGCCAAGTAGTATTATTATTTTGCTATTTTTTTATTTTTATTTTATTTTATTTATTCATTTTTTAGTTTAGTTTAGTGTCAAATATGAAGTCTTTAGTTAATTGTGGTAATTTTATTTTTAATGTGAGCGAGTAATTTCCTTGTACTTGCTATAATCTATTTGAAACCATGCTAAATTAATTATTTTGAAGCAAGCTTTGTGCTTTATTGTCTAGTTGATTTTTATTCATGATTCTATAACGATTAGTATGTATCGTTTATAATATTCGCGTTAGATTAATTAGAATGCATACTAGTTAGTTAAATATGAATTCATATGATAGTTTAAAAGGCTTTAGTACATAAAAGTTATAGTCTTTTAGGCATGTGTATCACCCTAATTAATCATGGATGACTCAAACCCATATCTTTTAATTAGGTAATCATTATAGAACTTTGTTAAATCAATTTGCTGATAAATTGATTACAAGGCGTTAGATGATGTTTTTCCAATACTTAATACTCTAGTTTGATTAAATTCTTGCATTGGTCCTAGGATTATCAAAACTAGTGGGGTTGAGATTAAGGCTGAACTTAAATAAATTATAAAATAAGAAAAACGGGAAAGATCCGCTAGTGGGTGCCTTCTACAATCTAACTCATGGATAAATCGATTTATTTGTTGATGATAAATATTAATTTGCATGGTGGATATAGATTATGCTAAGTATTTTTCATAAATTCGGTATCTTTGAGATAATTATTTGTTGCTTTTTAGTTAATTTCTTTAATTTGTCAATTTTAATTCTTAAATTTATAATCGTTAATATAAATTTTGTTCACCTCCCCCCAAAAAGAGTAGTCTTTTAAGAGTGTCTTAGTGATTTTAGATCAGTTATATTTTGATTTTAAGTGTGATTATAATTTTTAGATTTATTTTCTATTTTGTTTTGTCATTTATTTACCAGTTTATTGGAAAATAGATTAAAAATAGCCCCTTTTGTGTTTTTTCATGTTTTATTCCATTTCAGGGTTTATATAGTATCCTAATCTGCCTCTATTTAATTTCGAAACATTCAGAAATTATTTAATAATTTTTCAGAATTATTTCGTGAATTGGATATGTGCAGGTTTTTATTTTAATAAATTTGAAAATTACGTTTTTAATTTTTATTTTATTTTTTTAGGGTTTATTAAGTCCAGAAAATTATATTCTAAGATCTGGGTAATTTTTTTATTTATTTTTGGATTTGAATTAGTGCAGTTTATTATTTCTCTATTTTGATATTTTATTTTCTGTTTTAATTTTCTGTAGTTAATTTTTTGTTTTACTTTTTTTGAATTTAATTACATATATTTTTGAGTTATAAAGTTACAAACTTGCATAATATTAATTTAGATTACTTTATGTGATTTTTAACATTAATTTTCTTCTTACTATTTTCTGTTTTAATTTTCAATCTAATATTGTGTGATTATTTCTGTTTTTACTTTTCCAGAATATTTAAGATAGCTATTTACTATTTTTATTTATAGAATAAAATTTAGAACATTTAGAGGCAATAGTAAGTAATTTTTCCATATTTGTATTTGTTTAATTTGATTTGTTTTAGTAATATAAAGATAAAGTTAAATAAATTAAAGTAGTAAATTTAATTAGACTTAAATTAGCTTACTATCAAAATCTTTCCTCATGCGATCGATCCCTACTTTCCGATACTATAAATTTTATTTATAAATCAAAGTAGTGGTTTAATTTGTAATTCTACGACAAGCTGTACAAATTTTGGCGCCGTTGCCGGGGAAAGAAAATAAAATCGTTAGTTTGCTTCTGTTTAATTTTGCTACTTTTATTGTTTTGTTTTAACTCTAGTATTTTATTTTTGTAGCTTGTTTTAGTTTATGATATTAAGGAGTGGTCGCATGATCGAAGAGAAAAATGAGCATACGTTTGAGGTGTTTGAAAGTAAAGTAAGTGATTCTGAATCTCTAAGCTCCGAATCGGTAAGTTGTGAAGATATTAAAGTTAAGATAGCTACTTTACGTGAACTTGTTGTACCTAATTTGGAAACTCAACCTTTGTCTATTACTTATCATATTTTAGACTGACCACTAAAGCTTAACTCTGGATTTTTAAATTTACTACGTAAGTTTCATGGATTGCCTGGTGAGGATCTATATCGCCATATTAATGAGTTCATTATTTCATGTTTGACCATGCGACCTGAGGGTATCACCCAGGACCAAATTAGATTGAGAGCCTTTCCTTTCTTACTTCAGGATAAGGCTAAAGACTGGTTGTGTTATTTACCCCCTGCAACATTCACTACATGGACTAAAGCATTTTTAGAAAAACATTTTCCTGCATCTAGAATTGGATCGATTAGAAAAGAAATATGTGGAATTAAAAAAATAAATGGGGAAACTTTACATGTGTATTGGGAACGTTTTAATAAATTATGTGCTAGTTGTCCCCAACACCAAATTTCTGAACAATTTGGAACTAGGGAAGCTGTATGGTGGAAGCTGTAGTGGGGGGGGGCTTTGGTTAATAAGACTCCAGCTCAAGCTAGGGAATTATTTAATATCATGACGCAAAGCACTCAACAATTTGGAAATACGGAATCCCAGTTTAGGAAGGTCCATGAGCTCAGTTCAGGTCCATTTTTAGAAACCTAGTAGTCTCATATCACTGTTATACTGAACAAACTCACCACTGGAGGAGTTCAGAAAGTAGTGGTGTGTGGTATTTGCTGTTTAGAGGGACATGCTACTGATGCATACCCTACACTTCAAGGGGGTGATGTGAATGCTATGTTTTCTAACCAAGGCCAAAGGAAGCATGACCCATACTCCAACACTTATGATGAAGGATGCAGAGACCATAGGTACAAACCTAGGAACAACCCCCCAGGTTTTGACCAACCATCACGTCAACCATTTGCTCTGGAAGAACAAATTTTCTTTTAGAGCAAGTCATAAAAAAGATGGATGATTAGAAAAAGGAGGTTGACACTAGGTTTCAGAATATAAAGATGACTCGTAAACAGGTCCAGGAGAGACAGACTGCTACTAATACCATAGTTAGCAACCTCCAGGCCCAAGTACAACATAGGTTCCCATCTCAACCATTCTAGAATCGAAGGAAAATGTGAGTGCCATGACACTTAGGAGTGGGAAAGAGTTGAAGGAGCATTGGAAGAATAAAGAGGTATAGCATGAAATAGAGGTCAACAAACCTGAAGCTAACCAAGATCACGACACCACCTCTAATGTTAAGGAAGTATGTGAAGATAAGAAGGAACCTTACAAGGCATTACCACCTTTTCCTATTAGACTGATAAGGAAAATCCCTAAGGTAGATGCGGCAAACCAAGAAATCTTGGAAACATTTAGGAAGGTAGAGATCAACATTCCTCTCCTAGATGCCATAAAGCAGGTGCCTTATTATGCCAAGTTACTTAAAGAGCTTTGTATTGTAAAATGTAAACTGAAAGGGAATAAAAAGGTAAGTGTAGGGGAAAATGTGTCTGCTGTTTTTCAAAAGAAGCTTCCCCCTAAATGTAAGGACCCAGGTGTATTCTCTATTCCTTGTAAAATTGAAAACCTCTCCTTTGATAGAGCTATGCCTGATTTAGGAGCTTCCATCAATGTGATGCCTAGGTCCATTTATAACAAACTACACTTAGGAGAGTTAAAGAAAACTGATTTAATTATTCAGTTAGCTAATATGAGTAATGCATACCCAGATGGAGTTTTAGAAGATGTCTTAGTCCAAGTCAATGATCTTGTTTTTCCTACTGACTTTTATGTATTGACATGAGTGATACATGCTATGATGTTCCCATATTGCTTGGTAGACCATTTCTTAAAACATCTAGGACAAAAATAGATGCACATGCATGAACACTGACTATGGAATTTGATGGTGAAATTATTAAGTTCAATATTTTTCATGCTATGCGATTTCCTGTTGATGTGAATTATCTGTGTGCACTTGATGTGATTGATGAACTATCCCAAGATGTTTATAAACTGTCTCATGATGATGAATTGTTAACTGTACTTACTCAAGGTTTGGATTAGTTTGTGTTTCATAATGTGTCTTACCATATTAATGATGAGTTAGTGGGCAACATAGAGTCTTTGTTGCAATTGCATGTAGTTGATAGACCTAGAAAGCAAGAATTGCCTGAAAGTCACACGAAGATACCCTCTCGCATTTCACCCCCTAAGTTAGAACTAAAACCATTGCCTGAAAATCTAAAGTATGCTTATTTAGGGAATGATGAGACCTTACCTGTTATAATCTCTAATGCACTTACATCTGAACAAGAGGATAAACTTATTATGGTGCTTAGAGAACATAGTGAAGCGTTAGGGTGGACTTTAGCATACCTTAAAGGACTTAACCCCACATTATTTTCACATAAAATCACGTATATAACATGTTAAGCCTAAGAGATACCCTCGGCGAAGATTAGATCCACCTCTGATGAAGGTAGTTCAAACAGAAATTCTTAAGTGGTTAGATTCTAGAGTGATATACCCCATCCTTGATTCTGAGTGGGTTAGTCCTATCCATGTGGTTCCTAAAAAGGGGAGAACAACATTAGTACAATACAAGGAAGGGAGTCAATACCTACTAGAGTCCAGAGTTGTTAGAGAGTGTGCATTGACTATAGAAAGCTTAACAAGGCCACAAAGAAGGACCATTTTTCATTGCCCTTAATGGACCAAATGTTAAAGAGAGTAGTTAGGAGGTCACATTATTGCTTTCTAGATGACTATTCAGGGTATATTCAGGTTCCTATAGCTCTTGAGGATCAGGAAAATACCACTTTTACCAGTCCTTTTGGCACCTATGCTTTTAGAAGCATGCCATTTGGTCTATGTAATGCTTCTGCTACATTTCAAAGATGTATTATGAGTATTTTTCCAGATTTTATCATGAAAATTATGGAATTTTTCATGGATGATTTTACTGTACATGGTGATTCATTTGACGAGTGCTTGCATCATCTTACGTTAGTACTTAAGCATTGCATTGAGACTAATTTGGTGCTCAACTTTGAAAAGTGTCATTTCATGGTGGAGTATGGGATAGTACTAGGTCATGTAATGTCATCCAAGCGCTTAGAGGTCGACAAGGCTAAAGTAGAAATCATACAATCTTTGCCCTATTCACAGTGTGTCAAAGAGGTGAGGTCATTTCTAGGTCGTGTTGGCTTTTATAAGAGATTTATCAAGGATTTTTCTAAGATTGCATCTCCTTTATGTGCTTTACTTGCAAAAGATGCTTTATTTGAGTTTAATGAGGATTGTAGGAGAGCTTTTGACCAATTGAAGTTGAAATTGACTACCACTCCTATAGTACAACCCCTTAATTGGGCCCTGCCTTTTGAACTGATTTGTGATGCTAGTGATAAGGAAGTAGGGGCAGTCTTAGGTCAAAGAGTAGGGAAGGTACCTCATGTGATTTATTATGCTTCTAAAACTCTTGACCCAGCACAGTGTAACTACACTACTACAGAAAAGGAAATGTATGCTGTTGTTTTTGCTCTAAAAAAGTTTCGTCCTTATTTATTAGGTGTCAAAGTTACTGTTTATACTGACCATTATGCTATTAAACATCTGTTAAGTAAGAATGACTCAAAATCAAGATTGATTAGATGGGTCCTACTACTACAAGAATTCCAATTGGAGATTAAGATAAACCAGGAGCTGAAAATTTAGTAGCTAACCATCTAAGTGGGTTAGATAATGGGGAGAGTGGGAATCCATTGAGTGATTGTTTCCCTAATGAGACATTATATGCTATCATTGATAGACTACCTTGGTATGCTGATATGGTTAATTATATTATAACCAAAACCTTTCCTATAGACGTTTCCAGAGCGCAAAAGGAGAAGATAAGAGCTCAATCTAAATATCATGTTTAGGATGAGCCATATTTATAGAAATTTTGTGGAGATCAAAATATAAGGCGTTGTGAAGATGACAGTGAATTTCATTCAATCTTAACTTTATGTCACTCTTCTGAAAGTGGGGGTCACTTTGGACCCAAAAGAATGGCACACAAAGTTCTTGAATGTGGATTTTATTGGCCTACTATTTTTAGAGATGCCTATGAATTTTGCAAAAGATGTGAAGCATGCTAGAACATAGGTAATTTCTCTAGAACGAATTAAATGTCTCTGCATAATGTGTATGTTTGTGACATTTTTGACGTATGGAGTGTTGATTTCATGGGACCTTTTCCCCCTTATTTTGGTTTTACTTACATTCTTATGCTTGTTGACTATGTAGCTAAGTAGATTGAAGCTGTGGCTAATAGAGCCGATGATGCTAAAACTGTAGTAAAACATGTTAAATCTCTCATTCTGCATAGATATGGAGTTCCTAAAGCAATCATCAGTTATAGGAGAGCACATTTTTGTAATAGAACCTTAGGTGCCTTGTTAGCAAAATATCATATAACTCATAAAGTGTATACTAGATATCATCCCCAAATAAATGGTTAAGCTGAAATCTCCAATAAAGAGATTAAGGGCATATTACAAAAGGTTGTTAGATTAGATAAGAAAGATTGGAGTCTTAGGTTAGATGAAGCTCTCTGGGCCTATATGACTGCATATAAGACACCTATTGGTATGTCACTTTATAGGTTAGTTTTTAGTAAAGCATGTCATCCCCCTATAGAACTAGAGCATAAATCATATTAAAGTAGTGTAGTCTAGAGTATGATCTAGCAGGGAAGGAGCGTAAGTTGCAATTATAGGAATTAGAAGAGACTCACCTAGAAGCCTATGACAATTCAATGATCTACAAAGGAAAAGGCAAAACTTCTCATGATGCTAAGCTTAGTAGGAACGAATTTCGAGTGGGTGAGAAAGTGTTGTTATTCAATTCAAAATTGAGACTCTTTCTTAGTAAGTTAAACTCTAGATGCTTAGGACCTTTTATGGTAGTAAAGACTTATTCACATGGTGCTGTTGAGATTAAATCCTTTACTACTAATAAAATTTTCAAGGTAAATGGTCACAGGCTAAAGCACTTCTATGAAGGAGATCAGGTATGCTTAGTGGAGGAGATCCAACTAGAAGATCCATGAGCTCGTTTGCGTCGAGCTAACGACAGTAAACAAGGGCACTGGTTGGGAGGCAACCCGACGTTTTTTAGGGAAGCATACATTTAATTTACTTTTATCTTTGTTATTTCTATCTTTTTGCATGCATTAGGAACAATGCATGAATTAAGTGTAGGGGCTACATCCTGCATTTAGTTCCTACAGTATTTATTCTTGAAAAAAAAACAAGTAATTTTTTTTTGTGATTTCTTATAAATAATGCATGAATATGAGTTTATGCTAGGCTTGCTTGCTTAAAATTTTTTATTTTCTTAGCTATTTGTAGTTTATTCTTCTATGAGTGAAGAGTTCTGAGTATGCTAGCTTTCTTTTAGAGAAGTTTGAGTTGATCCTCATAAATCTCTTTAATGAGCAACTGTCATGACTATCCATCTTATTTGATCATGTTATATAGTCGCTTCAGAGGCAATAAAATGACCTAGTCCATTTCCTAGACTATTAAATTAGTCAAATAACTCAATAAAATTGTGACTTTTCTTGTCTTTAAAAAAAAAGAGAAAAAAAGAAAAAAGAAGAAGGTTAGATTACCAATATGGGTAAGAAGAGGTGGCTCGACACTTTTCCCCCTTAAGTTTAGGTCTCAAGTTAAGCCTTATGCATGGAGTAACCCATGTTGGGAGAGTCATGCCCCTTTTTGGGCCTATCAATGGCTCGTACCAAACTAACAGTTAGTAAATAAAGAAATAAAATAGTGATGAGAATAAACTATTAACTCCAGCACCTATATTCGGGTGACTGTGAGACATGAAGTGTTTTATTTCTAAGACCCTATATGGGCCTCGAATATGTGCGCAATTGAAGTTTGAAGAGAGAGAGAGAGAGAGAAAAGAATTACAAGGCAAGTTTAGAATCAATTTCAATGAGTTATTCTTTCTAGTGCAATTGTCTCAATAGCCATACCGTGCTTCAACTTTTCTATCATAAACTTTTTAGAACTCTTGATCGGTGTATGTGTGCTTAAAAGAGATGGATGATTATTGCTCTTGTTACTTCATTAAAGAAATGTTGTGAGGCTGATGAAGAAAATTTTTTATGGTAGTTCAATGTTTAATAGTTATTCACTTGTTAGAAGGCAAACTAATTAATTTTGAATAAAACTGTTTTTAAAGCAAGCGAATGCCTAATATAAATATCATATTTATGCATGACTTTATAAGAAAGAAAGAGGGTCAGTTTTTAGGTCGAGTTCCAGATTTCTTTGCACGAGGACGTCCAAAGTCTAAGTGGGGGGAATTTGTTAAGTGATAAATCATGCGTTGTTTTAATAATTTTTTTTATTATATTGCATACACTATTTCGTCTAATTTTCTTTATTTTTATATATTTTTCAGGTTAAATCTTTAATAAAATAAGGAGGAGAAGAGAAGAAGTCGAAGTTCGAATTTTACATGCTAAGTTATCAAGTCGGTTCAAAAAAATGATTTATGAAAAAATATTATTTCTATAATGATTTATTTGGGCTAGGGTTATAAAATTATTACTCATAATTGAAGAGAAATTAGAAAAGTTGGAAAAGAATGAGTCCAAGGAAGAAAACCCAAGTAGAATAATACTATAAAAAACCTACCTCTTCTCCATTAATCTTACGCCTCACATCTCCTCTGCAATCTCCTCGCCTCACTAAAAAAACTTCATGCCTAAACTCCATTCCTCATCTCCGCCTTCACGTAGCTCCTCCACGTCCAACTTTCTCACCACTCACAGCCTCACCACCATCATACCCTCAATTCATGCCAAACCCCTACTATCACTAAATATTAATCACCACCATCACCAAGTATCATCACCCCCGTCACCAAAGATCATCATCATCAATCATCATCATCGCCTACCTCCATCTCAAGGCCAAGTAGTATTATTCTTTTGCATTTTTTTTTATTTTTATTTTATTTATTTTATTTATTTATAGTTTAGTTTAGTGTCAAATATGAAGTCTTTAGTTAATTGTAGTGATTTTATTTTTAATATGATTGAGTAATTCCCTTGTACTTAGTATAATCTATTTGAAACCATGCTAAATTAATTATTTTGAAACAAGTTTTGTACTTTATTGTCTAGTTGATGTTTATTCATGATTCTATAAAGATTAGTATTTATCGTTTATGATATTCGTGTCAGATTAATTAGAATGCATGCTAGTTAGTTTAATACGAATTCATAGGATAGTTTAAAAGGCTTTAGTACGTAAAAGTTATAGTATTTTATGCATGAGTATCACCCTAATTAATCATGGATGACTCAAACCCATCTTTTTTAATTATGTAATCATTATAGAACTTTGTTAAATCAATTTACTGGTAGATTGATTACAAGGCGTTGGATGATATTTTTCTAATACTTAATACTCTAGTTTGATTAAATTCTTGTGTTGGTGCTAGGGTTATCAAAACTATTGGGGTTTATATTAAGGCTGGACTTAAATAAACTATAAAATAAGAAAAAACGGGGAAGATCCACTAGTGGGTGTTTTCTAAAGTCTAACTCATGGACAAATCAATTTGTGTATTGATGATAAATATTAATTTGCATGGTGCATATAGGTGATGCTAAGTATTTTTCATAAATTTGGTAACTTTAATAATTATTTGTTGCTTTTTAGTTAATTTGTTTAGTTTGTCAATTTTGATTCTTAAATTTATAAGCGTTAATATAAATTTCGTCCCCCCCCCCAAAAAGAGTAATCTTTTAGGAGTGTCTTAGTGATTTTAGATTAGTTATATTTTGGTCTTTGGTGTGATTATAATTTTCATATTTATTTTCTATTCTGTTTTGCCATTTATTTACTGGTTTTTTAGAAATTAGGTTAAACTAGTCCCTTGTGTGGTTTTTCATGCTTTATTCCCTTTTAGGGTTTATATATAATTTCGGAATATTTGGAAATTATTTGATAATTTTTCAAAATTATTTCGTGAATTGGATATGTGCAGGTTTTTATTTTAATAAATCTAAAAATTATGGTTTTAATTTTTATTTTATGCTTTTAGGGTTTTATTAAGTCCACAAAATTATATTCTAAAATCTAGGTACTTTTTTATTTATTTTCGTATTTATATTAGTGCAGTTTATTATTTCTCTAATTTCATATTTTATTTTCTGTTTTAATTTTCTGTAGTTAATTTTATTTTTTAATTTTTCTGAATTTAATTACATATAATTTTGGAGATATAAAGTTATAAACTTGTAGAATGTTAATTTAGATTACTTTATGTGATTTTTAATATTAATTTTCTGCTTGCTATTTTCTGTTTTAATTTTCTGTCTAATATTGTGTGATTATTTCTATTTTTATTTTTTCAGAATATTTAGGATAGCTATTTACTATTTTTATTTCTAGAATTAAATTTAGAATATCTAGAGGCAATATTAAGTAATTTTTTCATATTTTTACTTGTTTAATTTGATTTGTTTTAATAATATAACGAGAAAGTTAAATAAATTAAAGTAGTAAATTTAATTAGACTTAAATTAGCTTACTATCAAAATCTTTCATCGTGGGATCGATCCCTACTTTCTTATGTTATAAATGTTATTTATAAATCAAAGCAGTGGTTTAATTTGTAGTTCTACGATAAGCTCTACAATACTCCGTGGGCCCAAGTCGTTCAACCAGGATTGTGCCACCCCTTTTAAAGTGGCCAGGAAGTATCGGTAGTAGGCGGTGCTGTCCACATCCTAGAAGTACATCTGAGTCTTGCACACCCTAAGGTGTTCCTCCAAGTTTGTGGTCCCGTCGCACAGCTCCAAGTGAGGCGTCTTTACTTTCCCGAACCTAGGTGTGTTGATCGAATCAGAATTGAAGGGTGTAGAAAAAGGGTACTGACCCTGTCCGTGCGGCTATCCATGACACCTTAATAGCGGGTCAAAAGCTGCCATCCCACCTCAACCACCGATGGACTTTGGCGGTGAAGGTCGGTCCTTGATGGACTGCACTGGGGCCATTCGACCCTTGAAGGCTATGGCTATGGGTGCCTCGCGTTGGTGGACCGTGCGTGCATTCCTGAGCTGGAGGATGCTCAGGGGTGCACCTTATCCTAGAGATTTCCTGTGAGGCCTCGAGGTCTGCTCCTACTCTTCAAACAAGGCTGTGCGCAGGAGTGGGTAAGCGTACGGCATGGACGCAGAGTTCATCAGCTTACCTCGAGTTGCATGAAAGGCCTGTCAAGCCTGGATGATCTGTCGGGGGTCCCCTTCGGCCGACCGATCATGGTTCCCCTCGTAGGACCATCAATTCCCCCCAGGCCGAGCGACCTCTCGCACATCACCACTTCGACACAACGACTCAGTAGAGGCGTGGCTGTAGGATGGCCCGCAGACCACGGTAGGCATGTTGTTAACTGTAGGCAATGGCCTCATGGAGCTCATAGCCTCCATGGTCTTCTTTACTTGCTAGGTCATGGTGGTCATGAAGTTCTTCAATGTGTCTACAGTGACGTATGCTTCCCTCTTAGGTGGCAACTGTCTGACCAAACGAGGAGTAGCCACGAGCTCTCTGAGGCATCCTGCACTTCAGGAGCCACAGGGGCATCAATCATTGGAGCCTTATCTCCATTTGAACGCGCCCATGTGGCATCTCTTACTACCATCATTCACTTCTTTCTCTCCACAGACAGCATCAAATCTGTTTCAGGATAAACTCTTCTCCAATGATAGCATAGGGTAAGAATAGGCTTACGTGATGGTGATGACTATTCGTCTGGCAATCCTCTCAAGGAGTGCTGATCCTACAAAAAGGGCTATCTAGATGGGGATCCAGGGAGTGGCTCTTGGAGGAACAAGTCAGTGTGGGGTCCCAAGTAAAAGACAATGCATAGGTAATAAATGATGAAAGATCAGATCTTCTTCTGGAAAGTTGATGTCCTTTTAGGGTAAAGGTGCTGAGCAGTAATTACTCTTTCCAGGATCCAACTCCCATTTTGAGATGGGTAGGTGAGAATTTATAGTCCCTATAGCGAGGAGCAAACTCATAGTTTCAAGTGCGGTGCCCTCCAATGGCCCCAAAGATGGACAACCCCTTAGGGCCCATGGAGGTCAGAAAGGATCACAAGGCTCAGGCCCATAGGAGTGGTGATAAGACCCTCATTAGAATCCCCAGATTAGGCCGAATCATGTGTAGATGAATGTTGTACAGTCATGGAAACACTACTTGCGAATTCCTTATAAAAAAGCAACACCATGAAATTTTATAAAGCTTTAGCAAATGGAAAGAATTTTCAATCATAGTCTTTCACATACAGTAGCATAAAATTGAAATTGGAATAGCCTAAACATAAAGAATTTCAAACATAGTAGAAGCAAATATTTGTTCAACCTCATAGGGTGGGATAACGTTAAACTAAATTGAAACCAACCTAAAATCAAAAAACAAACCGTGTTATAATGGATATTCAAGAAGAATTATGAACACAACTTTGGAAGAAATAAGATCAAACACACCTAAATTTTCTAATGTAGAATCCCTATATTAACAAAGTTAGAGAGCCACCGATTCAGAATCATATCAAGCTTAAAAGTATCATTTTCTAACAATGACCAAAATAAGCAATGTTAATCCTAGGTTTACCTAGGCAATGTGAAGTTGTGAACTATATCCTAGCTGGCTAATCCTAATTACATAGTAATGGTAATGACATTGCGAAGCCAACTCTAATTTTGTCTTAAGTAATGTATCAAAGGCACTAGGCTTCCAGCACCCAATTGAACTCCATTCCAAGTTTATAATTATGCTATATGACCAAATTCCTGATATTTATCTTATCTAGCTAGACTAAAATCCCAAGCTTGCAACAATAATTTTGTGAGTTACAGGAAATAATTTTGTGCAAAATAGCAAAAGCAACTAAACTAAAAGACATAAAAATAGAAATGAAAGAATGATTCCCAGTAATTTGCTTGACTGGAAGAAACAAAGGATGAATTGAGACAATAAATCCAAGACCAAAAGAAAGGTCTTGGTTTGGCCAATCCTCCCCCGTTTCTTGGAAGAAGTTAAAGCTTTAATGTGAAATTCATTAAGACATAGATCTCAATTCCTAAACAACAGATGCTATCGCACATGCAGTTAAAAATTGACTAAGAATATTATAAAGAATAACAAAAGGAACCTCAAAATTGAACTGAACAAACCAAAGTTTAGCACAACCTAGTGTGTGCAAAGAGCTAAACTAGGAGCATAGGGGGAATGATGAATATATCAACAGTCATTTACATCAAATTTTTCGATTATTTAGTTGGGCATCACCCTTAAATTAATAAAGAAGACAATAAAGCTACTACACAACTCATAAAAAATGGCCGC
Organism: Selenicereus undatus; assembly: GCA_017589665.1. NCBI lineage: Eukaryota > Viridiplantae > Streptophyta > Magnoliopsida > Caryophyllales > Cactaceae > Selenicereus > Selenicereus undatus. Next base: position 81,729,029 of record JACYFF010019584.1, read on the forward strand.
TACATCCTAGAGACTACAAATCTCGAACATTAGAAAAACTCATACAAGCCATAACTTTTAAAAACATAGACATTAACCAAAACAACCACCTACTGATCAGGTAAAAGGCAAGACGAACCTTAAGTTTGCCTTTCGTTTTTCAACTCCTTTCTCAACTTCTTGTGATTCTTCTACTTGTGAGGGTCTCATCTTCGATGATAGAAATACCAAGTCTTTCTCCTAAAGCCAAAGCTTCTTTTGCAACTTAAGTAGGGGTGCGTGAACCATGATTTGACGTTAAATTCTTGTCATCACTCTTCTTGACCTTGTTCGAATGTTCACATATCTCACTTTTCTCATGAACTTGAAGATCCATTACAAGAGGACCAACAAAAAGGCGTGAGGAGCTATCAATCTCGTCATTTCTTCCAAAGAAGATCCACAACTTCACACATAGGAGGTGAACTTCCTAACATAAATCGACCAACTTTGACCATTTTCCAAAGGTTGTGTAATTGTCATGTTATTATCTGAGAGTGCCTCATGAACATCTTTTGCCACAGCCTTCGTAGCATCCTTTTGAGCTTCAAACTCTGTACCATTCAGGTAGCCCAAAAGGCTTGCGTGTAAGGGATGACATATCTTAATTAGGGATATTTTTGACCTTGGGAATCCACTTCCAAATGAGCTTCTTTTGAAAAAAAGTGCTACGCTTTCCGTCTTTATGTCGCAATCGTTTTTGGAATCTAACTCAAGTAACTTGCAGCTTACTACCACCGACAATTCTACCATTCATGACAATTCTACCATTCATAATTTGATGAAGCCATAATTTTTACTGAACTTTCTCCCAAATTTGTTCAGAATACATACATCTAACACATCTGTAAAACTACTAAACAGATGATACTACCCAAATCCTCAGGCAAATTATCAATATAGATAAAAAATTTATAATTGTTACCTAAAATCTAGGCAATAGGTTCCTGCACAGAAAGACCAATATTCCTCCATAACACACTTCTCTGATGCTTCTTTCTGCGTACATCAAAATACTGGTGAATTTGAACTAATGGCAAGCAACAGAAGCTTAGAACGGACCAGGGGAATGGTGTGAAGAGGCAAACAATGGCATCCATGAACAACAAAAGAAACAAGGACAAAACCACGACGGCTAAGCGGCGCAAGGAGGTCGGTTGCGGTGTTGAAAACAGCCATCGACAAACATATGCGAATGGGGAAATCTCTTCGTCAAACATAAGGAGAACACAACTAGAGACCAAAATAGGCACGACTAATGGCCAAAGAATTAGGATTTTGGGGACATATGAAAAGGAAAGTCGATGGTCGTGAGAGGAACAAAGAAAAATGGGATGTTAACAAATACGGTAACAGACATTTACATCATTGAGGAACAATTCCACCATGTATGTGTATAATCCCAATTGGCTACCAATTCCATGTTAATTAAAATACAGCACCAGGCACGATATAATGTATAAATTAGAGAATGCATCAACAGAAAATTCATAAGAACCTCAATCAAACAAACAAAGAATAAATCTTTAAAAAAAAGATATAACATACTAATTGGCACCAAATAGTTAACAAGGTCCACCACAGAAACAGAGACCTATGTTAATAGAAGTTTGCCTTAGATCATGCCAAGACGAAGAAGAAAACTCCTTTATATGTCAAAATTGAAAGGAAAAAAGAAAACGCACAACCTTAGGCTAAACTCAATTGATTGCACAACTCAATATATAATATAACCTCACTTACTCAACAATAGTGCAACAATACTTTACCAAGATGAAACATATCTAATGCTTATGCTTGATGAGATAAAACATAACAAAACAAGGAAAAATGTACACCAAAAAAATCTGAATATAAGATAAGGGTTTATCAATTGAAAGTACCTCTTCAAGAGAAAAGAGAACCCAGTAGAGTGGCTTTCCTTGCACTAGACAGTGGCCGAGTAGAGAAAGAGAAAGAGGTTATAGGGAAGAACTGACTCACCAAGGAAGACTCGACACCAGAGATGGAGAAGACGATGGACAGAGGGCAGTTAGGCACATGCAACAGACATCTTTGCCCCCTCCCAATCTCTCTCCTATCCTAAACCAAAGAGGTTGGTGTCTTTAAAGTTTTAATATCATCAGCCTAATCTATACCATACATAATAGTAATCATTTCAAAACCCTCAAATGTAGGCCTAAGAGTGATTTGTAGAGTTCTATGAAATTTGAATCAATCAAATCGCTCATCTATAATTTTGAGTAGTTGATAAAAAAGATATTTTATTTTTTTGAAAATCAAAACATAGGCCCAGTAATTACCCCTCTTTATGTGCCACCTTCTCTCTCTCTCTCTCTCTCATCAATCTAATCACATCTCACACTGTTGCTCTCACTCTCCACTTTTACACTACTCTCTCTTTCTCTCTCTCCTTAATTAATTTCTTACAGCTATCAATTCTCCCTTAAATTTCCATTTTCCACTCCCTCACATCTCCTCTTTCTTTGCATCCATATCTACAAGATCTAATGTCTTTGTTCAATTCAAGCAGTTCTCTTTAGTTCTCTTCCCCACTTCAATTATCTTCAATTGCGAATTCATGCTTCTTTTTTTGAAATTGGGTTTCCTAATTTTCATGCCTTCGGTACCATCCATGAATTTGTGGGGTTCGATGTTAAAGGTTTTGTTCACCTAATTTGTACAGGTTCATAAATTTGTTCAACTTATTTTAGTGTTGGCTTTATATTTCTCAGTTTACATGTGTACTTCGAAGATCATGATTTAGCAACTACTCGTAAGTTTTAACAAGTTCCATGGATGTATTTCGTTGGTGTAATTTTTGTCAAAGTTGTCAGCTTCATTGGTATTTCAATCACTAAAGCAAGCACTTTTGATCTGGGTAATGGTTACGTTTGGGCATTGTTGTTTTCAAGGAATGAATATATGTAATTTTCAATTTTTGTATGTTTATGTTTATGACTTCTCAATTTTAGAAATGAGTAATTAGTGGGTGGTGCGATCCAGGCAATAGATGGCATGAGGCGACAATAATAGTAGTATGCGGAAGTTTTGGGGGTCTACCAAGGACACCAACGCCATCAGCTTGGCTCAAATTAATAGTGATTATAAGATATTTTGGTTTTTCACATCAGGACTTATTAGTTGTGGGCATTTTCTATGATCTTTTTCTTACTTAAATGTTTTTTGATGCTAGTATTCCTTTCGATTTGATGGAATTTTTTAGAAGTTGATATAGCAATTGTCAAGCCCACTAATCATGTTGAGCGCCTGGCGAAAGAAAGACACATAATATGTGAGGTGTTCCCTATATTTTGTGCTTAAAATTAGAATTGAGTTATTTGTTGTACAACATATTATTCATCAGTTCCTTTGGTACCATCTTAGTGTTGTGTAGCACAAAACATATATTATACTTGTGAGTTTTGACATTGCTAAGTGTTGGGGTTATGTATTTGGCAAAGACATGGCATAGTGGTGAGCCATGACACCTTCTCTATACTACATATTTCTTTGTGCTATGTATTACCTCCACTGTACTTCATATTGGTTTTTGGTATACTTCAACAGGTCTTCTAGCCTTTCACGAATGTAAGTTAGCAGTCACAAATCTTGAGGATGATATAAAACGTTGAGCCAAAAATACATGAATAGGTTCAATTGGTACATGGCCATCGTTAGGAAGATACTTCAATTATTTGGTTTATGTGATGTTGGTATGGCGTATTACTTCCAGTTTGTTGACAAAAGATTATCAAAGACTTAGGTCAAAGTGAAAATTTATCATCTTCATTTGTTACATTAGTATTTTGATCTTCTAGCTGTATTGTTTCATTTCTCCTATTTTCTTATCTTATCATTGTTTTGCAATTAGGCCTCGGCTTTTAACATTTTTGGCTTATCTGATGGTCCCAAAAAAACCTCCGCTGAATGGTCACCTTCATTTGCTCCAGAGTTGTTCCCCTTTGTATTCTCTATTCAAGATCCTAACTCGACAATGGTTTTCAATTGGCCTTGTCTTGTCTACCCCATGTATAGTTCTCACATGCCACCCTCAACAAAAATCATAGTTGCTTTATATGTTTCTCTTCTATCCTACCTTCAAACTATAGAATCTACCCTCACATATAATTCAATTATTCACAAGGGTTCATTTTCTCCTCATACAATACAAATGGAATTTGTCAGATATAGATCTCATGACACTTCCTATGTTGACCCCTGCAAATGAGTCATTCTTTTATCATCCACACGTTATCAAATTTGCTATTTTATGGAAACATACTACTCCCAGTAGAATTTAGTAGGCTTAATTTCTATGCAAAAAAAGGTCCACCTTTAAGAACATTAAAACAACATACTATTTTATGCTTAAGAGTTTATGTACATGAAACTCATTTTTATTTGTTTATTATTTCAACAGT
>JACYFF010019584.1:81773470-81861119 GCA_017589665.1 Selenicereus undatus
GTATGTATGTATGTATGTATGTATGTATGTATGTATACGTTATCATTATAAATCAAAACAGGTGATATATCATATCCGTTGCATGATTTGGATAATTTATTTTGGTAACTGATTTGTTTTTTATTTTGATAATCTGATAATTTTTTAAATTATTGATTTTTTAAAAACATAAGTATGGGTGAGTCATTTTTTTTGTTAAATTCATATATACCATTACTTTTATTTTTTCTCCGGTAAACAAGTAATGGCATTCCATTAAGAACTAAATATCATAATCACGCTTTGATATATCAAAGGCAATTCTACTTAATCAAAATAGTTGTGTTTGATACCAATAAAGTATTAGTTGACTTTGATCAGTTCTGGAAGCTTGAATTGAGATGGAGGTGGTAGGACTTTTTTGTATGAAACATATATTACGAGACACAAATATATATTGTCACATTTCAAGGAATGCTATATTGAACAAATAATAGACTAAGGGTGTGCTTGGTAGGGGATGGAATCATTTTCTCGGAAAATAATTTTCCCATTTTATGATGTTTGGCAAAAAGCTGAGGGGAAAATCACTTTTGGGGGAAAGTGATTTTACCTCGTGAGAAGGAAAATGTTTTTTCCTGAAATCAGCAGTAAAATGATTTTCCTAGGGTTTGAAGTCTCTCCCTCTCTTCGAAATCCCCCTCCTCTCTCTCCATCTCTTTCTCTTTGAAACAAACCAGTCTATGCTTCTTCAAAATCTTCAAGCATGGCCTAGGTTTTGAAGTCTCTCTCTCTCTCCTTTCGAAATCTCCTTGATCTCTCTTCTCCATGGTTGAAGAATTCATCCCCTCCCTTTCTTATGCCATTGGTAAAGGACAATCGCCATTGTTGGAAGCTGGTTGAAGGAGGAATCTTGATATTCACTTTTTTGGTAAGTTCTAAGTCCCAGGGTTTTAATTTCTCATAAATTGTTTGGATTGGTTTATGGATTTCTCCAATTTTACCTTTGATTTTGGTTTGCTAGGGTTTAAGTGTTGTTGAACTTGAAGAAGTAATCAGTTTAACGGATCATTTCTCTCTTCTGCTCATTATTGTTCAGGTATCTATCAAAGTTATACTTGTGTTTGTTACTGCTTCTTCAGATCTGTTATATCCACTCAATTGTTGATGGCTTTGTTGATGATTTGCTTGTTGGGTATGCTTTCTAGGTTTGGTCTGAATTGGTTAGATAGAAGTTGAATTTGTATATTGTTCTGCCAAAGTTTTGATTTTTATAAAGAATTAGCTATTTAGCTTGGACATATTTCCAGTATTCTCTGTCCTGCCTCCCTAATACGCACCACTCTCATATATACACTACACTAGTTGTTGCTGCTGCTTGTGATAAGTTTCTTGGCCGAATATGTGTGCCTTGATTATGATCAATTTCTTCATTTGGGTGCACTATGCTCATGTATATGTTTGATGGGTATTAGTTTTTTCATCCTCTTCTCCACAAATTTGAGGTTGTTCACTTCTTCTGTCTATTTTTGCCACTACTAGCTCATAAGTTATCTTCTTCCATTTGCTTACATAGTTAGAAATACGTTGGAGCATCTATAAGCACCGGTTGTCCAAGTCTTGAATTTTGCTGTTTTATCTCCCTTCGATGTTTTAGCTCATAAGCTGTCTTCCATCTATTTACATAGTAAAAATTGAATTTGTTTTACTGTTTTATCTCCCTTTGGTGTGCATAAGCAATTTATTTTGCTATTTTGTCTCCCTGTGCTGTGCATAAGTAAAGATTGAGTTGGTCTCTCCTCTTAGTTGATATGGTGATAAACTACCAAGAAAGAGTTAAAAAGTGTTTGATTTGAATGTATATGCATTGTGCATTGTGCATTGTGCATTGTGCATTGTGCTCATGTATATGCATCCAATAGCCCTGATCTGAATGGATATGCATTGTGCTCTTGTATATGATTATATCCGACTTAATTGAAATTGCTTGGATCTTAGAGGAGAAAGGGAGGAAAACACACAGGAAAGTGATCTTTTTTTTTTTGACATTATCCACTTTTTTCCCTCCCCTTTCCCAAAGTTCCAAACAAAAGCTTGCTTGACTTTATTTGGTAGTAATCTCAATATTGATATATCCCTTTTTCTTGTTACCTAGATAGCCAGTGATTTTAATGAGGAAGTTGTGGTAATTGGTGCTAGCACTGCTTTTTTTGGGGGCGACGGTGGCCTTGCTTAGGAACCATAATAATAGAGACACCAATAATGAAACTAGAGTTCCTTAAATCCCATGTCAACCTTATGTCAATAGAGATGCTGATCGAGAGAATTGTATCAATAGCATTTTGTATTGTCGGGATACTCATTACCTTGATCAAATTCGAATGAGACCTGCTCTTTTTTAAAATTGTGTGAAATGCTTGAAAGGAGGGCACTTCTTGTAAACACTATGCATATGAGTGTAAGAGAGCAAGTTCTAATGTTCTTCACTTACTAGGTCACAATGTGAGGTTTAGAACAATTGGAGGAAGATTTCTTCATTCTACTTGGACTGTTCATAGTTATTTTCACATAGTTTTAGGAGTCATTTTAAAATTATATCCTGATTTCATGCACCCACCTAGTTCTTCAACCACTTCCAAAATCTTGAGCAACTCTAGATTTTATCCATGGTTTGAGGATTGCATTGAAGCTTTAGATAGGACTCATGTGAAGGCATCTGTTCCAATTGAAGATCAAGATAGGTATAGGAATAGAAAATGTACTTTATCCCAAAATGTGTTGGCCTCCATCTCCTTTGACAATCTCAAATTCACGTATATGCTAGCCGGTTGGGAATGATCAACACATGATTCTAGAGTGTTAAATGATGTACTGTGAAGAGGATTTCGTGCTCCAGAAGGTACAATGTAGAAGTTTGTTTTCTTCCCTTATTTAAATATAGTACGTAGGATTTAATGAAACTTTTAAACTTTGTAAGAAGGTACTTTTTGCTAATTTTGATTATGCTCTTCAAAAAGGCTTCCTCCGTGCATATAAGAAAGTCTGTTATCATCTCAAAGAATTTGATGAGGCATCCCCTGCCATGAACGCTAAGGAATTATTCAATCTACAACATTCTTCTTTGAGAATCAGTGTAGAATGAGCATTTGGGGTGATTAAAAAGAAATTTCATGTGTTGGATGCAAAACCATTTTGGGAATTCAAGACTCAAGTGAAGGTTGTTCTTGTGTGTTGTGTGTTACACAAGATACTCAAAGGCCAACACTTTCACAGAGACAAGAGCGAGAAGAAAATCAAGCATGGAAAACAAAGAGAGACGCGATAGCAAATGCAATGTGGTAAGATTATCAAGCTCGTAGCGTTGTCTAGGGTTATAAATGTCGTGGAATTTTGTTGTAAAGCCTTTCGTTCTTAATTAATATGTATTATGTCCACTGCTATATTTGGATCTCATTTATCAAAATTGTATCTGACTTGGGCTTCGTTCCCGTTGAGAGTCTAGAACTCTAGATATGAGATAGTAATGTTCTATAACTTTTATGGCTTCTTTGTGTTCTAGATTGACAATAGAGTCACAATTAATTTATGATGAAATTGTCGTATTGATTTTGACCAAAAGTTCCATGAGGAGGCAACAATTTGTTATGGAAGTCTTATGTTTCTGACTTGGACTGAATAATCTTCAAACATTTTTATCTTTCTAACATGGATGAGGCAAGTCTCAACATTGATATATCCCTTTTTATGCATGTTGTGGTCTTATGTTTTTTACTTAATTAATATGTGTTCTTTATTTCTTATTGCTTGTATTCTACTCAGTTGCTTATTATAAAATGGAAAAGGCGAAAATGAAATAGGGTTATGAGGACAAGAAAACTCAGTTCCATTAGTCCAAGTCAATGTCGAAGGAACTACTCAGGTTTTTGGCCAATGAGGTTAAAAAGGGGAATAGACCGAACAACACTTTCAAGTCTAGTTCCTTTGTTACAGCAGCAGATATGATATCAAAGAATTTCAATGTCAAATGTCTATCGGATCACATTGACAATCATCTAAGAGCCGTCAAAACTAATTGGGGCATCATAGCAAAACTTTGAAACCAATCTAGCTATGGGTGGGATGAAAATATGAGGATGATTTGTGTGTCTCCTGATTTGTACAACACCTATGTTGAGGTATGGCTGTGGGTGCCTGTTTTCTTATTTGCTTTTTTGCGCTGTTGATCTCTTTCTTATTGCTAGGCCTTTAGGGAATGTTTCTAATTTGTTTTTCACACTATTGAACTTGGATTATTTATTGACAAGTACTTGTTGGTAGCTTCTGTCATTAAGATACATGCTACAACAATTCAGTTGTGCAATGTGGATGGCTATCCAAAATTGGGTAATGGTCTTTATTATTGTTATATTATTTTCCCTGTCAAAACGTAGAGATGGCATATGCTACGCAAAAGCATATTATAGACAAAAGTAGTAGCAAATTCCAATGGACCTTAATTAGATCATTGGTTACCCATTGCTATGTGTAGGACCTTTTTTTTGTTGGGTGTTGATTGCTATGTGTAGGGAAATTCGCACTTTTGCTTTGCGTTTATTGGCATTGGAAAATCGAAGGTTGAAGCCTTTATACTCTACTTGGCTATGTGTTTGGCTGATACTTTACTTGGCTATGTATTTGGTTGGGGTGTTGAAGCATATCATAAACAAAAGTAGTTTAAATCCTCTTATAGTTAGTACTGTTGAGCTTAATGGAGTTACAATGCATTATGGTTTGAAAATCATTTTTATCAACCGCCTTTAAGCTGGGATTTATGTCAATTTCTGTCGGAATCTCTACGTAAAACAATATCGTCATTCTTGTTCCGAAAACAACATCTCGAAATATTTTATTTCTCCATCAGGTAATGGACTTTGCAAACAAGCTCTGAGTAGTTTAAATCCTCTCTCTGAATGTTTCTCTTTACAGTTTGCTACAGGAGCAATATCAATAGCAATATTTTACAGTGCATTATGGTTTGAGTTAGATCTTTTGGGTGCAATATCAGGAGCGATATGCTTGCCCAGTATTGTGATTGTAAACTGCCTAGGCAAGCATATTGTTCTTTCCAGAATTGCCATATGGGTTTTTGGGAGTCAAACTTCATCTACAATATTAGTTGCTATGTTTAGATTTTCTTGCTCAGTGTTAGTTTACTGATTAGTTGTTGTTTCTTTTAACATGTGAATCCAACTCATGAGAAGCATCTTAATAAGAAAATTGATATGTATGATGAAATGGCTATTGTGGTTGGAAATGATGTCGCTCGAGGAAGTGGTGCCAAGTCATTTGATGATGTTGAGATACAATCACATGGAGCTGTGAATCTGGAAGAAAAACGTGACAATGACGATGAGTTCGTGAAAGAAAATGATAAACAATCAACTTCAAGTGTGCTATGAGAATCAAGAAAAAGTCGAAAGAGAACCTGTGATGATGGTTTGGAACTTCAAAATATCTCCACTCAAATGGCAAAAGTCACTATGGCTCTGCAAAAGATATCTAAATCCAAGCTCGATGTCGACCTTATTTATCAAGAAGTGATGAATACTGAAGGGTTTGAAGAGGACTTTTTGGATAGCACTTTCGGCCACCTCGTAGAGCATGAAAACCTTGCAAATGGCTCTCGAATGAAGAGCGACAAACTGAGAAGGATTTGGCTTGAAAAATTCAAGGAGAACAATTGAATGAAGTGCTGCTTCTCATCCACCTCACCCTTTGTGTCTCTTTTTTTTTTTGGTCTCCCCTTTTTTGCCTAAGGAGAACAAATAGTTGAGAATTATGACTTTGTAAGCACTATTTGATGACTTTGTAAGCACTATTTGATGACTTTGTAAGCGCTGTTTGATGACTAAATTGACTGGTAATCTATTAGCTTAGCCTATTAGTACCAAACAGTTGAGAATTATTATCTTGGAAAATGGTTTTTCATTCTACCAAACAGCAGAAAATGAGGTGAAAAAAAAAATAATTTTCCGTTCTACCAAATAGCAGAAAATATAGGTGGAAAACTATTTTTCTTGGGAAAACATTTTCCACGAAAAATGATTTTCCCCCTATCAAACACACCCTAATATTTTTGCTGAAAAGATTACTACATGCAACAAAGAGTTATAGTAACAAAAATTATAATTTTATTATGTATTATATATGAATTTAAACAAATAGATACATCAACATATATGCACTCATTAGCACTAACAAGCACCGATCAAGTAATAAGTTATGATGAGTTGGGGGAAAAAAATACGTTCTAAAAATTAGCTCGCCATTACTATTAAGTCTGAGCTTACTGATCTTAGAAATATGGCTTTAAAGCTTTTCCTACCAAAGATCATGAGCCTATACCAAACTTAGTATTGTTGTATTTTTTTATTTTTTATTCTTTTACACGTATCATGAGACTAATAAGTTATACTTCTCGAAACATAGCTCACCTTGTCAACAAGATGAGTCCTTTTCATTTTACTTATCTAAGGCTACAAATCATGTTTTTATTGCTCACATCAATATGAATGGCTACAATTTATTTGTGTGTCACTCCAACTAATAGTTTGGGGCTGCAAATTTCTTTTTGTAGCACATACGACGTAATATGGACCATGAATTTACCTTTTGTAGCACAAAGTTTGATTTAGGGATACAAATATAGCTTTTGTAGCCTAAAACTTTATATGAGGCTACAAAATTAATTTTGACGCTTATGATATCGATCAATGCCTAAAAAATCCATTTTCATCACCACACTTTCTTCTGTGGTTGCAATCGAAAAAAATAAAAGAAACAAAACCTTTTGTTGCCACATGTTATATCTAACGTGACAACCATTTCTCTTAGCCCTATTTTTTATTAAATGCAACGATTTGTTTTTTACTCATAGTCATGGGTGGAGCCATGTTGGTGGAAAGGGTGTCACTTGACACCCTAGGTTTTTAAGAACAAAAGTTTATTGATTAGAAATTCTCTTAAGAATTTTCATATACGATTTAATTCCCAGGTACATCACATTTGGCCGCTGATCAGGTGGTTAAAGCACCTAATCTTAAACCCTGTTACCTCTAGCCCCGTGTTTGAATCCGAAACTACCTTATTTATCCCTTTTGTTTTTAAATTCCCCCACCATTTGAATTTCAAGTTATTTTTTTTAATTCTTTTGCCATTTTGGCCCCTCTAAATTTCTAAAGCATTTTAAAGTAAAGCTTAAGATAAATAATTATGCTCTATTAGAAATTATTATGTTTAATTTATTGACTTTAGTCAACTTCGCGTTAAATAATTGGTAGATTTAGTGATATGCTATTATGAATTCATGCTTAATTCCAGTTTCAAATTTAAAAAAATTGGCTACCTAACGCCCCCCAAACCCGATTCCAAAATATCTGAAAACCAAATTTGAGTTAAACCCCTAAATTTAGTCTATAATCATATTTTCCTGTAAATTATTATGTTTAATTACTTATCTTAGTCAAATTTGTGTTAAATAATTAGTGACTTTTGTGATTCACTATCATAAATTAAGAATTACAAGTTTCTTGGTTAATGATTTGGGGTAATTTGGTTGGTTATTGCTTGATGGGAAAAATTGATCAGGTAATTAATTGTGAATTGTTATAATCTTGATTTCTAAGAGGAACCTAATATATTGGTTATTTCATTGATTTTGAATTCCTCTACTCTTGATTTGTAAAAGGAATTATTTGCATGTGTTTGTTGATGTGGGCACTAAGAACCAGAAATTAAAGTAAGAGGTAGATTATTTTTTAGTTTGAAATAGAGAAATTTTTTAATAAGATAGTTAAGCGATCGGTTGGCTCAATCTCTGCATCACAAAACTCACTATTGACTCAAGAAAGTATTACCTATGTACTTGAACTCCATCATAAAACTCACCATTGGTTCAAGCGATCAGTTGAGAACTTTCAAAACTCACAATATTTTGCATTACTTTCAAAACATGACATCTAATTGAGGATAAAAAAATTTTAATGCATAAGTAATGTACTTTCGTTTCTAGAACTAAGGTTAATTTGTATGTTATGTGTATATTTAATCTCAAAGCTGCTTATTCCGAAGTCTAGCTATGCCACTGCTCATAGCCATTGACCAAATTGCTCGTCTTCCAAAAACCTTTTTCTTATAGTTCAAAGTCAACGCAAAAAGGAATTCAAAAACCAAAATTTCAATCTCCTAAATGAGAAATGGGTTGGAGTATTTGAACCAACAAAATTGGGTTGAAAATTATTCCATGTGGTCAGCCTAGATAGTTTGGCTTTCAGGGACGATTTGACTAGGCAATCAACTCTAAATGACCTTAAATTGACCTTAGGTTACCCAAAGGTTAGGCAACCAAGATTACAAAGTTAGGCCACTTGTTATGTTCGTATTTTCTTTGGTGCAATAAATAAGTACTCTAAGTTTCTAAATAAAATTTTCTATTTGATTGGTTGCTACAAATATGCATATAACTTTTAGATAATGATAATACATGATTAAGTATATAATTCTAGTAAGTATGCAATTTTCATAAATTTGTTGACTACAGCATGATTAAGTAATTAAATTTTTACAACTAATATAAATTGGTTTACTAGGGTTAATCAATGGATATGGATGAAATTTTGAATAATGTAGATTTTGTAACTGTAAGTGATGAATCCAAATTTTCTATGTTCATTTGTGAATTTGCTTACCCAAGGGCCACCATCCCAAACTAATCGGAACTATCCAACTTCATTAACTGTCCCAATTATGCAATATGACATAAGGTCATCCCCGCATGGAAATTATCGCTAACATCCAAAATGTCCCTCACGTCTTAGGTGTCCTTCACAGCCCACAATGTCCAAAAACATTCCTACGGTCCAATATATTGAGGCTAGCAATTCTCCCTCGTTACCTACCCAAACACCTTCTACATTGATTCCAAAGAAGGATATTGAAAAACCAAAGGTAATCATGATAACTGCATTGGACTAGAAAAAATATGAAAATACATCCCGATTGAGGGAAACAATAGCCATAACAATTTTTGGATGGTGGATGAAAATAAGCTTGTGCATGATTGAACTCTAGTCTTGATCCACTCACTAGAGCTAATAAAAAAAAGGAATCATTCTGGACTTAAGTGGTAAAGAAGTACAAGAAATACAATATGCTTAGAGCTAGAGTGATGACAATAATGCAAATTAACTCTTAATGGAATAGATGTACCAAAGTGACGTATGAGTTTGCTTATTGTGTTGATGAAATGCTCAACTTGAATGCAATGGCAAGGCTTTCGAGGGCATTTTCACTAAAGCCAAATCCCTAAATGGTTGAAGACACAATATTATCTAGTTCCATTGTGGGCATTAGTGGAAGGAATTCCAAAATGAACACAAATGGAAATCATGTGTGTAAGGGGACAAAAAGGTTGTCCAAGACTCAAAAGGAACCAAAGTTAATGTCATGGGCAAAAGCCTTTGCATCGTCTCCCTGAGAGATGAGGATGATTCTTTAACTCTCAAGATCATAAAACACTCAAAAGAAAGATTAAAACAATGGATGCTCCTCCTTGGATTCAATCTCTAATAATCAAGGTGCTTATGAGATTAGGGCCCAAAATTGAGATTCCTAGACAAGACAAATATTCTCTACCCAATCTCTCTCATAAAGGCTTGAAACCGTCAAAGAGAAATTTTAAAGAAAGGATTCTAAATCACTAGTCTAGACAAGACATAAGGATTAAGAGATTTTTGAGAGAATATCAGTATATTCATTCATTAAACCTGAGAATACATTGGAGAAATTGGTCTATAAACACCCAAAATGAAAGGAATTACCTAATACATTAGGAAAGCAAGTGGGCTAGTGAAAGTCCTATAAATTACCTCAAGAAATAAACCAAAAATCTAAAGATAATGACAAATTTCATGAGCTCAAAATTTTAGGATTTCTCTCCAATTTTTAGGAAGGTTCTAGAGAGTTATACTCAACCAATAGGAGTGTCGCCACTTGCTACTTCTTCCTTATTGGGTATAGATCCATTTCCTTTGTAGAAGTATCAATGTTTATAGTCGAGCTTTCCCCAATATGAACCAAAATTTAGATTCCACCAAAACTAAATGTCGTGCACACTCCACATAATCATGACCATCTCTCTATCAAATAGAATTCAATGCTAATTTCTAGCACATAAGGCTAAAATAAACATCTTGGGAAATTAAATAAAGTACGAATGCTTCAATTGGGCATTCTCAGGAATAAATGAAACATCTCCTAACACTCAGTAAATATTGAGAGAAATCACTACAATACCGTAATGGAGTTTCAGCCATTTTAGTGAATTGAAATGCAAATAGCTATATTTTGCATATCTCAAAACTAGACTTGAGCATTCCAAGGAGTCCTAATTCATAAATTTTTGAGCCTAATTATTAGGTGAAATGCCATGATGAAGTAGGCATGTGTGATGGATTTCAGTGTTAAGTGACTTTTGGACAAATAACACCATATCCATATCTTGGTGTAAGGTTTAAGAGGTCTCGATATGTATCAACCTCCTCTACTTAAGAAAGATTTTTCATCAAATCCTTCAGTTGAAATGCGCTAAGCTTGAGAATTTGTTACCACATTTGGGTATGAAAATATACAATGTGCTAAGAACTCATGCCTTCTTAAATGTGTAAGAGTTGTTGAAGATCTTAGGGAGTACTCCAAAGCGAGGAGTACCCTTCTAGGCCTTGAAAGCTCATTGAAAATATCATTATACTCATCACAAGATAACTCAAACTTATTGTACTAAGAAAAGTGGTCATTAGTGGCTAGATCACCCTCATGGACGCTTTCTTCCAAGACAGATTCAATGAGCAATGGGACTTTGGGAATGGCCTCTTTTAGGATCACTTCCATAAGCTCTTGGTAAGCCCAAGGGAATACAAGTTTCACTACCTTACTTGTCTTTGGCTTGGCAATTAGTAAGGCACTTTGGGTCTTGCTTTTACTAGTGGTCCACTCTTTCTGTGTTTTTCTTATGAAAAGACTTTCCTTACTTTCCTTTCTCGGTTTAAGTTTATGAGGTTTGCGTGGAGATCAAGGGGCCAATGCGAGGCTTTGTCGTTGTGCTTGAGTGAATAAGTGTAAACATAGCCATCATAAATCACATTATTATCATATAACCAAGGCCTACCAAGTAGTAAATGACGTGCATCCACAGGAAGAAGATTATAACAATTCACCATAATGTGGACCAACTGAAAATGAAATATGTGCTTGTTCGGAAGAGGTTACCTCGCTTTGTGCTTGAGCAATTGGACAATGTAAGGAGTTGGGTGCAACTTTACTATCAATTATAGCTTACCCATGAGTGTCATTGAAGCTATATTGGCATCACTTCCTCCATCTAGATCACACCCTTTTGCCTCCACTTATACACCTAGGGGCATGCTCTTTTCGACTTATGCTCAGTACTTATTGGTGGTTATTGCTTAAATATGTTGAATGCTAAAACATGACGAATGGTGCGTAATGAATTTACTTAATTAGAAAATGATTGTAGTTAAGCATGGAAATGTATTCACATAGTTGTTTAATTGTTGTACGCACCCAAAATGACTATGATTATTTATGTTATGTACTTAATTATTTATGTTATGGTAGAATATGATTATTTTCAAACTAATTGGATTTTACATGCTATGATTGTTATAATTTAAATTATAAATTACTTTTTAAAAAATATCTATAATATACAAATTTAATTCGCAAATATATATTTAGTTTGTAGTCATCATTATTAACAGAATAATCTCATATACCATTTAGCAAAGCATTGCATACTTAATTCAATTTTGAACATAATTACAATTAGAAATACATAGAATAAATATTTTGGATAGTTGTTCGGAATTATAATTGAGCATTACAAATTTACGAAATAGCAGTCGGTACATTCGTAGAATAAATAAAAAAAAAGAAAAACTGCTCAATGCAAGTGATGCAAGCTATGACTTCCTTCTCATTCGGCCATAGTATTCCAAACATCGCTTGCAACTGCAACTCAAAATTCATTCATTATAACTTTGTTACATATAACCAATGTGTGAGGATCATAACTTCCTTCACCACAAGGAACTCCTAGGGTGATTGTCACCCTTGATGTTGGAGTCAAATAAAGTTCTAAACTACAAAAGTTGTTACAATAACATAAGCTTGATGACGAGACTTTAATTTAGGCATCCTCTCTAATATCTTCCGTTTTGCCTTCAACACTCCAAATGATCTCTCAATTGTACTTTGAAAAACGGAATGTTGATAACTGAAAGTCTTTTTCTCACCATAAGATTGACAATCTTGGAACCCAAAGAGATGGTATAATACATTTTTGAAGGGGTTAAACACCCAAGTGTGTTCATCCACCCTGAATCAACCAAATAATACTTCCTTTGTTCACAATAAAACAAAGTGCAATTATGCTTTCAATAGGTACACGTTAATTTGTTTAGAAATGTGAAAGCATATTTCAAATACCTTGTGGAGGATGAGGGAGGTTGATTTTTGGATCCCTAATGGTATGTGTTCCATACTGTAATGTCATAGGCGCAACCCTTCCAACCGGCATTCACAAATGTGTACATCATATCAAAGGAGCAAACTCCCTAGACATTCCAAGTCTTTTTACCATTATGCCCTTGATGATATTTTTCTATTTTGTCTCCAACGAGCAGTAATGTGTGTCTTATCTATGGATTGAATTATATCCTGATTGTAGAAAAAGTTATTGCATTTCACAATCATAATTATGGTAGTATAAGATGAATATCGAGAATGTAACTAATAAATTTTATTACCTTAAAATGAGGCAAAAGGTCATCATTGTTTGCAATTTCTAGAGTGACATCCTTGAGACTTGCATAGGGCCTTATAATGTCATGGGATAAAGAAATAATAGCCCATAAAACCTTCCTGATGTATTTAAAAATTATGGAAAAGGAATGTTGAAATCTATCTAACGTGTCTCGATAACTCATTCGCTCAATATATAAAAAGATTCCAATTCGTTCACATAACTTAATGAAATGCCCTTCACAAAGTTACTTTCATTGTATTAGTATGTGCAAAAGATGTTTGAACACATCCTTCTCAAGTCACAGTTGCCCTTGACATAAAGATGGGTATCTGTTTAGCAAACCTTGTATCCATTCCATCCCATTAACATCTCTTGTGAACCTTGATGATCTTCAAGGGTATAGGAGCTCCCTTATTGTATATATGACCAATATAAGAAATGTCAATCTCTTTCTACAACTTGTTATGCATAACCATAAACACAATAGAATTTAAACAACATTAAGATAAATATAACACAACAATATGCACACATCCATAGAAACATAAACGACTCATAACATTCATGTCAACACTTATTTAATAGAACCATAACATTGTCAAATTGCACAACACACAAACATCATTAATCAATCATGAGCAGGTCATAGCCATCATAAAACAAAACACAACATTGTCATAGTACACAAAAGGCAAACATAAGAAAACGTACTAATTAGACCATAAGTCTTCATTGATGATTAACTTGTCACAGGAAGTTCATCTAGATGGTAATATGGCCAAGGTGCTCAGTTCAGTACATCATAGCCACATCTCATCCTTCAAAGATAACAAAAAATCATCTTTGTTGCGCTTCTTAATGACCTTGCAGGCTCGGTATACGTAAAAATCGTTGTTCTTCTTCCCTATATCTATACCTCAAAGTTTTCATACACTCTTTCATGGAATAAATTACTTTTTGGTCCCTCAAGGTTTGGTGAAATGGTTTTCTCATACCACGATTTCAGAAAAATATTGATGGAACTACTTAGATTAGCGCGAATGGTTTCTGCAGCACAAAACTGTGAGTTATCTGACTCCTGGGTCACAAATATTTATTTTTAGGTCCCTGAAAGGCTTCAAATGCAAATACTTCAAAGTTTTGGGCTGTTTTGCAAAACTAGGCTTATATTTATGTTCAGACTTCTTAGAATGACTTTAATGGTACTAGCTATCACAACCTACTACCTATATCTTAAATATTATATTTTCTGTTATTAACAGCCCACCATACTTAATAAAACAATTAAAACTTAATTAGAGAGTTTTGACCATTACCTGAACTTAGTCGGCGCTGGACTCTGGCCTTCCTCTAGCTTCCGGTTTATAGAGATTGATAATTTTAACCCCACCTTCCTTAGATCAGGCACAGTACAGATCCGTTTCGTTTCCTACCTCGGACCGTAATCACTAATCAAGTTTTTAATCTTTTCCAAGGATAGCAGAACTTTAATTAAGAAATTATAATATTTTAGACATAAGGTTTAGTTGATTAACGTTCCCTACTGGGAAACTTCTTTTATTGAAAGCTTAAAAGCGAAAATATTACACGGAAAGCTTTGACAAGGGACTTAAGTTAAGATCATTAGAGATACTTACTCATAAAGAAATGGAGAATCTCGACTCCTCTTTTGCTCAAGGATGCTCAAATGACCGTGTCCCTTCTCAAAACTGGACCTCTCCTTTTATAGAGGGATGAGGGTACATAGGATGCCCTAATGGCTACAATACATACTGATTTTTCACATGGCTATAGTACATAATAACTTTTCACATGACTACAGTACACATTGATGACTATAGTGCACACTGATGGCTACAGTACACTGCTTTATTTTATTGAAGATGCCATGTGTCCCATTTCTCAAATAATTCAAGAAGATATTTCTTTCTTTTTTTTGATAAGAATTTTCCAGCTCCAACATCAAAGAGATAATCGAAGATATCTTCTGATACTGCTCCTTCCACCATCATGCATTCTTTAAACTCATTATCATAGGCAAAAAAAGTATTCCCACAATGCATCAACGCTTTTCCTTGTTCAATTAATGCCCAACTTTGATGATAAATGTTGCAAAAACTTATGGCTCTTGCCAAAGTAGGATCAATAACAAATCCTCCTCGTTCTGAAAACTATCATAGGGATCGTTGTAATCAACGATCTGAACATGATAATGGGTTGGTTTGGCTTTTCTATTTTCATATTTGATTAGTGCACAATGTACCTCCAGATATAGGGATCTGCTATATGGAATTTTTGTTGGACCATCAGGAGCTATAAGAATCCAATGGATCTTCTTAAACATGCATTGTTGGAATTTGCTTAGTGTTGAGAAAAAATAGAAACTTCGAATCTGGGATTTTCATAAAGTAAACTATCATCCCATATTTCCAGGCTTTTGACCACTGTCGCATCAATAGTGGACCTTACAGATTGGGTCACACCATTATAAAAAGTTTGGATGATCATCCAACGTTGAAGACCATGATAGGGGCATAAGCGTAGCAAATCTTTAAATCGCTCCGAAGCTTCGTAGAGCATCTCTTCATCTATTTGAGTAAAGTTGGCGATTTGATTCCTTAAGATTGCCGTTTTGCTCAAAGGGAAAAACTTGGCAAGGAAGGCTCTTGTTAACGCATCCCAAGTGGTAATACTTCCCGATGGCAAAGAGTTTAACCAAGCCCTTGCTTTATCTCCCAATAAGAAGGGAAATAAGCACAATCAGATGGCATCAGTGGAGACTCCATTAACCTTTAACATGTCGCACACCTCTAAAAAGACCGGGAGGCGCAGATTCGGGTCTTCCAAAGGAGTTCCTCCAAACTGAGATTGTTGCACCCTAGAGATGAGTGTCGGTTTGAGCTTGAAATTGTTGGCACCAACATTAGGGTGAGCGATGCTTGAGGTGATCCCTTAGACTCCAGGGGCAACAAAATCTCGAAGTGTCCTTCTTTGGTCACCTCCTCCTCCCACCATGTTTGTTGAATTCCTTCTTGCCTCGCATCTTTGGTCTTCACTCCGTTGCTTATTCCTCCTTAAGCAGAAAGTCCTTCCAATCTCGGGATCAGTTCGTACAGAATTGGATTTTGTATAAACGGGAAAAATTCTTGCAAGCACTATCACTAACACTTCCAGCGCAATGAAGCAAGAAAATAAAACGAAAATAAAAGTAAAAGGCAATAAAATTCGTAGTCACTTTCATAAGACTAACTCAATAGTTAACAGATTGGTCCCCGGCAACGACGCCAGAAACTTTACCACTGCCGCAAGCACACGGGTAGTCATGGTATAGATAAAAACATCGTGCTCTAGGAACAATGTAATCTATCGAGCTTTATGTATTAGAATATGCTAAATAAAATTCTAATTCAAGGGGTTTCGATTCAATAACTTCTAATTCACTAATTTTAAATCAATTAAGGAAAAATGCCTAGGAATTCATGTAGTTATGAAAGGTGATTGAATCAAAATGATAAGTGTGCCTTTCTCTAATCAATTAATCTTAAGGAATTGCAACTGCCCCAAAATTTTAGTCTATTCTTTCGAAATCAACCAAAATTTCCAAAACTAAGCAAAAGTCGTTCTTTCAAACCAATTTGTCTTAATCCAAGTTGAATATCTTTGACTACACTCTAGTCCTCCTAACTTGCAAATCTCTCTTTCAAGACGACGCTATGTTAGGTTTTATCAAGCAGTCTAGCAATCAAATGTCATTTTCAGTTTTTCAGTCAATTGTTTCAAGTGTGCAAGCAAACTTTGGCCCAAAATTCACTCACAACATGATAATCACTTGATAGAACGAAATCATACCAATCATGAAATAAGCATAATTCTATCGATTAAAACATTATCCAACTATACTATCATAAACTACTAAATCCCTAGACAAAATAAACTACTTACACGTGATTAAAGATTGAGCAACTAACCAATGTTTTGGTGAAATATGAGAGAAAGGGATTGACTGAGATAGTGCTTCAACCAAAGGCTTCAAACTTCCTCAAAATCAAACACACAGACTCAAGATTTCTCACTAAAACAATAATCAAACTAAAAACCATAACTAAAAAGAACAAAATTTGAGAAAGAAAATGGACTATGCTATGCTTCCTCCTTCTTCCATTGCTGTTGAACGACACATTTTTATAGAAGAGTTTGGATCAATTCAGCCACATAGCCAAAGGAAGACGAAGAGGCAGCAGTTTTATAACTCACCACGGTCCGTGGCAGGTACCATGGCCCAACCGTGGTCTTAGCTGGAACCCATTTTCTACTCTTTTCTTGCTCCACTGGCATAAATCGAGAATAGGAGTATAGATTATTACTTAAAGCACATAATCCTCCTAAAAATGTGGCAAAATAGCCCTAAAATGATATATACATTAAGCACTTATCTTCTTTAATGATGGGGTCATTTGGAGAGATTGAATTTGCTGGGAAACTAACACCACCAACTCCAAACTTCTCAGGAAAACAGATCGTTGTACTCTAAGACTCCCAAATATCATAAGAATAGTTATGATAATAGTCGATGCAAGCTGCATAGCACTCATTGAACCATTTTTCTTGAACATGAGAGCTTATGTTTTCTTGGATATCATAAGGACATCTAAGGTAATTAACTTGTAACTTTAGAAGAGAAAATCTTTGGGCTATTAGGTAGGAAAAAGATATTAGACCAATGTATGATCTACTTTTTATATAGAATTTCAAATTATCAATAAGGACTTTAAGGGAAGATGAAACCCATTCTAGTAACAATGGCATTTTGTTATGGATTTCTTCCTTTTCTGGCAGTATGTCTGCTTTGATGATCACCATTGGCGAGTTCTCAAGTTAGACTATCTGCCAGAGAGTTCTTCTATCCCTATATATGTTCAATAAAGAAGGAAAACTGGTTAAGCTATAATTGTCAATGTAGGAGTCGCCCTTGCGCTTACATATTTGATAAATTCTTTTTCACAAAACCAAGTATTCCTTTGCAATCAGTTCAAATAAGAAAAGGTTTTGGGGTTAAAAATATTAAGAACTTTTCAATTCCCCTTATAACTACAAGGAATTCTTTTTCCATCGTAGGATAGTTGCATTATGCCTTCTTAAAACTTCCACTGCAATATTTGTAGAGTTTTTGTCCTTCTTTGAATTTGAGTACTGCGCTCCAATGCTCATTGCTAGCATCTATCTCAATAGCTAAGTCATCTCCTTCATTAGGTAAATTAAGAACAGGTAGATTTTTACTCATCTTCTTGAAGCTTTTAACATTCTTTGTATGATTAGTAGTCCATGTCCAACTTACTTCTTTTTAAAGTTTTTGCTGCAATGGTTTTCTCAATTTAGCTAGATCTTTAATGAAGTCTGAAGCATAGGCAAGGCATCCAAGAAACCTTTCTAATTGCTTTCTATCTTAAATCTTTTCAGAAAAATTTTCTATTTTTTCCAAAATATGCTTTTGTAGGATGATCCGTCCAACCTTTATCTCTAGACCTAAAAACTAAATTTCTTATTCAACATAAATGTTGTTGTTCTTACCAAGTATAATATCATGGTCAATGCATCTTTGGGTGATAGCTAAGACATCTTTGTCTTGTTATGTGGTTTTGGAAAAAACAAGGATATCATCGATGCAAACTAAACAACAATGATTAATATCTTTGAAGATATTATCCGTTCTTCTCTGGAATATTTGAGGTGCATTTTTTAAAACCAAATGGTATTACTATCCATTTATAATGTCCTTGCGGCACACTAAATGCAGTTAGATGAATACTTTCCTCATCCGTTTTTATTTGCCAATAACCGCTTTTTCCGTCCATTTTTTAGAACCAAGAGGCTCTTTGAATTCTATTGAAAAAGACTATTTTGTTAGGAATATAATAACCATCAAAGACAGTATTATTGTTAAGCTTTTTATAATTGATCACGATTCTCGCTTTTCCTCTTTTTTCTTCTGCATGATTTCTTACCATGAAAGTGGGGCTGGTGTGAGGACTCTTCCTATTTCTGATTAATCCTTTATCCAGAAGTTCTTTGATTTTTTTTTTATCAAATTCTTGGATATCTTGGTGTGGATACACCATTTGTTTGACTCGGATAATAGTGTTGGGATTTAGTAGAGTGATTTTAGCAAATGTTTTATCTTTATCCCAAAATTTTAGTGGATTATCAGAGAAGAGTTATTTACATAATTTTTCTTGTTGTTCGACAATCTGCTCTTTAATAGATAATTCGAGTAATGAGATTGTTAGTGCTATTTCACATTGTCTGGCAGTACCTCTCACCACGTTGGCTGCGTGTAAACCCAATTTTCTTATGAGTGTAAGCTTTACTTAATTTTTCAATAGGAACTGAGCGGCTATTAATTATGAATATTATTTGCTTTATGGTCTGTGTGCATGGAGAATATAATCTCTGAAAATTATTTTCAATAATCATATCATGAGAAAGTTTATCAGTAGCCCATAGAACTAGTATAATGCATTGAACTCTTAATTCTATAGATGACCCTTTTATGGCTTCATTGTGACTCATAATACTATTATCAGTTATCCTCACTTGTAAAGGATTTTTAGCTCTTTTCCACATAAAGTCTGAAAATAATGATCTTTTCCTAAAGCATATAGAGCAACCACTATCAATTTAGGCACACAACTCATGTTTATTATATCCCTCTAAGCATACGTTTATTGGGATATAGATCCTATTAGGATTTGTGTTAGTGACTTTATAGCATATTTACATGGTTATGTTTTTTATTAACTCATCCTCATAAATTGGCTCACTAGCAGTTCTTGTTTTGTATCCAATGACCTTTCTTTGTAAACTCATACTTTATTCTATACTGGGTCTTGCAGAATCAAAACTCTTTCTACTCATTTCACTAGCCATACTAATTGTATCATCTTCTTTAATTTCTTCTTTAGTAGATGAAGATCTTTCTGCCCATTCTGATCTAGTACTCATGCTTCTTAATAATTGAGATTTTATGGTTATTTTGCCATTCTTATCAATTTTTATCACATTTTTCTTCTTGATTTTTGGAGGGTTGACAAAGCTAGATATCCATAAATGATCAATTTTTATCTCCTGTGGATTGGATTTAATCCTCTGAATATTTTGCATAGGGGTAGGATTTTCAAATTTTTTTGCCTCTATCATTGCGACCTTAGTCTTTGAATCTATAGTATTATCTAATTTATAGATAATTTTCCAAAATATCCTTAATGGATATCCTCCTCTTTTCATTTTCATCTTAACTGTTTTTATTTTAAGAGATAGAAATTTTTTAGCAAATTCATCTTTTAGACTCACATAATATCCAGGTCGATAATTAAATCCTACCAATCCATTGCATAAGTTGGCCTTAATCCCTGTGATAATTTGATTATTAAACTTGGTATGTCTAATATCACAAAGCAAAGCATTAAAATCAATATCTTTGTCATCATATTGTAGTGGAGTAATTTGAACTTGGACACTTCCAACATGGATATACCAATATTTTCTCTCTTTGTTATGCTCAAGGATATTTTTTCAATTAATGAGATTAACTTCCCCTACATCATACTCATAATCTTTGATTTCAAGATCTCCTTCCATCTTCTCGTAAACATACTTGCTCTTTAATTAAAAGATGAATTTTTTATAGATCATGTCCTTTTGGATTATGGGAAAGACCCAATCTCCTTGACTTCCTCGTTATCATTATCTATAACAAACTCTTCTCCTTGAAGATCACCAAGACTAATCGAGCTACTTTCCATCACATAACTTGTTTCTTCATAATCGCTTCCTCCATATTCATTGTCCAAGATAATTACAACAATCCCTTTGTTGTTATTTAGGGTTAGATCTAGTACCTCATCTCACTAAGCTCAACATAATCTAGGCTACCCAGGGTCTTGATAAGCTTGTTATTCTTCCTATTTTTGCATTCATTAGCATAATGTCCTATTTCTGCGCATGCCCAGCATTTGCTGTTGTTTTTCCCTATAGGACAATAAGCTGCTTTTCTAAAAAATCTACGTTTTTTAGGACTTGGTTTGTTATAATATTTTCTTCTATATTTATCTCCCATTTGCTTATTAAAGCTCTTTTTCTTATAGAATTTTCTTTTTCTTCTCCTTTCAAGTTCTTTTCCCTATTGGTGATATGAATGTTAGCAAGTCAAGAATTGCTTCTTACTTTTCTTTTGCTTTTGAAGATCAAGATATTGATCATTTACCCATTTTCTTAAATAAGAGATTCTTCAACATCAATGACATTTGTTCATTCAAGCCACGTAATATATTTTTCATTAACTATGGAATTTATCAGATATGGCTATTTGTCATGGAACATACCAAGATTAGTCTCATTATGCCCAATTTTGTAATAATATTGACTAATTCAGTAATATAATTTTTCAGATATCTCATATCCCATAATCTTTCTCTACCATTCTCTTGCTTTTTCTTCTGAATCAAGTTTAGCTCTAAAAAACTCAGTTTCAATTTCCTTACATAAATTCTTGAACATTGTAACTGGTGTTTCCATCATTCTTGATGTGTTTTTACCATTTTCACTTAATGAATCATACCATTTAGGTACAG
This sequence comes from Selenicereus undatus, assembly GCA_017589665.1. Lineage (NCBI taxonomy): Eukaryota > Viridiplantae > Streptophyta > Magnoliopsida > Caryophyllales > Cactaceae > Selenicereus > Selenicereus undatus. The sequence continues at coordinate 81,794,939 of JACYFF010019584.1, forward strand.
TGCCAGAGAAACTATGTTCAATGTAGTTTATGAAATTTGCAGCAGTCCAGGTAGTATTTAGGTTTAAGACACTATTCATGCTCCTTTTCCAATGTTCAAATATTTCTTCTCTATTACGAGCTCCATCTATGTTGAAGATGTATCTTATTTGACTAATTAGGGTAAGGCCAACGTTTTCAAAAGTTGTAGTCTTCTTTGGGATGAGCACGAAGGAAACATTAGTTGTACGTCCTGCTGGAACGTACCTAGGTCTTATAAAATGAGTATTTCTTCTAGAAGGTTCACCAACTTCTTCAGGTTTAGGAACAAGATCGTTAACCAAACTGGTCTCTATCTCACGTAAATTGAGTTCTTTTCCAATTTCATTAATCTCATCTTCAACAACCATTTTACCATATTTTTTATCCAGTTTTCTTCTGACTTCTTCTAAAGGTAACACATTCAGACCTTCTAGCTTAATAAGGTTCATCTGCGGATATATTTCTTCTCTAATTGGACATTATTAGTCTTTCATTATCATTAGATAATACATCATGTTTATCACTAATTGCGCCCATAATCGTGTTTAATTCTTCTGAATTTTGTTCTTTCTCAAGCATATTATGTAGCTCTTCAAGAGTATACTGCCTATACTCCATCCTCTTCTTTTTCTACTTTTTCAGTCGATTTTTCACCTGATTTTTCTTCTACTTCTTTTTGGATTTTTATATCATGCAAAGGAAATGGAATCTTATTTTTTGAATTTTGGAAAGGATATTTATGCTGAAATGATGTACTAATACTGGAAGTAGATTTTCCACTATGTCTAACTTCGTTAACTAGAGAAAGGTGGATTATAGATATTTGCTTCTTAAGCTCTTTGACTTCAGTTTTAATTTTAGCCAATTTGACTTTTAATTCTAAAACTATGTCAGTTATATAGTTTAATTGAGGTGCTACTGGAGAAATGTTTTCCAGTGAGTGAACAATATGTGAATAATTCGGTCCAGGGCAAGCAGGTGAAGATTCAAGCATTAATCACAGTTAATTAGCTTAATTAATTACTAATTAGCTCAATAATCTCAATTATTTTTTGCTCACGTGACTTTGATACCAAATGAAAGAGGATCGAAAATGCAATTAATGAAAAAAATTACACATACACAAATTTTAGATTTCCAAAAATAAGTTTTTAAGGATTGGGGCTAAAATGAAATTTTGAAAATCTTAGGGGTCTTTTTGCAATTTAGAAAACTGCTTTTGGCAAGTTTGGTTCTAGAAATTATTTGCACCAAAGCTAGATGGACCAGGAAATTATTTCTAAAGTTATAGGTCCCGAAAATTATTTACGCCAAACTTTGGGGGTTGGAGTAGAATTTGTCCCTCTTTTATGTACAAAAGTTGGGGGCGGTGGGGGCAGATTGAGCATCAGACATCAGTCCATAATGTTTACACATCTTATATAGTGTTTGATTTAGTACTTGTTTGAAGCTTTTGTTAGGTATATTAGTAGTTCCACTCTTATGTTTATTAGTGTTAGTGGTTTGCACAGTTTGAGGTCGGACTCGACTTCCTTCATCCTGACTAGCTTGAGTACCACTATCCTTCTTCGCTTCTTCACTATCACCAAACCCTCATCAAGGTTCAAAGTTGACATTTCCCTCTGAACATTACCACTGAATCTATTACACATTCATAGAGGAAACTAAGATGGCCTCTTACCTCATCTCCTTTGAATATCAAACGAATGTGAGACACATTCTCTAAGGGCTTAGCCAACCATCCTTTAGCAAAAAGGTGTTTCTGCAAAATTTGGAAACCATACCATCATAAACAACATTTTAAAGCACGATTTTATTTATGACAAAATTGAAACAATTTTGAAATAAGTGTAAATTACTTAGAAAATCCAATCCACCCATCATCATACTACACCAAATGAAATTGATTGTCAACATCAAATTCCAAACCAGTGAACACATTTTGTAGCTCTTCCCAAGTATGGAGCTTCTTTCTCAAATAATTGAAATGGTTTTGCCATTATTTCATAATTGTCCATTGCTTTAACTACTATCTAATATCATTCCACTTCACTTGTGATTTTTCTTAAGTTTCACATTGATGTATAACTCAACAAACTTTTAAGAGTCTTTAGGATCCCAAGTAAAGGTCGATGCGTGATCCATTATGGCACAAAATGCTATACAAAAACTTCAACATTAAATGTATACTCGATGTACATAGCCAATGACAACACTCTATTAGGAGATAGCCAAATGTAATTTGAGGAACATGTAGGGAGTCTCATATATAAACCACAAAAAAGGAAGATGCATTCATATCATGAGCATTTAATTCTAGTGAGTATTTACATGTCACTACACGCTGTACTCACGCTATACACAATCAATATTCCACATCTTAAATAGCATAAGGATTGAAAATAACCTAGTAAGCCTTCCATGTTATCAAGTTTCATGAACAATAGTAGAATGTTCATGAACAATAGTAGAATGGTCATTCATCAAGTATTAAATAGGGAGAAAATGGATTTTTGGTATACATTTTGTCCGTGGTCTTGAACAGGAGCATAACCAAACAACATAAGGATTGAACACCAAAAAAAGAAAAGAAACAAGAACAGGGATATAATAACACCACGACAAACAGAGCATGGATTTTAAATGTACAAATATCATGATTCAAATTCATCCGAACTAATGGTTAATGATTATACTTATTGATAAGATAAAGCAACCAACCCACAAACAAATCAACAATTTGACACTGAGAAAAAAAAGTAGCAAAGCGATTGGCTCAACCAGAAAGAAAAAGAAAAGCCGACAATTTAAGAACAAGAATGAAGAAAACATCATATATTGCGAATTTGACATAGATCTAACCTAGGTAGAGATTACGAAATTCATTCAGTTGTATCAAACAATACCCCAATTACAACTATAATTTCATAACATGGGCATGAATTCGGCTCAATTAACTTTTGAATTTGAATCTTAGCATGGCAAAAGAGGGCCACACGTAGCTATTGCATACCAGACCAATCTAGCTGAAATAGAGCAAGGCAAGCCTCTCGTCACTAGAACCTCCACCAAATAGAGTAAGCACATTGAAATAGAGCAACAACATATGATTGATAGTGCAAGCGATAGATAAAGATAAAAAGGGGGTGAGAGAATGAGCGAGTTTAGGTTTGGTTCTCTATTTTGTAAGCATGGGCGAAATTGAAGATAAACAAGGAGAGACGGTATGGTAAAAACTAACTGTGGAGGTTGGGTTATTTATAACACAACCATTTTACATTTATTACTGGTATATTGTTTCATGTGCTAGGGGTTTGCTTTATTTTCAATTATTCATTTATTACGGGTGGCTGGAACATGGTATACTGAATAATAGGTTATTGGGAGGACAATACAACAGCAATAACTACTCACAGAGTGGGTTCTGCTTTTGCGAGGTTTGAGGAGATTCAGATGCATAGGCGGCCCTACCTTGGTAAATACCACTGCCCACAGAGAGACCGATCCTTAGAGACCCATTCGTGCGAGGATGGTAAGAAAGAATTTTTTTCCTCTTTTTAACAAATGGGATGAAAACTATATAGAAGAACATTTTACATAAAAAAGATGGTAGTTAAATTATTAATTTGCGATGACCAATAATTTTTTTAAAAAAAATATCTTTTAAAGTTATAACATTCTAAAAAAAAGTATGTAACTTGCACATTTTTATGACAAATATTAATTCATCAAATAATATAGATTTTATTAATATAAAAATATTAATATTTTTATATTGTACTTAAGTAAATGTTATTTCAATTCATTACATAATGTAATATTTTAAAATTTTAATGAATTTTCTCTAAAATTTAGAAACTTATTTATATTATTAATAAAATTAGCCCAATTATTAACAAATAGGTGATCCAGATTTAATCACAACATTTAATCAATTAAGTACTTTTCTAGGTGCTGAATGTTGTTGAACTATGTTGAATTATGCTGAATAATGCTTAATTGTGCTAAATTATGCTACAATGTGTTGAATGGTGATTATAAGTACTCAACATAAGTCGAAAAGAACATGGTCTAGAATGTGAAATTTGCTCCCTTTGGCTAGGTTCAAGAGGAATCTCTTCGATATGAAGTGCTTATCTGATTACCAACAATTCACCAACATCCAGTGACCAAAGTATGATCCTCGATCTTAAACTATTCATGACTAGTGTCTTTTAAGGGCTTGAATCACCTCCACCTCTGTAATGGTAAGGGACTTTCTACTAGGATCATCAATTTAAAAATTCCTACAACCATGGGATTTGGAACATTTCTTCTGTTATAACTTCTTAGGTGGCTCGCAAACAATCTTCTTACCTTTGTGAAGAGCTTCGACTTGTAGGGGTAGGTCTCAATTTTTCTACGAATGGATGAACTTTTAGTAGAGAAGGTTTGGAAGGATTTTCTATGCTTAAGTTGTCTCCCAACTTTGACGGCAAGATTGCACATATCATCAAACGAAAGATAAGGGTGGAGGCCTAGCTTATTAGCAATAGTAGGCGACAAACCATTGATGAATAAAGCAATTTTAAGCTCGGGCTCTTCATCTAACCTAACCCTTAGTTACGGTTATTGAAACCCCTTAGTATACTATTCCACCTTGAGATTCTCTTGGCCAAGAAAGGCAATCTTAAGGTAGAGCTCTTACTTGTATGAGGATTGTAGGAATCTCTTCTCCATGTACTTCTTAAGTTTAGACCATGTTTGGATTCTAGATTTAGCTTCTTTTGCCCTTTCTTCTTCAAATTCTCATGCCATAAGGATGTGTGCCCTTTCGTCTTGAGAATTGCCGTCTTGAATGATTTCTCATCCTTATACTTCTTAAGTGTAAAGATCTTTTCCATGGATTGAACTCAATCTAGATAATTCTTCGGATTGAGATTGACATCAAACTTTGATGCTTCCACTTCAAGGTCTCTAAGGTCATCTCATGGAAGTCTTATTCTACATTCCCTTATTTCCTCATCATCATAGTCTTTATAAGGGAGGAATAGGTGATATCAATGAGACTCACATCTCGTTCCCAACGATATGTTCTTCTCTAGATGAACGTAATCCCTTTTATTTTCTATACCTCTCTAGTGAGCATCTTTACTTGCTCTTTGAGCTCAATGAGTTCCCTATGATGAGAAGCTTCCCCACCACTAGCCATACTTGAGGATCTTAAGGTAAAATTTGGTATAAAGGTAGCTAGCATAGATAAGGTATGATACGGGGATGTGACAGAGGCTATGACATGGGCAATTGGGCCTTGACATGACCAATGACATGGTCAAAGGGCTTTGACAGAATCAGTGACACAACCGAGACAGGTGTAACCATGTCGAGCTTTGTTATAGGCTTGTTTTGTGATTTTTATGAATGCTTCTTTATGGCATTTGGGTTGTGCTTGGGATATTTTGGGATTCTTTGTGGACTAAGAAGGGCTTATTAAGATGGGCAAGTGAGAGAAATTTGGTGAACCCAAAGTGTGGGTTTTTGGAGGTGGATTTGGGGCATGAAGGATGCAACTTTTGATTGAACGTAAAGATGAATACTTTGACTAAACAACCAACCAAAAAAGGAGCCATTAGCTCTAGTACCAATTTTATAAGGATGATTCCTTAACTAAAAAGATCATAAAACACTCAATAGAAATGCAAAACAATGGATACGCCTCCTTGGATTCAATATCTAACAATCAAGGTGATTATGGGATTAAAGCCCAGAATTGAGATTCCAAACGGAGTTCAACGCCTCTCTACTCAATCTATTTCCTAAAGGCTTAAAGGCAACAAAGAAAAAATTTAAAGGAAAGATTTTAAATCACCACTCTAGAAAAGAGAGAAAGATTAAGGCTCCATTTGGTCCTTGAAAAATTTGCTGGAAAGAAAAGTTGAAGGAAAAAAAAATAGGGAAAAAATGAATTTGTGTTCTCTTGTTTAGATTGAGGAAAAAAAAACAAGAATTTAGATGATAAATTTGAATGTTGATGAACTACTTGAATCATGTTAATGTCATCTAAGCAATGTGAGGCTGAAGGAGGTTAGAAATTTTCCTTAAACTTTCCTCACAATTTTATGAGAAAAATTTTATCACTTGTTTCTAATAATTTTTCCACATAACTTTCCTGCATTTTTTTTTCTTTGTGATGTTCTCTAAACCAAACAGGAAAAAAAAAAAGTAACTTTCCCAAAAAAAATTCTTTCCATCAAAATTTTCAATGTCCAAACGAAGCCTAAGACATTTTTGAGAGAAAATGTTCTCGTGCCTCTCAACACATTCCTTCATCAAGTTTGAGAATCCATTGAGGGTAATGAGTCCATAAATATTAATGAAGGAAATTAGTTGATACATTAGTTGGGCAAGTACACCAATGGGAGTCCTACAAATTGTCTCAAGAAATAAATAAAAAAATCTAAAAAAGATAATGTCAAATCCATGAGCTAAAAATTTTAAGATTTCTCTCTGATCCCATAGAGGGATTCTAGAGAGTTGTACTCAACCAATGGGAGTGCCGCCACTTTGAACTTCTTCATTGATGGGTGTAAATTCACTTCGTTTGTGGAAATTCCAAGCTTTATAGCTGCATTTTTCCAGTTTGAGCCAAAATCCAGATTGCACAAAAATTGAATTTTGTGCACATTCCACTTAATCTTGACCATTGCTCCCTTAAATAGAGTCCATGCCAATTTTTAACACATGGGGCAAAACAAGACATCTTAGGGAAGTAAATAAAATAGAACTTGCAACAATTGGGAATCCTTAGGTTAAAACCGAACATCTCGTAAAATTTAAAAAATATCAGACAAAAGCCTACCCTAGAGTAGTAGAATTTTTGCCACTTTGGCAATTGAAATGCAAATAGCCACTAGTAATATTCACATATTCCAAAGTATACTTGGGCACCATTCCAAGGAGTTATAATTCATCAACTTTTAAGTCTATTTATTAGGTGAAATACCATGCTGAAGTAGGCCTATGTGCTCGATTTTGATGTCAAGTGAATCTTGGGTAGATAAAACCACCTTTATATCATGGTGCAAGGTTAGAGGGTGTCAATATGTATCACTAAAGGACCAAATTACTATTGGGTAGTGCCAATACGGAAGGGCCATACGCCCAGATGGTAGGAAAGCTACCAAGATAAAGGCGAAAGAGATGGCAATGAGACTTATTGAAGATGCCACCCAGAGGATGTCAAAGTTAATTAGGCCCAATGGTTGAGAAGAAGAAGGAGTTCTTTGAGAAATTAGTAACCAATATACTACAATGCAAGCTAAGAATGAAACTATTAAGGTGGCAGTTCAACTTGAGAAAACTAGGCATGAGAAAAAAAAAATTATACTTACATATCTATAATGTTAGCAAGAGAGGCAAATTTTTGAAGAGTCAATAGGGATGAAATTATAAGCAAACACAGTCCACCTTTTTCTCCTAATAATGTGTAATTTGTCTTTTTTCTTATCTACGCTACTAGGATTATTTAGTATATATAATTTATTTTAGCATGCCTTGTATTTATAGCTTGATTTAGTGTGTTCCTTTATGTAGTTGTATTTTTAGCTTCTTTTGGTATAGTTATCTTATTACGTAATTTCCCCAAAAAAATGATAATTTTTCATTGTTGATTACATTTAATCTACCTTATATGTGTTTTACAAGTGCAATGAAACTATCTTTCATAATTTCCATGTTGTACTTCATCATTAATGGCTTTTGCTAGCTTAGTATTTCATAATCGATGGTGGCTCATGCCATCTCGTAGGTTCAACTTCATATTCAATGATAACAATGATTTGGAATCATTATGCAAGCATTTCTCGATGGTTGGTTCAAAAATGAACAAGTTCTAATACCAACACAACTGTAATAAGCACAAAAGTTTCCTAAACCTTCATCCTCTAGACATTCAAGACGATTCATCCATAAAATTTGTCATGAAATGCACGACCACATCTTAACTGACTACTCAGCAAAAGAACCAATGTACAACAAAAAATCAATTTATTCAAAAATTTCAGATATGTAAGCATCTATTTCTTCATATCTTAAAAGCACTTGGCAATCATTCAAAGTATTTTTCGTTGAGACATGATGCACTTAGCCAGTGCGGTTGTTGTCCCTCATGAAGTGCATTGTAGCGATGTGAGTGTTTCCATAAGAGTTATCCATGAATATTATGGATGAACACTCAAAGATTGGTGAATGTACACATTGCCATGCATGAAAAATTTCACCACATACATGATTGCTATGTTCAAATTAGTACTTGAGAAAGTCAAATCAAGCTTACATTGACAGTTTACTGGCAATATGGGATGTCCATGAGTTTCCTGGTATGTTATTGAAGGATTAACTCTATGCAATACTAGAAAATCGCCCATTTGTGACAGAAAAAACGGTCACAAATAGAGATAAATCGGTCACAAATGACATTTGCGACCGAACTTGTGACTGAATATGGCAATCACAAAACCCTTGGTCGGAAATTGGATTTGTGACCGATTCAGTCACAAAATATGACACCATTTGTGACCGATTGGGTAGTCACTGTTTGTGACTAAATTTATGACTACTTTATTTTTTGACACCATCTTTCAGACAGCTTTTTCGGTGAGAACTTAAGACCGATTTGTGACTGACTTTGTGACCGATTTTGTGACTGATGTGAATCATATAATTTTCGACCGCGATTGCAACTGTCGTTTTTTGTGACCAATTTTGTTAAAATTTTACTGATTTTGTGACCGTATTTGTGATCGATTTTGGTAGGATCGAAAAATAATTTGTGACCGTTTTTGTGACAGATTTTTCTATAAAAGCTTGAAACATGCATTTTTAATGTGATCGCCTCCCTGAATTTGCGAAATTGTAATACATATTTACATATACATAACCACCAAAATTCATGGTTCCATAATAACCAAATATGATTCCAACACAAATACACAATACAAGTACCTTTGTACCAAACTTCATAATTCTATAACCACCAAAAAAGGTCCCAACTAAAGTAACTTTGTACCAAACATTCAAACTTAAATTACAATAGTTCAACATAGGGCTGTCAAACAAGTCAGGTCGGGTCGACCCATTTAATAAATGGGTCAATTTCGTGTCGGCCTTGAAAATAGCTTAGATCTGCTCAAAACTGAAAAATAACAAGTTTTCACACTAAATGGTCAAATCGTATCGACTCCGGGTCAAATCGGTTCGGTTTACGTCGGGTTCGTGTTTCTCTCAGTAAATTCGGGTCGAGTTCGGGTCGGGTTATCAGGTCGGATCAGACTTTAACAGCCCTAGTTCAACATCATTCAAAGCACTCCAAAATACAAAGTAAAGCATATGACACAATTAAATATTGTTTAGAAAACAATCATACTTCATCCTCATCCTCATTGCCATACTCATTTTCATTCTCCTGTTGACCACCACCATCATCGTCATCATCGTCATTATCTTCACCACTATCTTCACCACCACGACTATTGCTTCCCTTTCCAAATCAACATTGACGGATACTGGAATTGTAAAGTTCATATGTTGAAACAAAGATACTACAAATACGTTGGTTTCAGAAAGTTGTTTAGTGGTTTGGTCTAGTTTTTTTCTCAACCCGATTCAACCTCTTCTTTAACTTGTTCTTTGATTTCTTCTCCTTTTCAAGTACTTCAATAGGAACTTTAATAGTAGTTGATGGACTACTAAAATAGGCACATGAACCTTCCATTCCAAATCCATGAATTTTATGCTTCGTTCCAAATTTTCATTTGAGTTTGTGTAGACAATTGAGGAAGTGGTGTTCCATCACCTTGACTGCCTTCACCTTGGGTAGATGGTTGGATCTCCATAAGTATTTTTTTTAGTGCTTTTTCTATATTAACAAAATTTTAAATATTTATATCCTTTCAATCATAGAAGACAAACAAATATTTCAGTAAATTAAAAAATTTTTGAAAAAACAAGTCACTTACATATGCATGTTTTGACTTTTCATCCACAAATGATTAATCCTTTTTCCTAGAGTAGGTGCACGCAAATAATTCATAAATCATTGGTTCTCTTTTCAATTCTTCAGCCTACATACAATTACAAATAGAATAAGTAATTAGCAAATATGTTTAAATAACAAATAATTAATTAGGTAAAATAAATCACATACAACAAAAAATGTATTACCTGTCTTCTATGCTCAAAATGGAAAATTGATCCACCACAATGCACAGATGAACTAGATGGACGTGGAGAAAACATCTGAGGTTAAAAAGTGGCTCGTTGATCTCCTTAAAATGGATGGTCTTCACGCTTCTCTTTGTCACACTTCTTGGTCACTACACTTGGGTGTCATTGTGGTACTCCCTCCTCTTTTGTTCATTTTTTTTTTATTTTTGATAATTAATAGCTTCAATGAAGCAAAACATGATATAATAATAATATAATTATTATTGGCAATAAAGACGTCGATTTTCTCTCCGGAACATAGCTGGGTATTGGGCAATTGAACAGAATGAGATAACAGAGAAATTTATCCTATCAGGTGAAGGGAAGTTCAAATCACACCACAGGTAGTGCTGGGACTACAACCATGGCAACCTTAGCAATGGTCTCCATGTCACCACTGCGACTGCTACTGATCATATCGATCATATCGGTGGTAAAGAGAATCGAGTCAAAGCTCAATTAAACCTCAAACAGAAGAGGAGAGTAGGTAAGGGTAAAAATTTATAAACATGAAGGGTATTTTTGTAATTTAGGGGATTTGTAATATTGTTATACAAAGTTGAAGGGGGTAAATGATAATTCAAAAAGTTTAAGGGTAAAAATAATATTTGCAGAAATTTCGAGGAGGGTAAATGAAAATAATTCTTTTCAAATGTCTATAAGCATTTATGTGGATAAACCTCTTATTCCTTTTTCCCCCTTGATAAACTTTGTATAAAACCAATAGCAAGCTAGATAAGCTTTTCCTTTGTATTCGGTAAGTATTTGTTTAACATGTTGATAAACATTTTTCTAATATAGAGATGAGCAATATGGTTGATCTATAGAGGCTAATAGACATTTATTTTAGTTTGTATATAAGCATTTGAATAGATAAGTATTTGAGATAAACACTTTTGTTTATTAATGTTTTGTGGATTTCAAATATTAATAAGTGTTTATTTGCATAAAGTTTTATTCCTTTCTCTTCCCTAATAAACTAGTATAAAACCAGTAACAAGTAAAAGAAGCATTTGTTTAGTATCCGATGAGCATTTGTGTATGTCAATAAGCATTTCTAAGTATAGAGATTAGCAATATATCAAGTCTATAGACACTTATACACATTTGTTTTAGTTTGTATATAAGTATTTGAATAGCTAAGTATTTGAGATAAACACTTGGGTTGTTAATGTTATGTGGATTTCCAAATGTTGGTAAGCATTTCTTTTGTAAGTGTCTTATTCCTTTTCTTTTCCTTTGATAAACTTGGCATAAAACTAGTAGCAAGAAAGATAAGCATTTGCCTGGTATCTTCTGAACATTTGTATCTAATGTCTATTTTCGTTTGTAGATAAGTATTTGAATAGTATTTGAGGTAACAAAAACTTTAATTATTTACTTTATATGGATTTAACAATGTTGATAGGCATTGATTTGGATAAGTGTCTTATTTCTTCTTTTTCCCTGGAAAACTTTTTATAAAACCAATAGCAAGCAAGAGAAGCATTTGCTTAGTATCAGTATTTGCCTAGCATATCGATAAATGTTTTTCAGTGTAGAGATGAGCAATATAGTAGGTCCATAAACGTTGACACACATTTACTTTAGCTTGTATATATATGCACTTGAATAGTTAAGTATTTGAGATAAAGACTTTGGCTAGTGTAATGTAAATTTTCAAATGTTGATGAGCATTTTTTTGGGCGAGTGTCTTATTTCTTTCTTTTCCCTGATAAATTTGGTACAAAACCAATAGCAAGCAAGATAAGTACTTGCTTGGTATCGGAAAACGTTTGCTTAGAATGTCAATAAGTAGTTTTTTAATATAAAGATGAGCGATATAGAAGGTCAATAGACGTTGACGTGCATCTATTTTAGTTTGTAGGTAAGCATTTGACCATTTTAAGATAAATATGTTCGATTGTATTATATAACTAGTTTACACGTGCACATTAAACAAAAACTCGATTATTGCTAACAAACTAGTATACTGAAATTATATCCACACATTTTGGTTGGTATGTTTTAATTTTATCACTGAAACCCCTATTTGTACAATGATATTTTTCATCAAACTACGCCACATCATGTTCGCAAAAATTTGGTATCCATATTGTTAGTTTTTTTAGAATGGTTGACATGTGAATTAATGTCCATGTGATGGGAGAAGCATTTGCTTGATTTTCACATAAGCATTTCTATAATATGTTGATAAGCATGCTTTAAGAGAAAGACGTTCTATGGACGATGAATACATATTTTAGCATATGTATAGGTTTTTGAAATTTCTGTAAGCGTACGGTTGTATCGCTACAATACTTGAGGATCAATCCACAAGGATGGGATTAAAATTAGGCACCAGAAATTAGACTCATCTAATCTAACATGGTTGAGATAAATAAATACTTAAAAAAGGGGGGAAATTAGCCAATGACGCAGATTAGACTAAATGCTCATCCCATTCCATTTTTACACTTTTCAAAATTAATAATCAAAGTATGAGATGTGCCCCAACAAAATCAGACAAGCAAGAAATCTACTAGTGTCACTATACTAATCAACTAGAGTAAAATAAAGTAAGATACAATTAAAACAAAGAAAGAAAGCGACTCGGATATAACGAGCAAGAAGCATAACCTATGCAAATCAATAAACCCATTTGCCTATTTTGTCAATAGCCAAAGTTGAAGGAGAGGGATGCGCAACAAAGAGGATATAGAGAAAGCATACAAGGTGTAATGTTCATCAATTCAATATCAGCATCAGATCTAAGCTCGTAAAAATCAATTGCAACTAGCATCAAGACTAAAAACAACAACTAAATCCTGCAAAGAAATAGAATCAGAAAGGTTCAATCAAGCCCAGATTACCATTTATACCAACAAAAAATCCCAACAGAGGAAGCAAAGGAGAATTATAAAACTGAGACAAGGAACAATAGAACTAAAGAACTATAACACCAAACATGATGAGCGAGAATAGTGGCAAGGGCAATACGCAAATTCGATCCAAATGCTATGTAATTTAAAGACATTTTGAACTCTTGACTCAATTTAACAACCCAAAATCCGATTACATAATTTGAGAACTAAAACCTAGATATGAAACTGGGGGGGGAACAAAAACGAAGATTGCAACCGAAAAACAACTCTAATCCATGCTACTTGCTTTTGCTTGACCAATATTAAACAACAACAACAACCTATCAGTGTAGGTTCCACTTTCTTGGGGTCTGAGGAAATCCATACAACCTTACCTCTATACACATTTCTATCCGTAGAGAGGCTGATTTCAAAAGACTCACACTCTTTGAACCAACATTATGTGCTTCAATTTGTAGCAGAATTTGAACCCTCTTCCATTAGTTCTTGAATCAAATCTTAATACTATGAAATATTTCTAACCAAATTGACTCTACCTAATAAAATAAATCACTCTTTCTTCATGGCTGAATTCAATTAGTTTGTCCAATACAAGTTAAATATGACCAATGATTTCATTGTTAGTGAACATGTCAACATATTGTTGATCATAGTGGGGGCTAATAAAGTGTCCACAATCAACATTGACCAATGGATTTATCTTGGCTAGCTATATTTTTTAATCCAATTAGCTATGTACATGGCTTTACCAACTTTACAAAAAGCCCTGTCTTTGTTGGGCAGGAGTAGGTTGGGTTTGCAATACAAACTTCTAGCCATTAATAGTGCTAACTACTGGATCAATGCACCGTCTTCTATGCCAAGGCAATTTAATATGAGCATGGCTTAATGAGTTAATGTGGGTCATAAAAATCGTGCACAAACATAGGTTTGGCCAATATTTTGCCCCTTGACCTGCAACTCTAAATTTTGCATTATCTTTTTTCCACTTTGCAATAGCAACAAAAGAAAATTGTAATAGAATGGGATTGAATAGGTACAAATGAAATTCATCTATGTTCAAACAATTTTTTATGTCAAGTTGGACTAATGTAGATGTGGTTAAGTCTCTTCTGTCTTTAGTTTTCCAACATTCAGCTCCACCTTAACTAAGTTTTAATACATACCTAGCTAGTTAGGTCACTCATTTAGCCAGGACTATTGTATGAAATCCAACTTGAAGTACTCTACTTACAAAAATTGGATTTCTAACTTAAATTTATCTTTATTTAAATATTGTTTCTAGCAAATGGCTTAAATTGATCTTTATTTGAATCCTATTTCTAACAAATGTCACTAAAAATGAATCTTTTTTAACAGGAAAAATATGGTCGTTGATCTCTAACGAATAACACCATCGAAAACCCTTTCACGTATACACATTTCAATGATATTCCAATGAAACTCTTGTTAACTCTTGACAAATTTAACCACATTTTCTACCGAACTATCCTGACCAATCATAACCCAACAACTATCACTGCAATCACATTGCAAATCACTCCTATGATACTAGAATTAGGCAATTGATGTCAAAAAGGCCAAATTTGCAAAACTGGTATTCAGTATTCACTTGAAGGCTTACCAAGAGGAGACCCACGTAGAAAAGACGTCAAATTTGGAGCAAAATTTGAAGTGGGCATGCTTGAAACTCCAGGAAACTTGAGCAATTTGGACCCAGATACTTCTGCAGTGGGAATTAAAGCCTTAATTTAATGAAATTTCTCACATTTCCTCCAAAAACAAGACCCAAGAAAAAAAAAACCACAAAGAGAAGAGAAGATAAGATAAGAGGGATTAAAAACATCGAATGGAGAGATTTAAGGATACGAAGACATGGGCAACGGCCATATTTTCTTCGCCGGAGAGTGAACCGCTTCGCATAGTGGATTTCTAACTTAAATTTATCTTTGTTTGAATCTTGTTTCTAGTAAATGGCTTAAATTGATCTTTATTTGGATCCCATTTCTAACAAATCACAATTTAAACCAAAAAATACAGCATGAATTACACAGAAAAAATACTGATTGAGCAAGAATGTAAGGCTTTAAGAACTTACAAATCAGATTGGGGCACCCGGACAAATCACAATTCAGCCCAGAATATCACATATTGGCAGCAACTACTAAAGGGTGCACTAGAGAGAGCTGTGAAGTGGCCTAGTTTAGCAAGACAAAGGCGTGCGTGAGGGAGGAAGTGCGATTGCCAAAGGGTGCACTGGAAAGAGGCGGGAGGTGGGCTGGTTCAGCATGAGAGAGGCATGAGAGAGGGAAGAACTGGTCGCGAGAAAGGCGTGAGAGAGGGAAGAAAAGAGAGGGAATAAGTGGCCTTTGGTCTGTGCGTGAGGAAGACTGCGAGGAAATTTAGGGTTTCCAATTTATTTTACCAAGTTTGTGACCAAAATCAATTTTTTTATGGTCACAAAATCAGTTTGGGGTTTTGTTTCTGATGGAAAATTAGTCTCAGTTTTAAAAATGAAGGGAAAATTTTCAAATTTTGAAATTTTTAAAAATGTGACCAATTTTATAGTGGTGTGAAAATTGGTCACAAAATGTGACTGAATTTCACACT
Organism: Selenicereus undatus; assembly: GCA_017589665.1. Classification (NCBI taxonomy): domain Eukaryota; kingdom Viridiplantae; phylum Streptophyta; class Magnoliopsida; order Caryophyllales; family Cactaceae; genus Selenicereus; species Selenicereus undatus. The sequence goes on from JACYFF010019584.1 coordinate 81,810,675, forward strand.
GCTTAACTTTTAGTCAGAAATTTCACACTGCCTTGTATTTGTCATAAAATTGGTCACAATTTGTGACCCCTTCTTGTAGGTCACAAAAAAGCAGTCACAAATTCCAATCTTTCTTGTAGTGAGAGTTGGAAAAGTTGCCTTATGGCATGAAAAATAATTTTCGCGAAAGGAACATCTAAAACCCCAACTACTATTCTCGAAGTAGTTGCATCACATAACCTTTGGATTTGGCGTACCTTTTTAGAATGTAGAGGAGTTATAATGACCTAAACATGCTTCACCATTCTCTAGGGCTACAGGAACTGTATGAAGACTCTGCTCAAAAATGTGAGTACAAGTTAAATAACAAGTAAATAATTAGGTATTGTATGCTAGGTGATATTTACTCACAATAGGCTACTTTCGTGAGAACAATCCCTCTTCCTCAAGATCCCAAATCCAAATTGTTTGGTGAATGACAAGAGGACATGGGTTTGATTATGTGTGGTATGTCATGATTAATGTGCGAAAAAAGGACACGGGTTTGATTATGAAAGCATATGAAATTCTACATAATGTGATCACTAATGATGAACGAGGTTCATAAGGTCTTGTATTTGATCACGAACATGATTCCTGATGTCTGACATGACAATTTCGCCCATTATAAAAGTTACCTTTAAAAACGCAACTATAGTTCAATATCAGGGCAGACATAAGAAATTCTAGCATGATTTGATTGAAGAAATTTGGAAAAGGAACTTGGCACGGGAGAGGCAATGAGCAATTACATTATGTTTCTTCAGGTGACTTCTGATTGTAGTGTCAAACCTTGTTATTATACTATCCTACATTTCGTCACTTAAATTTTTATTTATATTACTAGCAATTTAATCCCGGGTTGCAATGATACAATATGTTCTATTATTTACATTCAAAAGGTTTATCATTAAATGCTAGAAAAGTTACTAACAGTTTATACTTAATCATAAATGTACCAACAATATAAACTAATTCATATACTTCATACAAATTATAGTAAATTATAGACATTAATATTCAAAAATTATCGTATTAATTTGAAAATAAGTTTATTATATCAAGAAAGATTAATAAAATTTACATTATAGTTTAAAGAAAAATTAAATTTGTCGAAAAAAATATAATTCAATAATAAGCATTTCAAAAAAAAATATAACGTTGATTATGTGGTCACTCAATCGATAAACTTTTTAAGCAAGGTAGATGGTGAGATAAATGGTGAGACTTGCATTGTAAAGGGAAAAAATAGAAGATTTGGAAAGTTGTATGATTTGACAAAGTATCCCATGGAGCCCATCCAACTAGACCAAGTAGTGAACCACAAGTTAAAGTTGCTCTAATTAGTTCATGTTACTTAAAAGGTGCACGTTCATAAAGTGACTATTCAAGGGAAGGAAGTGAAAAGAGTTTATTTAAGTTGGATAAAGTACCCCTGGTAGACTGTGAAGGACATATTCATCCTATTTCTACAACTGATTCACATCTGATGGTCCTAAAAGACAATGGTAGACCATCCTAGAGTGGGTCGAATAGGGTGATATCTTAAAAAATAAAACTTTTATAAAAATTTCAATGTACATTGAAGCTACACTGTCAATGTTGGAGAAGATAAACTTAAAGATTAGTCATCAACATCAATAATAAAATAGAAATTAAAGTGCAAAAATAAAATGGAACAAAATACAGGATATGTTTAAGATGTTCACCCTTCCAAATAGGGCTAATCATAGCCTAAAACACTTCTTCCGTTATGACTTAATCACCTTCACTTCTTGTTCACTTAAGAAGTACACACTAATGACCTTGGCTTTACACACTATCTAGTGTTCTAAGCTTTCTCGACTAAGGACCCTCACCTAGCACGCTCACTAAGTACTGACCTCTTAATACATAGCTACTCAAGTAAGTTCCCCAACTTGTTACAATTCTCCCTCTCAAATATTCAAATGAATAATAAGTACACGAGAGTTTTAAAGTTGATTGCACTTGAGCTCTTTTCATGATGTAATTCTTTCTTGTGTCTTGCCATATGCTCCAGCTCCTCCTTTTATGTATTTAATATCTTCTTAACTGTTAGAGCAATACTTGCCAAGTCTTCAATGTATTCAGTCCATAATCCAACGTTGCTTATTTGAACCTTGGTATATCCAAAACTATCTGTTGATGGACAAAAATAGTGGATCATGATTGTTGAGAGAAGAACTTGATTTGATCTCCATGGATCTCTTCACAATCAATTAAAATAATTTCCAAATGAACTTCAGATTGATTTAATATTGCTTTCCTAAACTAGATCAAACAAAAGTTTACAAGATCTTGGATGATAAGTAAGGATATATTGCATTACAAAAATATAATGTACTCAGACATGAATAAGAGATTCTTTCCAAAACAATATATCTCAAGAATAAAATAAGATAGCATATATATCGTGTTTTCCCAAAAATGATTCTGCTAATAACAAATTCAGAGATTCTGACTTTGACATTGGTTTCTTGCGAAGACAAGATGGATTAGTGTACTATAACTCAATATACTCAAATTGAGCCTTTATCTTTCACTTAAAACACCCAATGTCCTTGACCTATAACATTGAAGTTGTTAATGACTCTGCCACTAACGTTAAGGGAGTCTTCAATCTCCTGTTTGATGAAAGATAAAACTCCAATATGAAAATCATATAGGCATATCAAACATGTGAGCATATTAAACATGCATGGGAGCATATTAGACAAAAAGGAGTCGTTAGTCACCTAGCTATGAATGCTAGAAGCTACCAAACCCTTTTGGGTAGCCTTTGATTAGTCATCATCAATGTCCTCGAGTCCACACCATTTCTCCCTGTTTTGACTTTCATCATAAGGGGTGGACTCGCAAAAATGTTTGGCAAACCATTGTTTTAAAACAACTAAATTACTCAGAAGCATAACAAAAATGAAATTGTTTTTGAAAGAAGAAGGACACAAAATGTCATCCTCGATCAACGAAGGAAACGTATGGATGGGGGTGGAGCATTTGACTGTGGATCTTCTGCAGCCTTTGGTACACCAATCTCTTCCACAATATTGTCCTCTGCCGCACCTCAGCTTGGGCTATCTTCAATGCCATTTCCAACCTTGATACATTCACCCAAAACACATCTTTTATCACCTTTAAGGACCCTTCCTCTACCTTCAGATCTGAAACAACACTGTTGAACTCATAAGAACACTGAGCCAAATCCTTACACACCCCTTTAAGACAAACTAATGCTTTCTTGATCTAAGCTTGACTAGCCTTCAAACTAGTAAGTACCCCATTAATCTCCTTAATATCTTGTTTAAACCATTCTGCCTAGGGAGGAGGGATAATCTCCAGATAGGGTTGAGGCTTGGGAGTCTCAATGTCATTGGCAGAAATCTCCTCCTCATGTTTCCAATGATCGGAGGGGAAAGGTTTGAATTTGATGCTTTTAAGTGTGTTCACATTAGTAATAGGAATTTGAGTGTCAAGGCGTTCTTCTTCCTTAAGTGAGACCTGAAGGCCTTAATGATATGAGTTAAGAGGTTAGAGTAGGGCAGTGGAAAATTTTGTGATAAGTTACAGACCTTGGTCATATACTCGAGTATGAGTTCTGTAAAATCTACAAATATCTCTTCATGATGTAGTAGAGGATTTCAAAGAAGGTGTCATTGGTGGTCTGTTTTGATGATCCTCGAGGGTAGATAGTCGTAACTAGGGTGTAGTATAGGATCCGAGGGTCTGAGTATAGGGTCGTATAAGATTGGTTGGTCTTCTTGATCTTAGCTGGGTTGGCATACTTTTGAAGATAGAGTTTGTGGGCTTAACCGATGGCATTGGGGGAGGAAATTATGAGGGGTCAGGGTTAAGATCAAAGATTCTCTCAATGGAGGCAGTGGTGAGGGTAATAGTGGTATCCTCTACCTTGGTGGTGTAATAAGTTCTGCCCCTCCCTTGAGGCTCAACCTTTTGAAAATTGCCTTAGAAAAGGCAAACTAATTAAGGGTATACTTCATCTTCAAGATCAAATAGATCCTTGCAATCTAGATTTTCTGATTTTCCTACAAAGAAGACTAAGCCTTTTCAAAAAATCCCAGATCTATAAATTCTCAAAACATATACTCCCTCTCAACCACATGATTGTATCTCTTTACCACTGCATATATGAACCATTCAATAGGGAGGCTAGGGAGTCTTAGATCTTCTAAAAACTCAACTTTAGAGACAGAGTTACCAGAATTGGTAGACACTTCGACCTTAGAGTCAAAAATTATGGTAGCCTCACATGACTTTGGTAGGCAATGTTGAGTGGCACTACGTGTCCTTTCTGCTGGGGTGGTGAAAGCTTCTGCAAGTGCTCCTCCTTTATGCTTTGAAGACATGGTAGCAATTGTTTCTTTGATAGGAGAGAGGGGGAGAGAGAGAGAGAGAGAGAGAGAGAGAGAGAGAGAGAGAGGAAATTAGAGGCTTTGGATGGAGAGAGAAGTTAATTTGAGTGTTTGAAGGGGGGAAAGAGAGAGGACGAGATGAATTCGTTATTCTGTTGACGCCAAGGTACGCTCCTTTTATGGAAAAGAAAGTAGAGAGAAAACGAACGTGGGAGGTGGCAATTTTTGGAAGTTATAGGAAATCTTAGCTGATACAATCAAGAATGGTTATTAAGAAAGTGTATTAATGCCCTTTTAAGAAAGTGTATTAATGCCCTTTAAAAAGCGAGAGAGAGAGAGAGAGAAGGATAATTGGTTTTGAAAAGATTTGAAAATTCATGGTTTTCAAAATCTAGTAGTTATTGCAACATTTAATTGATTTACATCCCCAACTTCCAACTACTTACCGTAATTGATATGTGAGACAGAAACCTAATGTCCAAGATCACATATTCGATTTGCACTTTGAGATAATGGCTCAATGTTCACTCCAATGTCATTGAGGGTAACATTTAACATTTCATCACATTGGACTTTTTATTGTGGGATCCTTCCCCTCAATTCATGCATCCATTTTCAACAAGCCAAGTTCACTTCGAATAAAATTGAACTAATCTTCACCAAATGGTTTGTTCAAATATCAACTAATTGCAAATATGAAGAAACAAATTCAAAAATGATGTTTCCTTTCTCAACATAATCTCGTATGAAGTGATGCCTGACTTTAATGTGTTTGGTTCTTGAGTGCTTGACTGAATTTTTTGTGATTTTTACTGCATTTATGTTATCGCTTCGAATGGGAACCTTCTGATTAAAGCCAATGTCTCGTAGCCGCTATGTGATCTAAAGTATTTGAGCATGACATGCTCTTAGTGCTATATATTCTGCTTCAGTAGTTGATAGAGCCACTGAGTTTTGTTTCTTTGAATGCCAAGAGACTAAGGAGTATCCAAAGAATTGGCAGTATCAAGAGGTGCTTTTCTTTCTACCTTGTAGCCAACAAAATTTGCATCTAAGTATCGAATGAGATTAAAATCCCCATCTCTAGGATAGCTTAAACGAATGTCCCTGATTCATACAAGATATTTAAACTCATTTTGATAGCTATTAGATGAGATTCTCTAGGGGCACCTTGGAACTGAGCAATTAGCATACACTAAACATAATATCTGGTCTACTTGTTGTTAGATAAATTAATGAGCCAATCATACTTCTATAGACCTTTTTCTGACACTGATTTACCACTTGGATCAAGGTCCAACTTTGTATTCAATGTCATTAGAGTGCTAGCGTGTGTGACTTTATGAAGCTTGTATTTCCTCGAGGGTTCTTTCACATACTTACCTTAGTTAATAATTATGCCATCTTAGCATTGCTTAATCTAAAGTTCCTAGGGGGAAGTTGAGTTCTCCCAACATACTTATCTCAAACTCCTTACTTACTAAATTGGATGACTCTTGACATAGATCATTGTTAGTGGCATCAAATATGATATCATCTATACAATCCTGGATAATGAGGAAGCCTTCCCCTTTGTTTTAATGAAAAAGTGTTTTGTTATTTTCTTTGTGCGAAATCATTTTCTAAAAAAATTTGCTAAGATGTTCATACCAAGCTCTTGGAGCTTATTTTAATTCATAAAGAACTTTATGAAGCTTGAAAACATGATTTGCAAATTCAGGATTTTCAAATCTAAGGGGTTGTTCAAAATAGACATCTTTATTTGGAAAATCATTTAAGAAAGCAATTTGACATCCGTTTGAAATAACTCGATGCCCATGTGAGATGCAAATGCAAGTAATGTACGAATGGCTTCATATCTAGCCACAGGTGCAAAGGTCTTGCCAAAGTCTATCAGTTCCTCTGGATTATACCCTTCTGCAACTAATCTAAATTTGTTCCTAATCACTACCACAAATTCATCTAACTTGTTTCTAAAAATCTACTTAGTCCTAATCACTCAGCAATCCTTTGATCTAGGAGTGGGAGACCAAACTTGGTGCCTCTCAAACTAGCTAAGTTCATCTTGCATGGTGAATATCAAGTTTGTCTTTGGTTCTATACGAGAAACAAATGAAAGCATGTATAGAAATTTCTCAAGGATGCGTGTATCCTTACACCTATATTGATGTCACTGAGGGAATTATCCAATGGATGGGGAGATTTGTACTTGAATCCCCTTCTTGGTTCATTGAAGTGATTTAGAACTGGTTTAGGGATGCTTGGAGATGACATATTATTCATGTCATCCTCTTAGGATTTCTCATTGTCACTTTATGGCATTTCTGGAGGAGCGCTAATGTCATTGGGTTGTCTTTGGTCATTTTGATTTAGACCTTGGCCCTTATAACTAGGAGCATTTCAATGATTGCTTTTGTCTATGGCTCCTTCATCTTCATGATCTACATATTTGCTAAGTTGAAACTCATCAAATAAAGGTGAACTAGCAAGATCATTGTTATTTTCATTAAATACAACTATAGATTCCTCAATGACCTTAGTATGTTTGTTGTAAACACGATAAGCTTTACCAACTAAGGAATAACCAACAAATATACCTTCATCACTCCTTGATCAAATTTACCAAGTTTTTTCTTACCATTGTTGTAGATGAAATACTTACTTCCAAAGGCTTTGAAATACAAACATTTGGTTTCTTGCCTTTGAACAATTTATATAGCGTCCTTTTGAGGATTGGTCGAATGAGGCATATGTTAAGTACATAATTTGCAGTATTAACAGCCTCAACTCATAAGGACTTTGGAAGATCATTGTCACAGATCAATGTTCTGGCCATGTCTTCCAATATCCAATTCATTCTCTCAACAACTCTGTTTTAGTATGGTGTCCTAGGTCCTAAAAAGTTGTAGGAAATGCCATTCTAGTCATAGTAATCAATGAACTTGTCTTGGTCGAATTCTTTTCCATGGTCAGTCCTAATAACAACCACTGATAAGTTCTTTGCCATTTATAATTTCGTGCAAAACTTTGCAAACTCCTTGAGAGCTTCTTTTTTGTCTTTAAAAAAAGATCACCCAAGTGAATCTAGAGTAGTCATCCGCTATAACAAATATGTAAGAATTACCTCATAAAATTCTAGTGTGGATTGGTCCACATAGGTTCATATGCAACAATTCCAAGCACCTTGAGCTAGACAAACTCTTCAAAGGTTTGAAAGAAGTAAGTACTTTCTTAACTCTAACACATGTACTACATACACTGTCTTTCTCATATTTACAAGGTGGTAATCCTCTCACTAAATCATGCTTGACTATTTTGTGACGGGTGTGCATGTTAGCATATCCTATTCTATGATGCCAAAGCCATGCATCACCAAGGATGATTTTAGACAAGAAAGATACGTAGGAAAGATATGATCAAGATTTATGGCATAAGCATTATCTACTCTAGAACCATACACAACAATGTCATTGGATCAATCATTTTCAACAGTACATTAGGATTCATCAAAAGATACATGATTGCCCTTATCATATAGCTGTGAAATACTAGACAAATTACACTACAACCCATTAACTAAATAGACATTGCCAATAGAATTTGTAGAATCCTTACCAATCTTACCAATGCCAGGATGTTACCTCGACCATTGTCTCCAAAGATCACTTTAACTGATTTTTGTTTTCAAAACTTAGTAAATATTGAGGCATCACTAGTCACATGTCTTGAACACTCATTACCTAAGTACCAGAGATTGCTTTTTGCTTTTAGGCACACATACAAAAACAAAATTCAAACGTTCCTACATTATCTGGTTACAGGGTTTCAATGAAGATGACCAATGTCTAGCTTGAGGACATTGACCCTTTGGGAACCCATACTTGTGTAATTATCAAGTAAGAGGTCTCTTTGCCGCAGAATTGTCTATAATGCTTGTGACCTTTACCATGATCAAAATGACTTGGATACCTATGACCAAAGTAGCTATGGTTCCTTTGATAAATAGTGTGACTTTAGCAATTATGACCCAGGTCACTTTTTTGGAAACTAGATCTACTTTGGGATTCTTGATGTGATGGTTTTAAAAAAGAAGTGCCTGTATGACCTTTTCTTATTGTGTAGCCAGTGATTCATATTCATCATTTTCAAACTCCTCAACTTCTTGGAAGAGATTGTAGCCAATGCTGCATCTCAATGTCATTAGACTTTAATGTAAGTCCTTGTTACGGTGCCTACTCTTCAGTTTCTTCTTATAAGTGAATTTCATGGGTTAGAAGTTTTCCAACAAAATCATCTAACTTGAGCATTTTCAGATCTTATACTTTTTCAATGGCCGTGAATTTGGGTCCCCTTACTTCCTGGAAGACATCGTAGCACTTTTCTCACCATCTCCTCATTGGTATATGTTTTCCTTAAGAACATGAGGTTATTGATTATCTTAGTAAAGCACACAAATATGTCCTCGATGGATTCTCCATGTAGCATCTTGAAGGGCTCATATTATAGAGGTAGAGACTGATTTTAGATTCATGAACTTGAATAGTCCCTTTATTGGTGGCCTCTAATGCGTCCTAAACTTCTTATTATATCATAAGTAGACACAGAGCCAAACTCAGTAGAATCCAAACCACAAAATAAAATGTCCAAGGCTTTATAATTTTTAGCCACTTTCTCGCTCTCTTCATGAGTAAACGTTCATATGATCTTTGGAACCAACTTATCTCTTTCCTTCATAGTAGGCACAAAGTCGCCCTTGGAAATAATGTCCCACAGCTCATAGTGATGGTCCATGATGAAGATCTGCATAAGCTTTTTCAAATGAGCAAAGTTAGAACCATGAAACAAAGGAAGTCTAGTCAAAGATCTTGATCAATTTTAGCATTATCAAAGGAAGCTATGATCTTTTCCAGAAAACGGATAAGTCAAAATGAGTGGACCAGCTCCAATACCCATTGAAGGTCCCAAAAGTCAATGTCAGATCACTATAAAAGGGGGTCAATATAGTGATATCTTAAACAAATAACACTATAAAATTTTCAATGTACTTTGAAGTTGCGTCGCCAATGTTAGAGAAGATAACCTTTAGGGTTGGTCACCAACGTTAATAATAAAACATAAATTAAAGTCCAAAAATAAAATAGGACAAAACACATGGTATGTTTGCGCTGTTCATCCTTCCAAACAGTGGTAGTCACCGCCTAAGGTACTTCTTAGGATTTAATTACCTCTACTTCTTGTTCACTTAAGAAGCATACACCAATAACCTTAGCTTTATCTGTGTTTAACGTTCCGAGCTTACTTGACTAAGGAGCCTCAGCTAGCACACTCGCTGAGTATTGATCTCTCAATACCTAGCTACCCAAGTAAGTTCCCCAACTTACTTGTAACAAATCTCCCTCACAAATATTTAAATGAATAATAAGTGCACAAGAGAGTATTAAAGATAATTACAATTGAGCTATTTTCACGATGTAAACTTTTCTTGTGTCCATATGCTACAACTCCTCCTTTTATAGATTTAAAATCTTCTTGAGCGTTGGAGCAATGCTTGTCAAGTCTTCAATGTATTCTATCCAGAATCCAATGTTGTTTATTCAAATCTCGGTGTTTCCAAAATTGGCTCTTGAGTGACGAAACTAATGGATCTTGATTGCTGAGAGAAGATATTGAGTTTATCTCCAAAGATCTTACTGAAATAAATCAAAATAATTTACAAATGAACTCAAGATTGATTTAATACTACTTTTCTAAACTAGATCAAATAAAATATGTGTAAGATCATGGATGATAAGCAAGGATATATACATTACATAATCCACTCACACAAGAATGAGAGATTCTTTCCAAAGCAATATATCTCAAGAATAAAGTAAGATAACATATATATCATTTTTTCCCAAAAATGATTCTGCTAATACAAAAGTTAGAGATTCAGACTTTGACATTGGATTCTCATACAGACGAGATGGATTAGTATAGTATAACTCAGTATACTCAAATTGAGTTTTTGTCTTTCACTTAAAATGACCAATGTCTTTCAGCTATAACATTCAAGCTATAAATGACCTCACCACTGACATTGAGGGACTCTTCAACACCCTTCTTGCTTACCTTGTTAGAATCGAATTTGGGTGGGTACTTCTTATAGGATTAGACTTTTCAAACTATTCCACAATTGTCACCAAACTCTTTTTTTTAATTGTTCACAATTGTACTATTAAATATCATATTTGAATGGATCAGCAACTTACCTCTTTTGTACTAGGTAGCATTTTTAGGGTTTTCGGATGTCAGAATTTTCAATTTTGAGGAATGGATGCCAACAATCTCTACTCAAGAAATAACACCAACATGCTGTAATATGAGGGTATTAATTTTATATATAACCAGTGAGTCATAGATCCTTTGACTTAGAATATGATGACCTCGTAACTTACTTATCAGGTGTACATAGCATATTTCCATTCACTCTTTCTCATTATCACCATTTTCATATGATAAATATATTGTAATGTCATTGCATTCCCAAAGTTTAGAGATATTTAGTTTCCTATACGAACTCAAAGTCATAGACACCTCAAATCATCAATTTACGTAAATGTTATATTTCCCTCAAATTTGTCTATGTTATCATTCACATCATCTCGTGCGAAAGATAAGTTACAAGGTCAAGGAAAGTCAAATGCAAAAGTGGTGGGGTGCTCATCTTTAAACTAAGAGGTCAGGGGTTGAAACCCTACAACTTGTAAGATTTTGCTTACCCTTTCCCCCTTTGCAAGTGGAATTTCTTTTTTAAAAAAAAGAATAGAAGGTTGTCAAATCAATAGTTCAAAATATGTTTGACTTGGTGATGATATATACCAAACAAATCCACTCAGAGTACAAAGCGCTAAATGTTATTATTTAAATAAAGGTTATCGGCATCCATGTCCCAAAGTTAGGATTCTAGGTCTCGAAAACCCATCATGAACATAAGAATTTGACCAAACAACAATTTTACGATGGAAAGCAAAGACATGGAGAGTATTTAACTCTAAACATCCAATCTCAATTGATTGTTGTCAAGTTCTAAAGCATGAATGGAAAAGATGCAGAGATGACAAGTTCAGAAACGGTGTTGCCTATACTTTACACATCAATGCCCAAAGACAATATTGGTAATAAGACTATTGTACTATAATCCATGTCTTGAGTCACATATGAGATGAAATTGCATCCATTACATTTTGAATGAGAATGTGTAATCTGATTCTTAGTATTGATTCTTGTACCAAAAATATTGTATTTATAACATTTTCTCATCTAATATGATCCATACACCAAAAAAATCAACTACATAGGATCATTAGATTATATGGCCTTTGAAACTCGAAGTATCACTATATAGTTCATTCCATGGTGACAAAGATTATCTTGCTCTTCGATTTAGGGCTCTAATTCACATCCTTTCACAATCAAGCTTATCAAACTACATAGAAAACAAACATTTTGCAAACTTAGTTTCAGCTAACATCTCTCACAAGTCACAACATGACTACTGGTACTCAGATGAGTAGGGTGTCTCAACCAAGGGAAGATTAAACCCAGGGGCACCAGCACATTATCCGACTTATCACATCGTGCTAGCCAACTTGACTAGGTGGACTCAAGGCAAGTTAGATGCACTTTGCAGCTTCTATTGTACTACTTATGTTATCCTTAATCAATGATCCTTAACTGTTTGAATGTGGATACCAATAATAATGCACGATGCTAATGCAAGTTAAAGAAACCAACTCCTTTATCTAAGATTTTTGGATTCACCATGGACTTAGATTTATGTTACTTGGTTCAACCCAACCCCTAAACTCCTAGTTTGACTCACTGGACTATTCGGGTTAAGTCCCTTGATAAGCATGTCAGTTGGGAGCCAAGTTGGTGCAGTTGGGATGCCCACCCATGCAATCTGCAGTTTTAGAGCAGTTTTTTAGTGTTCTATACAAATAATAACTTCCAGAGAGTAATAACTGGTAACAAGTTTTAGCAAAATAATAAATGTCCTGCTACAAGACACTTCTTAAGTGTCTTGTTTTAGCTTTAAAATTATATTACAATGTTTTTAAATTAAAAAATGATATAATCGAATAGTATAAGCATATTACAATTTATAAATGATGTAAAATAATCTTTTTGCCCATAATTTACTACATTTCTGAAATACACGAATCATATTTCTCGAATAGGGTTGATCCAATTGTTAGATTTAATCACACCAGGACACAAGAGGGGGGTGAATTGTCTACCAACCTTTTTTGATTGTTTCATAACACTCGTGACAACTGTTTGGACTGCATGTTTGGAGTGAAGTAGAAACAAAGCTAATTGCGGAAATAATAAAGGAGACACAATATTTTTAGATGGAAAACCACCTCTTGCCCAACTGAGGTGTAAAAACCACGACATACCACTGTAAGATTTTAACACACTTTCACTAGACGGGCCAAACACGTTATAACTGTAACAGACGTGACTCAGTCACACACGTAACTTGCTCTACCCCAAGACCTTCGTTACAAACACCACGTAACTTAGTCTATCTCGAGACCCTCGTTACAGTAACCACATCCAATGTCTCCCAATACTGGGACACTCTCTTATCTCACTTATGAAAAGAGAAAAAGAACAAACATCTTACTCGAATGCTTCTAAACAAGCTGAATGTAAGGTACAATACAATCCCTATTATGCCAATGTTAAAGACTCTATTTAGCACTCACTCTGAAGGTTTTCTCACAGAAAATTCAGACTTACAAAGACACTTTTTAACCCTTGGAAAACCTTGAGGGGAGAGGCTGCTTAAATAGGCACGGTGCATGTGCCGCAAGAGTAGGGGAAAGATAACTCCAATCCCACTCAACAACTTAGCAGCCAAGCCCCTAACAATCTCTCCACTTGATATTCTTTCCCTAAAGGATAGGATAAAATCTTTCAAAAGTCTTTCAATATTATCTTTTAACGAAAGAAACCTTGTTAGACTCTACTACTAAAATCTCTCCATATTTTCTTTAAAGGAAGAAATCTTTTCAGACTCAACTGACACAGGAAAAATTTGTCCTCATTATTTCAAGAAATTCGACAGTCAAAAGATCATTTTAAAATCTTGAAACTAGTTTTGGTCTTTGATGTCAAAACACTGCAGACCTGACTTCTCTGAACTGTTCTGCAGCAGTGTTCTGTAGTACTTAAAAACCTTTCAAAGCAAATGCTAAGTCAAGAACCTTCTAATTGGCATATTAACAAGAATCTAAAAATAAAACCAATACTAAGCCTAAGACTCATGTTATTAGCTAGACTCCTTGCAAATGTATCGACTTTGATGGTCCACACTCATTCGAACGACTCCAAGTATTTTCCAGATCCTGTCTTAACACAAAACTGAAGCACAACATATTGACTAGTACATTTGATTTGTTATCATCAAAATCTTACACATTAATTGGGTCAACAATTTTTCCCTTTTTGATGATGGCAAACCAAATGACCGTTACACATCATTTATGACAGGGCAAAATACATTAGTGCCAAAATAGTTTATTCAATCCACACAAGAGAGAAAGCATGAGTGAAGAGGTCAACGTAAAACTAGGCAAACCAATCGAACCGAGGTCATACTCATCTTCCCCCTTTTGACATCATTAAAAAGGATGAGGAGGGCGGAAGTTGAAATCCAGTGTGGATGCAATCACCACCAGAGCGGTAATACGGGAAATAACAGCGATACACTCAAGTATAGGGTACAGTAATGATATTGACCATCCAAGTCACGCACAAACAAGTAACACATGTAACAAGCAAAGTCATAGGCATAAAAGCATAAACCATCCAAGAACATTCACAAACCACTACCAGTCACATACATAACCAAGTGTCTTTTAAAACAATCTTGGAAATAGGGGAAGGAACAGGGTCAGGAAGAGGAAGGTGGAGGAAGAAATTTGGTTGTGAGGGCAAGAGGGCACTCAGCAGATCCTCATGACGCTTTGCACTAAGAGCCTTTTTCCTCTGTAAGCGTCTGCTTAACTTCAGCTATCTCCCCCTTCAATGTGATCTGGTCCTCCAATAGAGTGTCAACTGTAGGAGCTCTGGATGTGGAGGCTTCACTAGGAACAGGGCCAAGGGGTGTTTGGAGCCCTTGTTCTGAAGTTGCACTGCCGCCCTTTGTTACCTTGAAGCCATACACAATCAGGGTACTGTTGCCAATTTCATCACTGACCTAGAAGCCTACTCTCTTTTGCAAGGGAATCCTAAGTTTTTCAAACACTGAAGTCAGCAAGAACCCATATCCCATGTCATGATCCTTGGTCGTACTAGCAATTTGCCCAATATGGCTAATCATGATTGCGGACAAGTTAATTTGCTCACCCTGATCCAATAAATCAATGTAACACATGTCCATGGGATCAACAAGGTTACGGCCCGGACCTCGGGGAATAATATTCTTAATCACAAACCAAAACAACAATCGATGCAATGTCATCATGTCCCCCTTTCTCACAGACTGGGACACAGTTAGATGGGGCTTTTGGGCCAGTCTCTAGGTCAGTTCCAACAATCGTTCATCACCAAGTACGCTCTTGTCCTCACATACATACACATCAAAACCTTCTAATGACACCCAAGCAACTCACCTAGCTCCCTAGCATCAAACCGGACTTCATGACCATTAACAGTGCTTGTCACCATTCCATTGGTGACAACACAGTTCGCATAAAACTCAGCCAAATGTGGAACCGAACACCCTTTCTTAGTATCTGTGAACAAGTCCAACCATCCCTGAGCTTCCAACTTATCTAAGAACACCCCTAGCCCCTGTTCCTGAAAGTATGACACCTTAACCACCTTCCACTGAACCACAGATTTCTAGAGGAAGTGCTCATATCTCTCAACAAGTGTCATGTTCATCCTAAATTTCTTTTTCTTTGGTTCATTATATTCTTCAACTAGTTTTGACACTTGTTCTGGAGCAGCCCGTTTTTGGGCAGGTTTCTTAGATGGAACTGTTTTGGTGGGTGTTTTAGTGGATGTTTTAGTAGATTTAAGGGCCGGTGTTTTCTTCATGATAGGACTTTCAACTCTGTCTCCTGGCAAGGGCAGTATAATGGGAGGACCTGCACTTCGAGTTCAAGGTCGTGATAGGGGTGCAATGAGAGGTACGTTGGGTGAAGTAGTAGTCGTTCTTTGGCGTTTACGGGTCCGTTTGGTCATTGTTTGGGGCTTAGTTAGGACAGTTCTTTTATACCTCAAAATTGGTTCATCCTCATCACCATCTTCAGCATCTTCAACAACAAATTCATTACCAACATGCTCAACATCAAATTCCTTAGACTGCCCAACTAACTCAACCTCAAGTCCCCCTAATCTCAACTCGGCCACAACCGGGTCATATACCACTATCTCCTATCCCGTAATCGGGTATACTGAAGGTATCATATTAGAATTCAAACCCACTGATTGTAAGTCTAAACTCTTCAAGAACCCAAAAATAGGAGTAATTGAAAAAGAGGGTGAGGGAGTGTTTTCCATACCCATTATGACCGCTTGTGGCGATGGAGGCGCCGGTGATGCTCCCTCAGTAGTCATCCAATTTCCTCCCCTTTTTCTTGATAATTAGTCTTGTAGTGATCTCGAATAGAAGTCTTGCGCTTGGAGGATTCTCGACTGCCACGAGTTCTTGCCATCTTGAGGATTTAGGAGGATTTGAAGTTAGGGTTTAAGTGGGTTTAAGGAAGGAGAAGGAAATCGGGTTCTTTGAGAGAGAGAGAAAGAGAGCGAGATGGACGGATGGCTTATGGAGAGAGAGAGTAGAGGGATTTAATGTTTGACATAAGTGGCCCGACAATCGAAGGGGTTTTGGGAGAGTTTATTTCAACCCCTTTTGAGGAGAGAGAATGTTTGCATGCAAAACACCATTGCACATTATGTAGGCTATAAATTATAGGTTGGGTGTAATGAAAGGAAAATTCAGTTTCTAACATTCCTTTAATAATGCCACTTGGTCAGCACATGATACAAATATTGGTCAGGGCTATTCCTAGAGCCTGTTCTTACTGTTAAAAGTTCAATCTCTTAGGACACTAAAGGCAATATCATTAGACATCAACGAGTGTCAGCATGTTGCATTCCATACATATGCCAATAAAAGCACAAAAAATTGAATGCATCCATTGGAACAATTTATTTGGCCTAAAGACCCTTAACTAGTCAATCATTGGCGGTTAAACAAGTATGCTCAAGTCCTTTTACTCATACCCAATTCAAGTCTATTCCTCTCAAACTATTCTCTACTTAGTGCCTTGGTAAAGATGTCAGCAATTTGTTTATTAGTGGCATAAAAATTCATAAAAATCAAGCCCTTTTTAACATTGTCTCTCAAAAAGTCCTTTTATGTTGACATGGGTTTTTGGCAATGTTAATTTCACTTGTGTTATCACAAAATATAGGAATGCATACCATATCAACAAAAAAGTCCTTGACTTGTTGCTTTATCCACAACAATTGAGCACAACAAGAAGCAGCCGCTACATACTCGACTTCTGTTGTGGACATGGCAATGGAGTGTTGTTTCTTGGTTGCCCAAGAGACCAAATAGGGTCCAAGAAAATGAGTCATACCTGAGGTGCTTTTTCTATAAACCAAGAATCCAGCATAATCCGCATCCACATATCCAATGAGATCAAAATTGCACCCTCGAGGATACCATAAAGCTAAGTCCGAGATGTGTTTCAAATATCTCAAAAATCCATTTTACAGCTTTCAAATGTGTTTTTTTAGGATTTGACTGAAAACGGGCACACAAACCAACACTGAAAATAATGTCGAGTCTACTAGCGTTTATGTATAGAAGCGACCCTATCATGCCCCTTTAGGATTTTTCCTCAACTTATGAACTCCCATCATCGACAACCAACCTGGTTGAAGGAGAGATGGGTGTGTCAATGGGATTAGCCGATTCCATTCCAAACTGCTTAATTAACTCCTTGACATATTTTTGTTGATGTATCATAGTTCCGTTTGAGGTTTGCTTGATGTGTAAGCCTAAGAAAAAATTAAGCTCCTATCATGCTCATCTCAAACTCACTCCTCATCAATTTTGAAAATTCATTACATAAATCACTGTTGGTCACTCAAATATAATGCCATCAACATATACTTGAATAATCAACAGATGTTCCCCCTTTGATTTAAGAAACATGGTATTATCAACCTTGCCCCTTTGAAAACCATTATCGATTAGAAATTTTGACAAGCGTTCATACCAAGCTCTAGGAGGAAGAGCTTTGTCAAGTTTAAATACATAGTTAGGGAAATCATGATTTTCAAAACCAGGGGGTTGGCTTACATACACCTCTTCCTTAAGGTATCCATTGAGGAATGCACTCTTGACGTCCATTTGGTACAGCTTGATCTCCATGTGGGCTGCGAAAGCCACCAAAATGCGAATAGCCTCGATTCTTGCAACAGGTGCAAATGTTTTCTTATAATCGATCCCCTCTTCTTGGTTGTAACCCTAACCTACTAGCCTGGACTTGTTCCGAGTGATAGTTTCGAACTCATCCAATTTGTTCTTGAATACGCACTTGGTACCAATTATCGATCTATCCTTAGGTCGTGGTTCCAAGTGCTAAACCTTGTTCCTTTCGAACTAATAAAGCTCCACTTGCATAGCAGTAACCCAGTCAAAATCTACAAGAGCTTCATGAACATTCTTTGGCCAATGTTAGATAAAAAAGCATAGAAGGCACAAAAGTTTCTGAATTCGGATCTGGTTTACAACCCTGTGTTAATATCAGACATAATCTAGTCAAGGGGGTGCGAACTCTGGTGCTTCCAGGGTCATGGAATAAATGGATCCACAAAAAAGCTTTCCAATCTCCTCTTGATACTTGATGAAACAGGTTCTGGATTTATTCTGGAGTCTGTTCCCACAACAGTAAGGGAAGGATTGGGTTGAGTGGGCCGGTTCTATTCCAAATCAGGTTCAGCAATGCTTCCCCCTGACTGGTTTGCTCCCTGCCCACCTTTCACACTATCAGATCCAGGACTTGGTTCACCTTCAGGAGCCTTACCATTATCTACCATGGAGCTTTGAGTAAGCGAGAGATCTTTTCTCACAAGACCAAGTTCGAACTCTTCATCCTATGTATCATGCTCAATCAAGGAGTTAGTTTCATCAAATAGTACATGCACACTCTCCTTAACATGCAAGGTTCTTTTGTTAAACACTTTGTCTGCGTTACTGTGTAAGGAGTACCCTAGGAATATGGCATTATCACTTCTAGGGTTAAACTTTCCCAAGGATTCCTTCCCATTATTATGCATATAGCATTTGCAACCAAACACCCTCAAGTGCTTAATATTGGGTTTTCGTCCTTTCAAAAGTTCATAAGGAGTCTTGTTTAGTATGGGTCTGATCATGCATCTATTAACAATATAACACTATGTATTCAACGCCTCTGTCCAAAAGTTCCTAGGAAGACCACTAGCGACAAGTATAGTCCTAGTCATGTCCTCTAGAGTGCGATTTTTCCGCTCTACCATCCCATTCTGTTGGGGTGTTCTGGGGGCAAAAAAGTTATGATCAACACCATGTTTATAACAATAATCAATGAAGCTCGAGTTTTCAAATTCTTTCCCATGCTCAGACCTAAGACTTACCAATGAGTGTCTTACTCTCTTTTCAATTTTCTTAAGGAGCACAAGAAACTCTTCAAATGATTCATCTTTCAATGCTAAAAATAGAGTCCAAGTGAAACGAGAGTAATCATCCACAATAACAAACACATACCTCTTCCCACGTCTACTTGTGATCCTCATAGGACCACACAAATCAACATGTAGCAGCTCGAGACGTCGGGAAGTGCTAACACAGTTCTTTGACTTGAAAGAAGTCCTAAATTGTTTTCCTCTAGCACAAGCGTCGCACACCTTGTCATCATTGTACTTGATGAAAGGTAGTCCGACTAATAGGTCCTTATAAATGAGTTTATTCAAAAGAGAGAGACTTGCATGACCTAGCCTCTTGTGCCAAAGCATACATCATCATCAAGAGCACTTAAACAAGTCAAATGGTTTTGGGAAAGTGAAAGAACACATGATTTATGCACATTGTTGTGCTTCCTCCTCAACACAACATCATCGGATTTGATATTGGTAATCAAGCATTAATGCGAGGAGAAACCAACGTGATTACCTCTATCACACAATTAAGACACACTCAGCAAATTATGTTGTAAACCATCAACCAAGTACACATTGTCAATATAGTGAGAGAGTGATTTACCTAGCTTACCTACACCAACAATTTTCCCAGACTTGTCGTTTCCAAATGCCACTCTCCCTCCATGAAAGGCTGTAAGTGATAGGAAGTTTGATTTGTCTCCCATCATGTGCCTTGAGCAACCACTATCCACGAGCCATAGTTGGTTGCCTTCTATCACTTTAGCCTGCAAAACATCAAAGTGTTAGTCTTGGGAACCCCGATCCACTTGGGTCCCATTTTCATTGACATGGAAGTCAACTCATCTTTTCTAATCCACATTTGTTTAACATACAATGAGTTTCCCTCCACGACCCTTTTTCTCAAAGAACAAGCATAGCGATAATGACCCGTTTTTCCACAGTGAAAACATATTATATTTTCTTGAAGTCCACCATATTTTTTGTTTACTGGTCTAGTGACACACCTATTCACCCATCCTAGTCCCGTTCTGTTTCGGCTATGGTAAGTTTTAAGTCAGTCAAGCGCTTTTAAAGAACTGTTCCAATGCCTGTTCTAAGCGAGGTCATATTCAGCCTCATGAGCCTGTTCAAGCTGCTAGTTGTTTTCACTCACCAAGGATTCTAGTCTAAGTTTCAGGTCTGGGGACTCACTTTTTAGCCTAGAGAGATCAGTGTTAAACACTTCCTCTCTTGTGTTCATAAGGTCCTTAGGCGTGTCAAGGTTTTCACATAGGACAAGGGCCTTTTCTTCTGCCTTAAGTTTCTCACATTTGAGGATTTCATTGACATGTTCAAGTTCTAGTTTGTTCTGTTCAAGCATTCTAACATCCTTTTTCAATTCGGAGCAAACATCTTTATGCATGCAATTTTCAGCAGTTATTGTTTCACATTCACCCATTACGGTAAATAATAATTTCATAACTTTAGCTTTGCTAAGACCACATACCTTATCCTTGAGTTGGGACAAGCTTTCAATCGATTTAAGATCAAATTCGGACTCACTTCTGGCCATGAGAGCTTCTACAACTTCTTACTCTTGAGAGTCCTCTTCTTCCTTTGAAGTTTCACCCCAAGCTGCCATCATTGCCTTAGTGAAACACCTCGAGGAGCTGCTCTATTGCGGCATCTTGCCACGGCTTTGGAACTGTTCTGACCCCTGTTCTTCTTTCTGCATGGGGCAGATCTTCACAATGTGATCGGGTTTTCCACATATGAAGCACCCTGAAAGCTGATCATGATCACTGTTTCGTGGCTTGCCGGTACTTCCTTTCTTGATGTTCCCTCCAGCCTTCTTGAAGAGTTTCTTGAACTTTCTAGTTACCATGGCCATCTCTTCAATATCCAAGTCCGAATCATCACTCTCCAAAGCGTTTAGAGCAAGGCCTCGGAATCTCTTTGCTTCTTCCTTCACCTGGGCACTTCTCCTTAATTCATACATTTGAAGTTTCCCAATGAGCTCATTGAAAGAAATCTCGTTCATCTGGTTTGCTTCTTGGATGGCTACGACTTTCGTTCCCCACAGTTGAGGTAAAAATCGCAGGATCTTCCTTACCAATTCTTCAGTGGTAAAGGATTTTCCCAACGATTTTAACTCATTGGTGATGTGAGTAAAATGAGTGTACATATCCATCACCGTCTCTTTGTCGCTCATTTCGAACAACTCGTACTTTCTTAATAGCAGCTCGATCCTGGACTGTTTAACTTGGTTAGTTACTTCATGAGCCACGTGAAGAGCGTTCCATATCTCTTTCACGGACTCATACTCTGAGATACGAGTGTACTCATCTGGTTCAAGGCCAAAGTACAGCAGCTTCTTAGCCTTAGCGTTTTTCTCCATCTTTTTGAAATCCTCCGAGTCGAACTCCTCTGGCTTTTTAGCAACGGACTTGCCATCTTCCGTGGTCTTTATTAGAATGTAAGGACCATTCACAATGATCATCCATAGCTCATAGCCATCAACCTGAATGTAGTTCTCCATACGATTCTTCCACCAGTTGTAGTGTTGTCCATTGAAGTATGGTGGTCGAGTCACAGATTGACCCTCTAAAATTCCTTGGGGAGCATTCATCTTTTTAGGATCTCTCAAGGTGTTAACCTAAATATGAGAACTCCGCTCTGATACCACTTGTTAGATTTAATCGCACAAGGACACAAAAGGGGGGGTGAATTGTGTCTACCAACTTTTTTCGATTGTTTCAGAACACTCGTGAA
Source organism: Selenicereus undatus (assembly GCA_017589665.1). Classification (NCBI taxonomy): domain Eukaryota; kingdom Viridiplantae; phylum Streptophyta; class Magnoliopsida; order Caryophyllales; family Cactaceae; genus Selenicereus; species Selenicereus undatus. The sequence continues at coordinate 81,832,553 of JACYFF010019584.1, forward strand.
AACTGTTTGGACTACGTGTTTGGCGTGAAGCAGAAACAAAAATAATAAAGGAGACACAATATTTTTACGTAGAAAACCACCTCTGGTCCAACTAAGGTTTAAAAACCACGACCTACCATTGTAGGATTTCAACACACTTTCACTAGACAGTCCGAACACGTTACAACTGTAATACACGTGGCTCAGTCACACATGTAACTTGGTCTACCCCAAGACCTTCGTTACAAACACCACGTAACTTAGTCTACCCCGAGACCCTTGTTACAACAACCACGTCCAATGTCTCCCAAGACTTGGACACTCTCTTTTCTCACTGATGAAAAGAGAAAAAGAAAAAACACCTTACTTGAATGCTTCTAAACAAGTTGAATGTAAGGTAAAATACAATCCCTATTATGCCAATGTTGAAGACTCAATTTAGCACTCGCTTTAAAGGTTTTCTCACAGAAAATTCAGACTCACAAAGACACTTTTTAACCCTTGGAAAACCTTGAGAAAACCTTGATGGGAGAGGCGGCTTAAATAGGCATGGTGCATGTGCCGCAAGAGTGGGGGAAAGAGAATTCCGACCCTACTCAACAACTTAGCAGCCAAGCCCCTAACAATCTCTCCACTTGATATTCTTCCCTTAAAGGATAGGATAAAATCTTTCAATATTATCTTTTAAGGAAAGAAACCTTGTTAGACTCTACTACTAAAATCTCTCCATATTTTCTTTAAAGGAAGAAATCTTTTTAGACTCAACTAACATAAGAAAAATTTGTCCTCATTATTTCAAGAAATTCGACAGCCAAAAGATCATTTTAAAATCTTGAAACTCGTTTTTGTCTTTGACGTCAAAACACCGCAGACCTGACTTCTCAGAACTGTTTTGAGGTAGTGTTCTGAAGTACTTAAAAACCTTTCAAAGCAAACGCTAAGTCAAGAACCTTCTAATTCACATATTAACAAGAATCTAAAAATAAAACCAATAATACACCTAAGACTCTTGTTATCAGCTGGACTCCTTGCACATGTATCGACTTTGATGCTCCACGTTCATTCAAACTACTCCAAGTATTTTTCGAATCTTGTCTCAACACACAACTCAAGCACAACATATTGACTAGTACATTTGGTTTTTTATCATTAAAACCTTACACATTAATTGGGTCAACACCAATTATGGTGTCATTTAATACTTCATCAGCGTATCTGGCGCATAATTAAGAATTAAGTGTAAACATTGAGAATTGGTTGATTTTAAATTATTAAATAAGTTAGTTTAGAATAAGACAAGACACTTAAGGATGTCTTGTGGTAAGACACATATCATTACTCTAAATTTTATAAAACAAAATAATAAAAATGATACCTTCAAGAGTTCCTTTCTTTTTTGCCCATTTTTTAGGGGGCTCTGTAACTCACAAGTGCATATTCCCCTATTTCAAACATGCGCAAGTCCAGCACCTGCATTATCACAAATGAAAGAATTAAAAAAAGGGTGCAATTTCTTCATACTTGCACATATAATGTGAAATCTTGATTCCAAAAAAAAAGGTGAAAGCTCTTAACAGAAATGTAAAGTACGAGAGATTTGTACCTCTCCACGGTCCTCATAGATGTAGTCTAAGCCCTTGTAGCATGGTGAATGTCCAATTGACAAATACTGATCATACTCATAAGATAAATATACTTCAAAAAAATTAACATTGCATTGGGAAAAAAATGCAAATTTGTTCAACGTCTTCTTACATTTTTTTAAAGTCTTCTAACAAATGGATTGTTCATAATAGGTTTCCTCAAACTAATTCAAGTTGGGAAAAAAGGGTTGATGAATATTTCGATTGAATTTAATTTGGTTCAATTCAAGTTCAAGCTTGACCTGTTGTGTCTAGTAGGCTTATTTAAAAGATGTAGTCACTATGATCCGGTAAATTTTGGTTTCGTTTTGGGTGCCTAACTGGTTATTTGAGACCAAATCAAAATCATATTGCATTATGATCGGACTAATATGATTTAGTTCAAGGGCAAAGGTGTTAGTGGGCGGAACGGGGCCGCTGGCCCCCTCAAACTTGCACACAAGTCATTTTTTACTTTTATGGAATTATAAGTAAGTAAAATTGAGTTGATTTTAAGTGTTACACCCTTTGTAAATTATTGAATCTAATCTATGATCCCCTTTAAATTGACCCTGGCTTCAGCCCTGGTTTAGTTTTGCTAAGTCTTGCGTTTCTCCAATTTCTTCATTAAATTTTAAGATGTAAACTTTACATGAATTTCAATTGCTTTTTATTGTGGGAAAACCGCAGACACATGGTAATATATATAAGAATAAAAGTGCACTCACGTTGATACTGTTGAGGTATTTCTCCTTATCCACTCTCACAATTTGACCTTTCTTCACTGCACAAACCCGAGAAAAATTCATTGAAGCAGAGAAAAAAATTTCAATAAAACAGAAACCCAATCAACTAATAATTGTAGGAAATTTGAAGAAAAAAAGGAAGAAACCCAAAAAAGAAAAGGAAAAATCCACTTAAAAAAACAGGCTTGGGAGGCTTTTTATGAGGAGGAGGCTAGGCATTGGAGCTTTCATCAGTTGTAGTCTGTGTAGGTTTCCGTTTGCTATCAGCTTCAATAGTTGCTGGTTCAGAGGCATCGTCCACAGCTCTAATAAACCGAAAGGCGGTGAGGCTGAAGATTGAAAGGGAGGATTCTGCTTGCAGTTTTGGAAGAGGAAAAGGATGAAGATGATGAATAAGAGAAGAGACATGAGGAAAAATGTTGATGGTTTGTTACACATGTTGTGGAGAAAGCCATAGAGGCTAAAAAGGGCTACTCTTTTTGGTTTGTTTTTGGTTTTGAATAGTTCTATGAAGATAAGTGATAATAATAATGGGGAGGAGGGGAGGTCCCTATATCCTCAAGGGTGTTTATATTACAAAAAGACAAGTATATGTTGATTTGAGGGCCATAACATGGGGTGTGCAATCAAAAGCAGGCAAAAATTACTAATTCAATGAGCCTGCAAGTAGCTTTTGCTTTTTTTTAGTGTACTAAGTACACTTGCAATGCAAGGCTCGCAAGCCAAAAATTTGGCTCACGGTCCAAAAAACACCATGCATCAGTGATCCGCTTTGCTCACTTCATGGTCCAATTCACGACCGTGATCCGCCCCCAACACATTTTCTCTATTTAACTAAGCCCTTAAAAGTCTAAAATCCAATAATATATTAGTGGTGGGGTCCATAAAATATTACTTTACTTGGTGATCCATAGAACATAGAGAAGAGAAAAAAAATTGGCTTGTGGAATGATGCGGAGGGTGTGGGCCCCCACTTGTGATCCAAAATTATGGATCACGGTTACATATGCTCTAAAAAAAGGTTTACTTGAGTGTGCATAGCTAACCCAACTAATAAAATTTTGAGATTATTAAAAAAAATTAAAATTGACTATATCATTATCTACACCTTCCTTTACATCAATTTTAAAAAAAATATCTTATTTGATGCACTTTTTATATTAATCCATATTCAAGAAACATAGGTTTTGATAAATAATGTATAATAGGCATATTAATGATTTAGTTATTGTCTTTGGCATAAAGTTGTCTAGAGTTTGGATTTATAAAGTGTCTATATCGATAATCTTCACACATATTAAATTGCAACGTAATTGACGCTGTTGATATATGCCAATATAAAGTTATATGGAAATTGTTGGTTCTAGTATGTACTGCAACAACAATGTTATGGTGATTCCAAGATTACTTTTGTTATTTCATAGTTAAAGAGATAATTATTAGCTTTTTGTTTTTAGGTGCCATAAGTATAAAAACATATGATTAGGCAAGATTCTCTTAAGGGCTATGTCTAAGTTGTCATCAATTCAAATAAAATGTCTGTTGGTCGGGCCTATTAAGTGAGGCCCGACGGCCACAAGGCTGTTGCCCTAGGCAACCCTAGCTGTCCCCCCCCCCCCTATAACCTATAAAATGAGGTTTGGGAGGGTCAGCTAGGGATACACACGTGACACATCAATTACACTCTCCTCCCCCTCCCCAAGGTTGTCCATCGCTGCCCGGCATTCGGGCTTAGGACATGGACACCTCTAAGGTGATTCTGGTAGCCGCCCCCTTATCACTTATTCGTGGACTATCTCTGACAGTCGCTTCAGCATCCAACTCAGTCCTATTTTATCCTACAGTGGTATCAGAGCTATAACTGTTCGGATTAGTCCTGATTAATAGGTTAATAATCTAATTTGTTAAGGCATGCTCGTTGATATGATTAACTATCTAATTTTCGTAATTGTGGAAATTCATAGCATGCTTCTGTGTCTTCATACAGAATCAAGAACAAATTCAGTTTTAATAAATCAGATTCCTAAATATTTATGCCTTTGTGAAATCTGCGTGCCCAGTAGATCCCATATTACCAAAAGTATCTATTTTTGGACTTACAATCAATGGTTCAAACTAATTATGCAATCCTACTGGGTTAATAGCATGTTTTTGCGATACCAATACCCTAAATCGACTAAAAGATTGAAAATTTTAGTCAAGGAAATTCATAGACGTTCTATTTCTATGCGGTGAGCTTTATTTTTATGACTGATGATATGTTCATCATGAATTGCTCAAAATTATGCATGAGACTCATGAATCCGGAATATTAGACAAAATTCGTGCTCAAAGGTTTATACATTAACACTTTTTTTGTTTTAAGAATGTGAACGTGCCCAGATTGATTATTTTACAAGTATGACCCTTTATGCTTTTCTTTTTTTTTATTGGATTATATGTTAACCCTCCCCAGATCATATGTGAAAAATATGATGGTTAGTTGATAATCGATATTAGATATTCAAATCAAGATTCTGAGCTCAATAATAACATGTCGATTTCATGAATAATACTCATTTCTGTGTGCAACTTTGTTGAAATTAGTTTCCATCACCCATGAATTCTTGATATGTTTATGATATATGCAAGTGCTTAATTAAACTAAGATAGTTGTTAGAAGGCCAGACTCAAACCCAAAACCCTAACCCTAGCCCCCCTCTACCTAGTTCTTGACCTTGGCTCATATTAAAAAGAAAAAAAAAATGGTAGAAAACGAAAATAAGTGAGTCGAACCATGCCCATCCGAAAAACACCGTGGGGGGTGGCGCGTGACCATCACGCGCCGTTGACGAATGTCATTTCACGATCTTCTTCCTCCCAAAGCCCCTCCTCATCGCCGATCTACGTAACCTTCAGAAAACGAAGCCAGAAAACACCATTTCAGGAGGCGCGTGAGACCACGCGCCACCGCCTCAGTGGCGCGTCTGGCGCATGGGCATCTTCCTTAGGCTCAGATTATGCCTATCTACATCGTGGTACCCTCAGTTCTCGCCCGATTAGCGTAGATCAAGGCTCTTGGGTGTTTTTTCAGAAAACCCAAAATGGTGGGGACGACTGTCGTGCTCGTGGTGTCGAGGAAGGAGCTTAGTGCCTCATTTCCATGGCCACGACATTGGGAGAGCCAGGGAGATAGAGATGGGCAGAGAGGTCGAAGAGAGTAGAGAGAGAATTCGAAGGCAGGCAGAGGAACACTAAGAAGAAGAGAGAGAGAGACTCATATTAGGTTAGGGCTTGGGGGGGGGTAAGTGAGTTCACTCACTTATAAAAGCCCCCCCCCCCAGTTTTAGCCCGGTTTTTTTGGTCACTTGAGTTTTGGTTTTGGAGCAATTTTTTTTTCTGGGTTTAAATTCATATGGGTTGGTTTAAAAATAAAAGGGGGTCATTTTTTTATGGGCCGGTTTTTTTTTTCGTTTTGGCCCAAAGATATTTGCTTGGCCTGAAAAATGAGGTCCCTTTTTTTATTTGTTTGGTCCAACATGTTTGGATCGTTTTATTTGGGGACGATTTTGATTCGGTTTGGAATATAGAATATCTACTCCCATGTTCATATAAATTTGTTTTATATGTTGGAAATAGCCATTATTTTTGTTATAAGTTGTATTTTTGGCCCTTATTCTCATATTATCATTGGTTATGGTATGATATTTTGAGGTTCATTATATAACTTTATGTTATATATATTAAAACAAAAATGAAGTTGTGTTAAATGAATTAGTTTCATAAACATTAACTGAATATATATTTATGTAATTAAAAATTAATATCTTCGTGATATTCACTGAATTAAAATGTTAATTAGTTTAACAAAACCTTTAAGAAAATTCTATGAAGTTAATAATTAAATTAAAGAAGCTCCAAAATTCGTAACTGTATGTGATGATTATGAGCTTAGCGAAATTTTCGAACTTATCTTATGAATGATGTGCCTTCTAGATAATTTAATTATTAAACAATATGTCTACCTGATAAAATATAGACTTCCATAAATGGCAGCTATAAACATGATAGGTTGTATGCAATCCAATGACAAACTGGATGGTTCGAACTATGATGTCTGGCATCTGATAGTCCAGTTCTATTTAAATAATGATGACATGTTGGACCTCTTGACCTCCTCCATGGCTCCTCCGGCTGAAAAAGATGAACAAGGTAGAGATACTACTGTAACTGAGCAGTACAAACAAAACCTAAAAGCATACCAAGCATGGTTCAAACGCGATCGTTTTGCACGCTGCACTATACTGTCTTGCATGCAGGACGATCTCCTAGGTGAGTTTGAACGCTTCCACACTACTGAGGACATGTGGACACAGCTTAAGGTTAGGTTCGGGCAGACATCTGCTACAAAGTTGCGTACCTTGCAACTAAAATGGATGCAATATACTATTGACTCCAGTGGTAGTATCGCTGAACACCTTCAAACTATGAGTGCTATGGTTCGAGACCTTAAGGCTGCAACGCAAGAGGCTTCTGAGGAAGAATAAGTCCTGAATGTGATTAGGGCTCTTCCCAATGATAATGAACATTGGAAGAGTTTTAAAGTATTCATGACACACAGTGAGCACATCAAGACTTTCGAGGCAATATGCAAATACCTCAAAATGGAGGAAGAGCGTTTAACGTTATATGCGCCCCCTAGTGTGGCATTCGTTGCCAAAGGATCGGGGCCCAAGGGTAGGAAACCTTACTGTGGTAAGAAACCTAAGAAGGGCCATCGTCCTCCTCAGAACTCTCGCTCCAATGCTGGTACTGCCAAGAAGCATAAGGCTAAGGGCAACGGAGCTAAGGATATAGCACGTGTGAAGGGCTATAACTGTGGAAAGAAGGGCCAATTCGCTTAGGATTGTCCTAAGCCAGCCAAGGTACCTACTTCCATTAAAACTCCTGAATTATATGCTTGTTCCCATGCATTCGTTGCTAACTCTCTTCCTGAATGGATTGTAGACACGGGGGCAACAAAGCACATAGTTCAGGATAGGGCTGGATTCGTGAAGTTCCATCGCTACCTGGTGGGTTCATAGACTGTCGTATTGGGGAACGACAGTGAAGAAGATGTACTTGGAGTAGGAATATACCAACTCAAACTCCGTGGAGGAAACAAGCTGCTTCTTCATGACGCCCTCTATGCACCTGGGGTACGATGCTCCTTAGTTTCTTATGTTTCTTTAGTGAGATTAGGTTTTACTTTTGGTTTTCGTCCAGATAGTTTAGATTTGTTCTACAATGGAAATTTGTTTGGCCAAGCTACTTTCAAAGCAGATTTCATTGTTTTGGATTTGGATGATAACTATAATAATATATCCTCTGCTTATGTTTCTTACTTTAACTCCAATTCTGAATCTGTTAAGTGGCATGCTAGACTTGGCCATGTGGGCTAAGATAAGATAAATAGGCTAGCTAAAGAAGGTCTTCTAGACCGACTCACTAGGGTCAAGTTGGCTAAGTGTGAGTCATGTTCAGCTGGAAAGGCAACAACGAAGCCTTTTGATAAGGCCACGAGAGCATCTAGTCCCTTAGAATTAATCCACTCAAACATATGCGGACCCATGAACGTTAAAGCATGACATGGTGCTATCTATTTCATTACTCTCATAGATGATTATTCACGATATGGGCATGTGTACGTATTACCTCATCGCTACGAGGCACTTGATGTATTCAAATGCTATGTAGCGTAAGTAGAAACTCAATTGGAACGTTGGGTTAAGATCCTTCGAACTGATCGAGGTCGTGAATACCTCTGTGATATGTTCAAGGAGTTCTGTGAAGAAAAAGGTATACAAAGACAACTAATGATTCCACGCACGCCACAACAGAACGGTGTTGCGGAACATAGGAATCATAAATTGCTTGACATGGTCAGGTCAATGATGGCACATGCTAACCTCTCAATCAATTTTTGGGGGGATGCGTTGCTTACGGCAGCCAACATACTCAACCGTGTGCCAAGCGAGAGTGTACCTGCCACACCATATGAGTTATGGTTTGGTAAGAAGCCATCCTTGGACCATTTACACCCATGGGGTTTGGCCGGCTATGTGCATAACCTAACCCATAAACATGGAAAACTTGATTCAAGAGCCACCAAAATGGTGTTCATTAGGTATCCTGCACAATCGAAAGGATATGTGATGTACGGGGAACACCCAAATGGTGGCATGACAGAGATAGACTCCCGCAATGTTGATTTTTTCGAGGATGAGTTCCCGACCATTGGTGAAGTCAAGAAGGATGTCGAACTGTTTGAGTTACAGCAAAACATCCAACCATCATTCGGTGAGGGGGAGAATTTGGATTCTAACCAAGTCACCAAAGATGGTATGCCTCCCCTATCCGAAGGGAATGGGGGAGATTTGTCTGCCCAGGAGAATGAGATTCATCCTCGATATCCTGTACATGAAGAAAGTCAACCTGCGAGTGAGGTCCATCCTTAATCTTCAGTTCCTGAACATGCAGTTAGTCCACATGTTCGGGATCCCACGCCCCGGAGGGATAATGGGAGCAACTTTTCACATGCTCAGGTTCCCACACCGGGGAGGGATGCCCCACCCAGGCAGTCAAACAATGAAGGCCCCAGGCTCCGAAGGAGTAAGCGTGGAAGAATTCCTCAACGATATTTCCAAATAGAAGAGAAAACATTCCTATGCACTCCCTTGGAAGTTGAGGTGCCTACCTCTTATCAAGAGGCAATTGACTCATCAAACCACAAAGAGTGGATGGATGCCATGAGGGATGAGATGGACTCGATGGCAAGAAACAAGGTTTGGGAACTTGTTGATCTTCCATCCCAGCGTAAGTCTATTGAAAACAAGTGGGTTTTCAAGATAAAACGCCAGGCAGATTGTTCGATTGATAAGTTCAAAGCCCGTTTAGTGACGAAGGGGTTTACATAAATTGAGGGTATAGACTATGAAGAGACATTTTCTCCTGTAGCGAGATTTGCCTCTATTCGCCTACTCCTAGCCATGGTTGCCCATTTGTACGTAGAGTTATTTCAAATGGACGTAAAGACTGCCTTCCTTAATGATAGCCTTGAGGAAGAGATCTATATGGACCAACCCATTGGTTTTGTGTCAAAGGGGCAAGAGGACAAGGTGTGTCGTCTTAAAAGGTCCATATACGGTCTCAAGCGGTCTTCCAGATCTTGGTACTTAAGATTCCATGAAGCCATAACTTCGTTTGGCTTATCCATGGTTTCAGAAGACCATTGTGTGTATGTTAAAAGATCAACTGGGGGGATTATGTTCCTTACCCTATACGTTGACGACATACTACTGGCTGAGAACAATTTGAAGATGATCAAAGCTACTAAGAAGTGGCTATCCTCCACCTTTGAGATGAAGGACATGGGTGAAGCCAGGTATGTCCTAGGCATGGAAATAATAAAGAATCATCCTAAGAAACTTTTAGTTATGAGCCAAGAGGCATATATCAAGAAAGTCTTAGAACGATTTCGTATGCATTATTCCAACCCGTAGACACTCCAGTTGAGAAGGGTTTAACCTTGAGCCTCGACCAATGCCCAAAAACAGACAAGGAAAAGGAAGCCATGAGTAATGTCCCCTACGCTAGCGCCGTAGAAAGCTTAATGTACACCATATTATGTACACGACAGGACATTTGCTTTGCGGTTGGTCTGGTAAATCGTTACCAAAGCAACTCAGGACAGGCTCATTGGCAAGCCGTCAAGAGAATCATGCGTTACCTTCGTGGTACAACTGACTTGGTCCTATGCTATCAAGGCGGGGACCTTAAGTTGAGAGGATATTCAGATACCGATTGGGGTGGTGACCCGGATAAGTCCAGGTCAACCTCAGGATATGTGTTCACCCTGGGTAGAGGAGCCATATCAAGGTGCAGTAAGAAGTAAGACTGCATAACTCTGTCGACCATGAAGGCAAAATATGTCGCATGTAGCCTAGCCATGCAGGAGGCAATGTGGCTTAGGAGTTTCCTCCAGGATCTCAACCTCACTCCCAGAGCTGATGATCCTATAGAGATGTTACGTGATAACACAGCCGCCATCCAGTTCGCCAAAGATCCGATGTTTCATCGAAAGACCAAGCATATCAAGAGGCGTTATCACTTCGTGTGAAACGCCATAAAGACAAAGGAGATTGCCATCAAGTATATACCCACTAACAAGATGATCATTGATCCATTAACTAAGCCGATTCCTAGAGATGCTTTCAAAGCACATTCATTGAGTCTAGGACTTCGTAGAGTTTAGTTTTTGGATAGAATCTAGTTATGTATGACAGATATGTTCTTCATGTATTAGGCATTTATGAAATAAAGATTAAATGTTCTTTATCTAAATGCTTTGTGATTTATCTATTAGACATGTTGAAATGTCACAGGCTTTTGATTAGCCTAGTCACATAGGCAATCGCCCTGACGCTTGAGTAGTGGGCAGAATGAGACAGAATCATATTGGCACTAGGTGTGCAATATTGATAACTCATACTAGAAGTGTATGAATGAGAAATAGTCGCCTTAGTAAGTCTAAGATGAGACTCGAGGGAGTCGAATACGAGACATGATTTCATATTGAAGCCTTAAAAGCCGAATCTTGAGTGTCAAGATTAGCATTTAGTATGTTAATCTAGTAGCTCATGTTAGATTTTTTTTGGGTAAAAAATCTAGACTGATGATTCGCATGACATATAGAGTGACAGTCCCAAGTAAGTGGGAGTTATGTCATAACACACATTTCATACTGTGTGTGCTTAAAAGACGACCATATACGGAGTGACAACTGACCTCCCTATCTCTTGTCACTGTGTGACCCTATAGGCGAAAACCCTTTTGACTTAAAGCTATGATACGAAGTCAAAACTTGATGTAGCTACTTTAATGTGTTTCTCAAGAACCACGATGTATACGGTTCAGCGAGAACATGTTAGGAAAGCTGTTAAGCTAAGATGTAGTATCATGAGTGTTTAAGGAAAAGTCTATCTATCATCACCAATATCAGCTCGGGTGATTATATTGAGTGTATAATCAAATGATATATCATGGTATAAGGGATTAGAAATGCCACTAGTGATGTTTAGGATGACTTGGGGTATCGCATTCCGTGAAAGTGTTATGCTAGTAAGATGGTAACTTAATATAGCACTCCTTGTTATTTTTTCGGTCGCACATCCCATTCCCAGTATGAAGCGTGAGGAATCAAGGTTTATGGAGAGCATGTGTTTTGCAGCCTTTGTGGCTGAGTGGGAGCTGTTGGCCGGGCCTATTAAGTGAGGCCTGACGGCCACAAGGCTGTTGCCCTAGGCAACCCTATCTGCTCCCCCCCCCCCCCCCAATAAACTATAAAATGAGGTTTGGGAGGGTCAGCCAGGGATACACACGTGACACATCAATTACACTCTCCTTCCCCTCCCCACGGTTGTCCTACCATCGCTGTCAGGCATTCAGGCTTATTCGTGGACTATCTCCGACAGTCACTTTCGCATCCAGGTCAGTCTTATTTTATCCTACAATGTCGATATAGTAAGATCAATACTAGGTTTATAAAAACTCCTAAAAAATTGACAAGTTGAGACAACTTATGCATATATGAGCCCATTAAAAACTGATACTCTGCTTTACATGATATGCATTCTTTTTGCTTCATACTTGATGATGAACAAAAAAGGGGAAAAGAACTGCCTGTACCAGGGAAGGAACAAAAAAAAAAGAAAACTAAAAACCCTAGTTAAACAATGGGAATTTGGAAGTTATGCACTCTCTAATTGGCCGACTAAAAATACTCGAACTAAAATCTCAACGCTTGTAGTTTGGAGCCGTTTGTGCCCAACAAATGAATCTTCCTACATTTTTGCGCGTCCCGCTCCCTCCCTCGGTGGCTGCTCTCCCTCTTTCTCCTTGTGCCAGTGCCAGGTTCTCACTCTCCGCCTCTTTTCTATTTCTCAGCTATATGCATTTTGTCGAACATCTTCCGTGCGCCATATTGTTCAAGTTCGACTTCAGCATTTTTCAGCTTCTTTTGTGATTCCGTTGGATTTGCAGAACAGCAAACACTAATGCGGATTACGCCATTTGGGGTGAAAACTTAAATTTCTCCGTCAGTACCAAACAGGGTAGAAGGTTGCCAATCCTCAAGAACTGCTCAATTCAGATACCTGCAGGCCAATTGTGGATGCTTCTTGGACCTAATGGCTGTGGTAAATCTACCCTTTTAAAGGTATATCTCAAACAATGCTGATGGGTCTCTGTAGCCTTTTTGCAACTGGGTTTCTTCTGAGGTTACTTTTTTGGGTTGTGGTGAATATTGATGTGAAGGATGTGTATTGATTGGCATAGATATTGGCTGGCCTTTCGAAACCAACTGATGGCAGTCTCTGTGTTAGGAAGCCGAAAAGCTTCGTCTTCCAGAACCCGGACCATCAGGTGAGTTTTTGCATCTTCTGTTTTGGACAAATGCTATGGATATTCCTGCTTATTTATGTTGCTTTACATTCAATGCTTTTCAATAAGCTTGTGCTAGCTAGACTTATATTTGGTCTGAGATTTTGGGTGAGCCTTATATGTGGATTAAGTAATGCTTGTGCTAGAAAAGCCACAGCTGTGTCGTGATAAATCATTCTTCTTCAAGGTACCTATGTCCAAATTAGGACGCCAGATATTATATGTCTATTTGACGCTTTGCATAACACCAAAAGCAGATGGAATTCCAGGTGGAAGGGGGGCTTTAAGAGGGCCATATCCTTCTCCCTCAGATGCCCCTAGTAGGATTCAAAGTTCAAACTCACAACCCCTTAGAAGAGGTGAGTTAAATACCATTTGATCAATCCTTTGCGGTTTATAGACACATCGTTCTTGTCTTACTCATAATCATGATGGTTAGTCTTTAGGTAGGGAAGAAACGGTGAAGATCAAGTATTGCCTATGTAGGGTTTTTTTGGGGAAAAAAAACAAAAAAAACCATTAAGAAAAGAAAAAAAAAATCCCAGAGTAAGCGGTGAGGGTTTGTAACAGTGCATTCTCAGGAGCACTCCTGAAATCATGATGTCGGATTAGCATACTGATATGATTGGAGTGGCTGATATAGCAATAATGGTGAATGCACTGATGACTCTCTCACCACAACTCTGAAAAGGTGAACCTTTCACCACTTGATGGTACCACATGGTAACTGCTTAGGTTGTAGAAATGACCTGAAGGCTGAAGGAAGAGATTTAGTATTCATAGATGCACTTCTTTCAAGTAATATGAAAAGTGCTTTAGATTGGTAGTTCGAACTTTGAAATGAATCTTTTCAATGGAACACGAAAGTATTTTGCAGGATTTTTTACCCCCCCCCCCGTCCCCGGTAAAAGGGGCCAATGAAACAATAACTGAAACAGCTGTTAAGAAATGAGATAATCAGTCAACAAGAATTGGTAAGAAATGTTTAAACAATGGTCCTATGAGCATAGCTGTCCAAGGGAAATGATTTGAACCTTCTAAAGAACATTTGCTTAGTCTACAGATGCCCCTAAGAGTCTGATCTAGTTAATCAAGATAGATAGCCTATGGCGTGGGTGTCCTGGATTTCACTTGGATAACTCTGCGGTTGCATACTGAACTGCTCGCATTTGAAGCTGATAAAATTGATCAACTTCATGAGGGAAAGGAGAGTTTTTAACTTTTTTGTACCCTTTCACATAGTTAGATAATTTTTTTTAACCCTCTTGTATTCACATTAATTTTTTGGTACCCTCACCCATGTAGTATGTAAGTTGTTATATTTTGATCCTAAAATGACCAAAATACTGTATTTTTTTAAAAAGACAATACCTATCCCTTTCCCTCTCCCTGCACCACCCAAAGCACAATCACACTGGCTGCCCATGTCTCTGGCAGTAGGGGGAAAGAACAACCGCCTAGTGGTCGAGAGACCCAACCACTGAGGCTCATTGGTGGTGCATTGGCATCTCTCTTGCCCTTTCCTTCCTTTCTATCCCATTCCCACCCCATATCCCCCCCCCCCAAACACCATTCAGTGCGCACTGCAAGGAGGATGCCAACATCCCCAGCCCCCCACCTTCATTTCTTTGATAACTTAAGAATCAATAAACTGAGTTCAACCAATTGCTCGATTATATGCCTAAGAAACAAAACAAATTTGATTGCTCCCTTGATTGCCAATATTCAAAAGGAAATAGTGCCCCCTTATTCCTTGAAGAATCCGGACAATATTAACTGATATATGCCCCACAATTCAGTCATCACAGTGCTCCACCGAAATGTATGTCCTAGTAACCGAAGCATCACTCTATTGGTGAGGAAACATAAGCAAAGGAATGAAATTCGTCTAATCCATTCAAACATTGATGGTGATTTCTCTTTTGATTGAATTTGCAATTTTAGTTTTTGGAAGTCTTTAGTGGTGTTCACAATGCAACTTGGGCATGGATCAATGGTGAATACACTAAAAAGATAAAGAGAGAGAAAGAGCTAATGGGAGGAAGGAATGAGAATGGAAGGAAGGGAAGGGCAAGAAGGCCGCCTGGGCACCACAAATGATGAAATGACCCTAGTCGTGGTTTTTTGGCAACCGGGAACCTGACCGTTCCTGTACCACCGACAGTCCATTGTCCTTTGGGTGGGAAAGGGAAGGAAGAAGGATAGATATTTTTTTTTTTAAAAAGTAAATAGGAGAAGGGTATTATTATCATTTTAGGATCAATATATGATAACCTGCATAGGTGCAGGCTTAGTTACCTAATTCGCTGCACCCCCCCCCCCCCAAATCTGAGATCCTCCTTCTAGATCGCAATTCACCCGGGATCCAAAACGCGGTAGGTCACGATCCAATTCGCCACGGTTATCGATCTCGAATGAGCAAGATTAATGGTGGTTTTTGTAATGGTAGAACAGTTGTTCATAGTGGACTTGAGTTGATGGGCAAGCATCATGATCGGCTTCAATGGCGGCTACTAACTTCACAGGTAGACTGTGACAAGGAGTTGGACAGATGGAATAGGCTGCTAGGGTTTTAAGAAATGGAAGAGAGATGGGGAAAGGGAAATGTGTGCAATAAATTTAATTTGGGGATGGAGGTGAGAGAAACAAGTGGGCTACTGGGTTAGTAAGAGAGAGGGGATGAGAGAGTTTGAAAGGAGACTTGATTTGGAGAACGGGGCAGGCAAACGTTATAGAGCATGGGGAACATAGGTAATGATAAAGGGGTTAGTTGTGATACTGGAAAAAAGAGGACAGTCTAGGTATCATACATCATATAATTAATGAGATAATTTTTTATTTAATTAATTTATTATGTATTCTGACGGCATTTGGCATCTGTTAGTATTCCCCTTTGTTTTATTTTTAAGGAAAACAATTGGCGATCCAGAAAACTTATGCGGCGAATTACGATCCGGAGCTTGTTTTATTGATCTAGTGATCCCCGACCCGAGTAACTATGGGTGAGGGTACTTAAAAAATTAATGTGAATGCTACAGGGTTAAAAAAAATTATCTCAGTATGTCACAGGGTACAAAAAGGTTTAAACTCGGGAAAGGATTGAACATTTTGGCACATGATTAAGCAACAGAACACAAGATGCTCCTGAACTGAATGGTTGTGCACTTGTGAGGCTGTTCTCTATTGCTTTTCTCATTTTGTGATTTCTTTGTTGATTTTGGTCCCACTATGTAATGGCTAAGTGCAAGTTGCTGTAGTCCCTATGGAATTTATAGGAAATGTACTGAAGGAGGAAACAAACATCAGGTCTGAATCGTCTGATCGCTAAAGAGGTTATGTAGCCTTACCCTTAATCAGTCAAAACTAGCCAGGGGCAATCCAAAGAGTAAGCAGTGGATGGAATGCATGTACATATTGAGAAACTTATTCGAACCTAGAGGGAGATTATTTTCCAGATAGCTGAAAAAGTCACTTTGTAGCAATTTGCTGGCATACAGTGGTTTTATAGCGAAATGCCTCCATGAACTATTCTCTACTTTTTTGTAGAGGATTACGACCAATCAAAAGGCTTTTATTGTGGAATCTAATGAATCCAGCCTCTATGCAATTTAGCAGTAAGGCCTCCTTTTTTAACACAACCCCCACCCAAAAAATAAATAAATAAATAAAAGCCATGCTTAGGCAGGACCATGGGGCATGATGAAATGGATGAGCGGATGGAGAAAGGTCATGAACATAACTGTGGAACTTCTAGTGAGAGAAGGTCATCTCAGAAGTTGTCTTTCTTTGTTTAATGTGCTCGAAAAGTTTATGTCCTTTTTCTTTTCTTTTTTGTGGATTCGTAATTTTTCATACCGTGCAACACTGAATCTGTCTCTGACAGGTTGTGATGCCTACGGTGGAAGCTGATGTTGCATTTGGACTTGGTAAATTTGATCTTACCTATGAAGAGATTAAATCTAGGGTTGTAAAGGCTTTAGATGCGGTGGGCATGTCTGAATATTTGCAGGTCTGCTTGGCCAGATAATTTAGTATTATGAAGATTGTTTGTTAGAAATATATCTAACATTAGATGTTTATTGAATTTTCCAGAGGCCAGTTCAAACTCTCAGTGGTGGTCAGAAACAGAGGGTTGCAATTGCGGGAGCATTAGCTGAAGCATGCAAAGTACTCTTGTTGGATGAGCTAACAACATTTCTGGATGAAAATGATCAGGTACTATTTATTTAGGAACTGAAGAACTTTCTTAGAGAAAAGTGAGACATCAGCGATGGATAATGGAAGGGAACAAATAAAGCACGCTATATAAAATGCTGTGTCGAGGAGGATCTCTATTCTCTAATGAGAATAGTAAATTCTCCAAATTCATCCTCCTCATTTTGCCAACTATAAATAAAGCTTTGCCGTGTAGTAGTCAGCATGGTCTTTCTGTTGGAATGTTGGTTGCTATGGGTAACAGTATCTCTAGAATTCGAATGTGAGAACAAAGTTGCTTATATCTACCAACAATAAAAAAAAAAAGAAGGAATCCTACGCTACCACCCCCCCCACCCCCCCCCCCCCCTTCCCCCAAACTGAGGAAAAGGAAAAAATCTTGCACCAAGTGGATTGCATGTAATTGGTTTGGCTGTGATTGTTTCACTAAAGCTTGTCTTATGCCTAATAAAGATTATGGTCATCAAATGTCCAACAATGCCATCTTGGTTTGATGCCTAGTTGACAACTTGACAAGAGTGATCGGACCAAGAGTTGAATATTGTTGCTTGTGTCAGCTTATGGGCATTTTGCTGAAAGCTTCTCGTCTGTATTATACATCTGTAGAATAATATAGAGTGGTCGGACCAAGAGTCATCCGGTGATTTCTTTTGTTTTGGAATGTAGATTCTTACTCAGCCTGTGCAATTGGAAATCACAACTTCTGATTTTCACTTCCGCAACAAGTTTGTGTTCAGAAGCCACTCTCAGCTTATGGTCTAATACCTTATTTGATTTTGATGATTAAATGTGAATGTGATTAAGCGATAACTTGCTGAAAGTTTTGGATGTCTAAGCTTCAGATATTCAGCTCTTTCCCAATCACCCCCCCCCCCCCAAAAACTAACCCAGCCCAGGAAGAGACTAACCATAGTCTCCCAACCCCAATCGCTGCAACTTCCTCTCTGAAATGGGTCTCATCATTGCCCCAAAACACCACGTAGCGGTGGGAATTTTCCTTTTTTCCATTTTTCTTTTTTTCTTTGCTTTCTGTGGGGGGGGGGTGTTGCCAAACGTATACAATCTTAACCCTGCAATGCAAAGAGACTATTTACAATGGAATCTGCATTTGCAGGGTGTTGATTGCCCAGTACGTCACAAGAAGGACGCAGTTGATTGCGTAACCATGAAGTGAATCGTCTAGTTTAAGGCCTTATGCTGCACTCACTTGTCTGATTGACGTGAACTTCCTCTGGCTAAGCCAAGCCAAGCTCAAGATCTTGGAAGCTTGTTTGCATTTGGAGTCTTCCAATACATATGAGAAGCAAAGGAACTCAGAGATGAGCCACTAACCACATGAAGGAATCTCAATAAGCATATTTACTCAAAGTGGACACCTGTCTTTTGTTGTTATATGCTCAGCTGGATCTTTTCTGTTCCTTCTTTTTTTGGCGTTAGGGGGGGGGGGGGGGGCGCGGGGGTTGTGGTAAAGATGAGTAAAAAGCCCCAGATCCTTGTGACCTTACCAACTAAGCTCTCTTGTACTGGACATTAAATATTAATGATTCTACAGCAATGTGGCATTCATCTGATTGTTTGTATTCTCTGAAATTTTATATCGTTGTATGTTGTTGAAGATGATATTTATTGAAATGATAGATTGGAGTGATAAAAGCAATGAAGAATTCACTAGCAAGCTCTAGGGGTGTGACGGCATTATGGGTTACCCATAGGCTGGAAGAACTCGAATATGCAGATGGGGCGGTCTACATGGAAGATGGAAGAGTGGTGATGGATGGCGATCCTGCAACCATCTTGGATTTCATTAACAGTCAACAGGCTTTGTATATCAATCAAATTAACTCCTGAAGATATAGAGCTTTCGTTCCAGTTTATTCATATTGTAATTTAGTGTAGTTTAATTTATTTCTTCATGTGTAAGAATATCTTAGATTGTAAGATAGATTCTCAGGCGCATGCAATCACGCCTATTAGCGAACTCTCTCTTAAAATGTTTATCAGAAAGGTTTTCAAAACCTCATTTAAGGAATCAAGTGTTACCAAAACTCGTTTAAGGGTGGCTCATGAGCTCATCTATGCATATTCAGCACAAAAATTAAGGGTTTTGGCCCTGGTCAAAACGGGTTGATCTTGTTCAACGCGGGTTGTAAAGGAGGTGGGAAATATCACGCAAACAGTCTTGGCTTCTAATTTCAACCCTCAAGACCGCGTGACCGTTCTTGAGTCAATTCATAAACACTGGTTACATTACATTTGGGAGCACATAACAGCACTAAACAATCAAATTTTGATACTTTTAGGGCTTGATGCACCGAAAACTACAGGCGAAGGTAGGCTGAATCGGGGCGAGATGCCGCCCAGTTCACAGTCTGGTCCAGAACTGGGCCGGCTGCTGAACCAACCAGAAACAACCCCATTTCTGCCAGCAATCTGCCCACACACACAACCCAATTGTACACAGGACACAGGCCAGCAGGGCTGAACTGGGGTCAGCCACAGCCTGGTTCACAGAACCGGTCCACCGCTGAACTGAGCTGTTGAGCCGGCCAATCGCTTGCCCACTTTCAACTCTGCACTCAGTTTAACACAAAACACCTAATCTTCCAATTGAAAGTACGAATATATGAGTCGATGCCGTTTTCATAATTCAATAACCAACTATAACGTATTCAATAGGAAAGTGACATTCATGGTTGACAAATCACAGTCACCATGATTCAACATTCAATCCCCCAGTCTCCCTTTTGACAAACATCGCCAATGTCACATCCAATCAACTCACTAACATCATCCAACTCACTCAATCCTTACAACCTTTTCAAAAATCACTTAAGTGGCAACAATATGATTAAAGAAAAAAAAGGGAATATCCTAGCTATTCTCTCAAGTGTCAAATTGCAATAGTTTTATCTAAATTTTAGAAAAATTTATGAGCTTTTCCTTGCAGAAAACATACTTTATGGTGAAAAATAACTTTAGTTTGCTTTGGGTGAGTTCATCTCATGAAAATTTATGGTGAGATAGTAATATTACATTAATCTAAAATTTATTAAGTGTCTCTAATTGTGCACCATGGTTTTATTTTTATGGAAAACATGAAAATTCGATTACTCAGAAAGACAAATACAGAGATCATTCAGAGCCTGATCGAAGATGTAATCTGGGACATCCTCAATCCACTCTCAATAGGTAGAAGAGTAGGGTTGGAGGTGCGCAAGGGCATAAGCGATCCTATTTCTCGCTCTCTTTAACATGAGAAAAACAGGAAAAATCAAAATGAGTACTTCAGTTCAAATATTATCTAAACCAAAACCTAGAGAGGTATTTGGTCTGGAGCTTGACTTCAGCTTTGGGATGACGCTAGACAAGTTGTCTTCAACTAGGATCTGCTTACAACCATGAGCCAGCGCTTGTTGAAGTGCAAATAGATAGGCATTTGCCTCTTCCGAGTCACTCCCCAAGAAGCTAGGGCTTTGCTTGAGTTCAACGAAGGTTGCTGAATGCGTACTGTCACAGCCAACCACGCCCCAACCTTCACCCCACGAACCGAGCTTGCCGCCATCAAAGTCAACCTTGATGAGGCCTAGCACTTAACTGACCTGGAGCTCTCCCAAGCCAGGTTGAAATGGTCCATTGCCTCTCGAAAGTCCTTAATGAATTCGAGTTCTTTTGACAAGGAGGGAAGGGGGAACCTCTTTGACAAAGGTACTCATTCCTATGACTCCAACATGCCCACATTGTAGCGATAAAATCACCCAAGCAAGCGTGGTCTTCATTGCGGAACTCATCAATAGCGTCGGAAACACACTTGAAATCTCGGTCATGAACATAGGCTGCAGAAGAAGAGACCTCCCATATGGCTACCGCAAGAGACAATCAAAGATTACGTGAACGTCAGACTCCTGGAGACTTCCACAAACGCCACATGTGGCGTCAAGTCCACGAGTTTTACTCGCCCAAGCAGACTTGGATGGAAGGGAATTTGATACAGCACGGCAAGCAAACATTTTCTGTCCAGGTGGGATGTCCACATTCCATAACATCGCCCAGAATGCTTGCATAGAAGAACCACTCATACTCGGGCTCCCAGTGGCATAGGCACACAGAATTAAATGATAACCAGAATTTACCGAAAAATACCTGAGGAATAATGCTAGGCAAGTTGGTCATGGGGCCAACTAGTACAAAGAGGGATGCCTAAAATTGTTTCAACGTCAACTTGGAGGAACAAAGCTTTAATAAATTCCATATTCCATGATACCTTCTTCCAGGAACAGCTAGTGCTCGGAGAAGAAGAGAAAATAAGAGGGAGAAAGGAAGAATTATAGAGAGAGAGAAAGAGAGAACAATTGCATTCAAATTCTTTTTCCATGCCTTCATTACAATTATTCGCTGGGTTTATAGCCCATACAATTGGCGGGAACTTATCCTCTAACAACCTGTACCAAACCGAACGACTCTAACAACCTCCCAATATGAGCGCAGGTGCCCTTCACATGCCAATAAGCTGAATCTGCTATCAATTTCCTCCCCTTGAATTACCCTTGAATTAAGCTTGCCCTCAAGCTTGGATGTTGAAATCTGGAAACCTCCTTTCAATGTCAGCATATAATTCCCAAGTGGCTTCCTCCCTTGGTGTATTGGACCATTGAATGAGCACATAAACTTCACCATGATTTCCCTTCCGGCCTAGTCTTCTATCCAATACAGCCACTGGTTCAGCACTGATAGTTCCTTCTTCATTAATCTCTGGCAGCTGACTTTGCACCTGTCTGCTTCCCACATGCTTCTTCAACTGTGAGATATGGAAGATAGGATGTATCTTAGCAGTTGTAGGCAGTTGTACCTTGTAAGCCACTTTCCCTATTCTAGCAGTGATAGGAAAAGGTCCAAAGCACTTTGCCGCCAGCTTGTGGCAACTTCTTAGCTCCACAAAATTTTGCCTATAGGGTTGGAGTTTGATATACACCAAATCCCCTATCTGCAACTCTTTTTCAGTCCTGTGCTTATCAGCTTGCATCTTCATCCTATGTTGAGCCCTTCCCAGATGAAACTTGAGCATTTTGATACATTCCTCTCTACCTCTTAAGCTCCTGTCCACAGCCTCAACCCTGCTATCCCCTGTAATGTAAGGGACATGTAATGAAGGTGGCTGCCCGTACACCACCTCGTAAGGGGTGGTACCAATGGCTGAGTGCCAATTGGTGTTAGACCACCATTCAGCCAGGGGTAACCACAATGCCCACTCCTTAGGCTTTTCTCCAGTCATGCATCTCAAATAGGTCTCCAAACACCTATTGACCACCTCTGTTTGCCCATCTGTCTGTGGATGGTAGGCACTTGACATATGTAATTCCACCTTCTATAAGGTAAATAACTCCTTCCAAAAGTTACTTAGAAAGATTTTATCTCTATCACTTACTATGGTTTTTGGTAAACCATGCAGCTTGAATATATGCTCAAAATAAGACTGTGCTACCCTTGCAACAGTGAAGGGATGGGATAAAGCTAAGAAATGAGCATATTTGCTCAATCTATCTACTACCACCAAGATAGTGTCCTTATGCCTTGATGTAGGCAAGCCCTCAATGAAATCCATAGATATATCTACCCAGATTGCATGAGGAATGGGCAGTGGTTGTAAGGTACCAACAGGAGTATGCAAACAAGGTTTACACCTCTTGCAGACTTCACAGCCTCTGACCCAATTCCTTACCTCCTTCTTCATACCTTTCCAATAAAACTAGCTTGAAAGCTTTTTAGTGGTGACCTCCACCCCTGAATGGCCCCCAAAGGGAGAGTTATGTATTAATTTGATGAGGTGCTGGCTCAAAAGATCCTCCTTCCCTACCACCAGTTTCCCTTTTCTTCTGAGCAACTCCTGCTGCCAAGAATATTTGGGGTAGGATTGGGGGTTTGCAGATAATGCTGAGATAATCTTTTGAAGTTCATGATCTTGGACCCAGCTGTCTTGAATTTTTTTCAGTAATTCACTGTCAATGGTGCTCAAAACTGTCTCCATAATCTCAGCACTGGTATTTCTAGATAATGCATCAGCAGCAATGTTCTCACTTCCTTTTTGTAAAGGACACTGTAATCCAGCCCCAGCAACCTGGGAAGAAGCTTGCTCTGAAAAGGAGTGGAAATCTTCTGCTCTAGCAAATATTTTAAACTGAAGTGATCAGTTTTGATGGTAAAATGTTTGCCTATTAGGTAAGGCCTCCATTTTTCCACAACATACACCATAGCCAGTAATTCTTTTTCATAAGCTGATAAACCTTGATGTTTTGGAGCTAAAGTTTTGCTAATATAGGCTATAGGGTGTCCCTGCTGCATCAGAACAACCCCTACCCCTATATAAGAAGCATCAATCTCAATGATAAATTCTTCCTTGAAATTGGGTAGGGCTAGTACAGGAGCAGTCACCATAACTTGTTTGAGCTGCTGAAAAGCAAGCTCAGTGGTGGAATTCCACTAAAAAGAGTCCTTTTTTTAATAATTCAGTCAAGGGTTTGCACTCCATATTCTTTCACAAATTTCCTGTAATATCCTGTTAAACCCAAAAATCATCTGAGCTGCTTCACATTGAGAGAACTAGGCTAATTGACCATGGCCTCTATTTTCTTTGGATCAGTAGCAACCCCCTTCTCAGAAATAATATGACCCAGGTATTCCACTTGTACATCCCCAAAGGAACACTTGCTCATTTTTGCAAATAAGGTATGTGCCCTCAGTGTCTCAAATGTTGTCTTCAAGTGAGACAAGTGTAATTCATAGGTAGGGCTGTAGATGAGAATATCATCAAAAAATACCAAAATGAATTTTCTGAGGTCAGCCTTGAAGACATGATTCATGAGAGCTTGGAAGGTCAAAGGGGCATTTGTCAACCCAAAAGGCACGACCACAAACTCATAATGGCCTTCATGTGTCCTAAACACAGTTTTGGCAATATCTCCAGGAGCCATCCTTACTTGCCAATATCCAGACCTTAAGTCTATCTTAGAAAAGAATTTGGATCCATGAAGCTCATCCAATAACTCTTCTATAATTGGAATAGGGAATTTATCCTTAATAGTGTGCTTATTTAATTCTCTGTAATCCACACACATCCTCCATGTTCCATCCTTTTTCTTAACTGGCACCATTGGAGAAGAGAATGGGCTTTGACTTGGCCTCACTACCCCACTCTCCAACATTTCCTTCACAATCTTCTCAATAGCATCCTTTTGTAATGTGGGGTATCTATATGGTCTTACATTCAGAGGGGGGTCCCCTTCTTCAAAATGATTCTGTGATCATGGTTTCTATGGGGAGGCAGTGACTTAGGCTCAGCAAATATGTTAGCATACTCCTACAACTGGGCAAAAAGTTGTTGTTCCCTCACTCCAGCTTTAGCACACCTTGGTTCTTGCTGCATAGACTGTACATGTATGGCAAAAATTTGTGGTATAGGGGCTGATTTTAATGTACTCAGCATAGTTCTGCCCTCCATCCAATGCACAACAGCATTTTTAAGTCCCCTAAGGACTACTTTTCTGCCATTATAATTGAACTCCATCTTCAGCTCCTCAAAATCCCAAAGTATCTGCCCCAAGGAAGATAACCATTGCACCCCCAAAATCATCTCACAACTCCCTAATGGTACCAACATAACATCATAACTAAAGGATTCACCATGCAATGTCCAAGTGAAATCCTTACATATGCCTGAGCTAACTAATGTAGCTCCATTAGCTACAGATATCTGTAGTGGAACAGTGTTCCTTACATCACAGCGAAGTTTTCTAGCTGTTGCAATATCAAGGAAATTGTGAGTACTTCCAGAGTTAATGAGGATATGCAGAGGGTTGTTCGTAACCTTGCCTATGATTCTCATCGTTTGATAGGTATTGATGCCAGCCAAAGAATGCATGGAAATCTGAGGAACTTCTCCCGCTATGACATCTTGATAATCAATCCCTTCCTCACAGTTTGTCTCCTCCTCCTCTTCCTCCTCCTCTACAAGTTCCAATCTGTAAATTTGGGCCTTACATTTATGTCCAGGTTCATACTTCTCATCACAATAGAAGCAAAGGTTCTTTGCCCTTCTTTCTTCTATATCCTTGGTAGTCAAAGCTCTTCCTGTTTTCCTGGGTTTAGAACCAACACTTCCCTGACTAGAACCTTGCCCAGAATAGGTAGGATACTGATTTCTAGCAGATTGGTATGTTTTGGTCATTGATTGACTGAAATTGGAAGTGGAGGGTCTGAAAGAACTAGTGGATATAGGGGGTTTTTCCAGAATAGGTCTGCTTCTCTTCATGGATAATAGAGTGGCCTCATGTAGCTTAGCTAAGCAATAAGCATCATGCAATGTTACAGGTTTGAACATTCTGACTGCACTCTGTATTTCAGCAAACAACCCACTAAAAAAACAGCTTATAGCATGACCTACAGGCAAATCATCAATTCTATTAAGAATAGCATCAAAAGAATCTTGATACTGTTCTACTGAATTTGCTTGCCTAAGCTGCATCAACTCAGCTAAGGGGTCATCAAAAGGTTGCTTACCAAACCTCCCTGAGACAGCCAGCTTGTATTCCCTCCATAGTGGCCATTGTCCAACTGGTAATGTCCTCATATAAGATTGATACCACATCAATGCTTTTTCCTCAAGATGAATGGCAGCAATCTTCACCCTAGACCCGGCCGGGGTCTCATCCACTTCAAAGAACTGCTCACACCTGTAGATCCATCCTTGCACGTCCTTGCCATCGAATCTTGGAAACTCCACCTTAGCCATCCTTGAATAGCCTTGTGATCCAGGTGAAGATTGCCCAGACTCATTTACCTTTGCAGAGACTTGCAACACCTGCCTGCTCAGTCCAGTGATCAATTCACCGAGCTGATTGTTAACCATTTCTTGTTTTTCTTTATGGATGAATCATTGTTCCTTCATTTCTTTCTGGAATTCAACCAAAGAATGTTGTAATCCTTGGCAAAATTCCTCCTGTTTCTTCTGATCATTGGCAAATCGAGTGTTGTCAGAAATCACCATGAGAATTCTCCTAAATCAGCTCACCTCTCTGGAAGATACTGTCTACAATTTGAGCTGAGTACTCGGACTGAGTTCCCAACTAGAATCAAGGAATCAACAGTTAGGGTTCCGAGGACCAATAGCTCTGATACCAATTGATACCTTCTTCCAGGAACAGCTAGTGCTCGGAGAAGAAGAGAAAATAAGAGGGAGAAAGGAAGAATTATTGAGAGAGAGAAAGAGAGAACAATTGCATTCAAATTCTTTTTCCATGCCTTCATTACAATTATTCGCTGGGTTTATAGCCCATACAATTGGCGGGAACTTATCCTCTAACAACTTGTAACAAACCGAACGACTCTAACAACCTCCTGATATGAGTGCAGGTGCCCTTCACGTGCCAATAAGCTAAATCTGCTATCATTCCACTCCTCTCCGTGGAAGTCAATAATATCAATAACTCGTAGAAGGCTGGCATCAGGCTTCAAGAGAGTGCTGATTTTAAAGGAATCGAGCACAGGAAGCCACTTTGAACTCCAAATATTAACGGACCAACCATCCCCAACGTGCCAGTGCAATCATTTGCTAGTCACCCATCTGGCTTGGCAATTACTCCTCCATGTGTAACTTGGCCGGGAACCAATGTCCGCTTCAAGAAGGACAATTCGGGAATTCAATCTTTGTAGGTTGTTCACTTGCATTCAGTTATTTAAGGAGAAGAAGATGGCCATCAAAGGCCCAAGGACCCTCGCTCATTTAGGACGTAATCCTTGTCACCCACAGAAAAACCTTGAAAGGCAAACAGATTCTGGTCTAGATCAATGACTATCCATCCTTATGATGCCCGCCAGACATTCCTCATGGTTTGTTTCAAAGTCGCTGCATTAAATGGACTTTTAGTGTTGAGTTTCCCAATCAAACATAGGGGTGTTTTGTTTTGCTATTTTATCTTGTTCTGTCGGATCAATGTTGTTGTTTGAACCATGAGTTTGTAATTTGAGTTCATAGGGTTTGTCCTTTGGTTATACTTGTCTCTGGGATGTATGGTTATGGTGAAAGAAATTGGGGGGGGGGGTTTGTTTATATATAGGTGTAATATGAATATCATATCATGGAATGTTAAAGGTGCTAAGAAGCACACTTTGAAAGGGGAGATTAACCTCCTTACTCGAACCCACAAACGGGATATGCTCATTTTGCTTGAAACAATGGTGAATGAAGATAATACAAAACGGATAATTAGTAAGCTTGGTTTTGATTTTTTTTTATGATAACTTGCCAGTTAATCATTCTGGGGGTATTTGGGTTTTATGGAATAACTCCAATTTTATTGCCAGAGTTGTCATGAAAGAAGTTAGGGATATTCATATGCTTATTTATGATAACTTGATTCAAAAATTTTATATTGTCCCGACAATTTATGCACCAACCCAAGAAGAGCCAAACAAGCCTTTTGGAACCATCTTTATGAGTTAAGAATGGTTATAGATCTTCCGCGGTGTTTGGTTGGGGATTTTAATGAAATGGAATCCATGATAAACAAAGTTGGGGGATCCCAACTTACTCAAACCGAAGTCCTTAGATTGCAGGGTTTTTTTGTTTTCATCAAGTAGAATGGCCTCTATTGATTTTAATGGTAGACATTTCACATGGAAAAAAGTGTATTCATGGCCATTTAATTTATGAACATTTAGAGAGAGCAATTGCTCAACATGAGTGGCTAGAGCTTTATCCAAAGGCAATAGTCACTCATAGGCCCTTCACTTGTTCTGATCATTGCTGCATTGTTTTAAATACTGCTGATACATTGAATAATATCAAACGTCCACCTTTTCAATATCAGGATAATTGGCATTACTACTTTGATGCTAGGTGTATTATTACAACTAATTGGAGGCACTTCCTCTCCGAAGCATCTGTGTATAGCCTTGTAAAAAAACTTAAGCTTATTAAAAAAGATTTAAAAGTATAGAGTACCAAGTTATTTGGAAACTTTAAATTTGAAATAGATCTTAATGAAGGAAAGTTACAATATGTTGAGGATCAGCTTCTTGAACGTCCTAATAGCCAATGATTAAAACCTGTGGCATGTCAGATTAATCAAACAAAGAGAAAAATGACTATTTTTCAAACAACGTTATTGGGGTAAATACGACACAAAGAAATGGATTTTGTAGGGCGATCGGAATTCTAAATTCTTCCATCACGTAGCTACTATCAGCAAGAAAAAGTAGAAAATTGTGTAGGTTAAAGATGAGTCAAGAGTATGGATCCATGATTATGAGCTCATACCACGGAAATTTATCCAAGACTATATGAACCGCTTTACATCGACAACACTCTTCATCAACCAAGAGCTTTGTTTGAATAAATTTGAGTTAGATGGTGATAACTCTCTCCTTCTTCGACCAGTAATGGATGATGAAATCAAAGAAGTACTTTTTCAAATGGATCCTTATAAAGCTCTAAGACCAGATGAATTCAGTGTAAAGGATAACTCCTAAAGCTTATCTAGTCTTTAATATATTTCC
>JACYFF010019584.1:81861129-81880662 GCA_017589665.1 Selenicereus undatus
TATATATTGTAACTCTTGTAAATTAATGAAATACGTTTTCTCTATATTCAGTGCTTTCTTCTTTCAAATTTGGTGCTTCCTTCTTTCAGCAAAACTAGAAGACAGCCCAACTTCTCCCCGGCAAAAGAATTAGATATTTCTTCTTATTTAGAAAGCTTCTTGAAGAAGTTAACTATACAATTATCGCTCTCCTCCTGAAAGTCAACAACCCTGAAAAGACTGGCCAATATAGATCTGTTAGCTTATGCAGTACTATTTACAAGATCATTGCTAAAATACTTCTAACCATATGTGCTATTCTTCATAAAATTATCAACCCTGTCTAAAGTGCCTTTGTACCTAAGTGAGCAATTCATGATAATGTATTACTTGATCACAACGTGATGAACAAGTTTAAACTAGGGCTGTCAAACAGGTCGGGTCGAATCAACCCATTTAATAAGCGGGTCAATTTCGTGTCGGCCTTGAAAATATATTAGATTTGCTCAAAACTGAAAAATAACAATTTTTCACACTAAACGGTCAAATCATGTCGATTTCGGGTCGAAATCGGTTCGGTTCGGATCGAGTTCGTGTTTCTCTCAGTAAATTTTGGGTCCAGTTATCGTGTCGAGTCAGACTTTGACAGTCCTAGTTTAAACACATGAAAGGTAAGAAATCATTTATGGCAATTAGATTGGATATAGAAAAAGCTTATGATCATATTGAATGGGCCTTTCTTTGGCAGTATCTTTGTGGGTTGGGATTTCATGAGCAATGGATATCATGAATCAAAGAGTGTGTGACTACTGTCTTATATTCTTTGAGTATTAATAACCAGTCTTGTGGTCTTTTCAAACCTTCTAGAGGCATCTGTCAAGGTGATCCTTTGTCGCTATACCTATTTATCATTCGTATGGAAGTCTTGGCTCATATATGCCACAACTAGCTGTTATTCCAAAAAGTCGAATTGATATTAAGATTTCTAACTCAGCCCCTAAGTTGCCTTGTTTATTATTTGCTAACAATAGCTTGCTTTTTTGCAAAGCTAATCGTTAGTTAGCTTTAACATTGAAGGCGGTGCTTGATTAATTTTGTAATTAGTAAGACCAATTGATTAATTTTCATTAGCCTGCAATTGTCTTTTCGAACAATGCTACTCAAATGCACAAGCAAACTATAGCGAGTATTTTTCAAATACAACAACAATACTCGCTTGGCAAGTATTTGGGCTGCTCGTTGTTTCAGGGTAGAACAAAAAAAAATTTATTTACCAACCTTGTGGACAAGGTAGCTAGAAAAGTTCAGCGTGGAAAGCTTCCAACTTATCCAAAGTGGTAAGAGCAACACTCATTCAGTCGAACGTCGAATCTTTGGTCTCACATACTATGCAATGTTTTAGACTGCCAACTGTTATTGCTAACCAAATAGATCGTATCAAGCGTGTTTTTTTTTTTTTTTGGGGGGGGGGGGGGGGCAAGAATTCAAGTCCTAAAAGAAAACCCTAATGGCATAGGATGTTGTCTACTCACACAAAGCATTAGAGTAGGCTAGGACTGAGAAGAAAAGAGCCAATAAATAGAGCTTTTGTTACTAAACTCATTTGAAAGTATTTTATAGAGCTCGTCAATTAATGGTTTAAAATTATTTGTGGCAAGTATGCTAATCTGGATAATTTCTTTGATTATAAGAAGAAAAGTATAGATTCCTGGATACAGAAAAACATGCTTTGGAATAGGGATTTTTTCTGTTCAGGTTTTAGTGTGGAAAATTGGGAATGGTAAGAAGGTCCATTTTTGGCCTGATCATTGGTGTGCCACAAAAAGTCTACGTCATGTGATGGGGCTAGATGATAGTAGTCAGGATGTGGAGCTCAAATTTGAACAATTTATCACGTCAGACAGAACATGGAATGTCACTCAACTTTCACAGTTCTTGCCTACGCATCTAATTGCCAAAGTCTGCGCAGCTCCTATACTGGTGAATGGGGTAAATGATAATTCGAAAAGTTCACGGGTACAAGTAATATTTACCACAATCTTGAGGGGTAAATGAAAATAATTCCATATGTAAATCCACATTACATAATAACCAAAGTGCTTATCTCAATCATTTTTTATTCAAATGCTTCTCTACAAACTAAATTACATACCTATTGACGTCTATAGACCTACTAAATTGCTAATCTCTATATTAAAAAAACGCTTGTTGGCACACTAAACAAATGGTTATCATGCTTGCTATTGATTTTATATCAAGTTTATTGGAGGGAGGAGGAAGGAATAAGACACTTATCCAAGTAAATGCTTATCAATATTCAAAAATCCTCATAACGTTAGTGACCAAAGTGTTTATCTGACGTACTTAGCTATTCAAATGCTTATCTACAAACCAAAAGAGATGCATATAGATGACTATAAACCTACTACATTGATCATTTCTATACTAAAAAATACTTATCCACATATTAAACAAAAGTTTATCCTATACCAAGCAAATGCTTATCTTGCTTGCTACAAGTTTTATACCAAGTTTATCAGGAAAAAAAAAGAATAAGACATATTTATCCAAATAAATGCTTATCAACATTTGAAAATCCATATAACATCAATAACCAAAGTTTCTTATTTCAAACACTTGCCTATTGATTAAACAAATACTTATCAACATTTACAAACTAGCAATATTGATAATATCGATACTAATTAAATGCTTATCAAAATATCAAACAAATGCTAACATTGTTCCGAAGAAATGTTTATCTCGATGAAAAACCATAACCATTTTATGTCGCATTTATGATATCTTCTTCTGAATGCATATGTAAGATGTCATAGTTTAATTGTGGTTGAATTTATAGTTTTCTTTTTATTTCTCAATTCAAACAATTTATTTAAGCTATAACATCTTGCAACTACTTGTGTAGTGAGCATAGATACAAATACAAATATATAAAAGTGAAAAAAGATAGGTTTTAACATAAAAATTCAACTACTACTTTATTATTTTCATATAGAAATATGCATGCACAATTAAACTTTAAAAAGAAAACAAATAAAGGAATCAAATATATTGAAAAAGCTGCAGAATCATTTAGCTTTTTAAAAAATAAAATGATAGAACCATGTAAAATGAAAAAAAATTGAAAGTTTGGGGCAAATTAAAAAATAAAAACGATGATTTTTTTTCTATAGAAACAACTAAAAAATAAAAACATTGAAAGTGGCGAGGAAAATACATTAATGGCACAACTAAATTAAAGATTTTTTCTTCTATAGAAACAACTAAAAAATATAAGCAAAACATAAATAAAAAATAAACATTGAAAATTGTGCTAAAAGTAAATTAATAGCACAGCTACAAAAAGAAAAATGTATAATTATACTCAGTTTGAAATATGTGACCAACTCGAAGAAAGAAATACTAAAGGGCTAGGCACCAACTCTATTAGCTTTAATGCAATATATGTTGTGCCTTGGGTTAAATGTAAGAATAGTATAATCTTGGTCCTACACTTCTACCTTGCAAGGTGGGACTATGACCTTAAAAACTTACTATAAAGAGACAAACATGCCTACATTGCAGTATGAGCCCAAATTCAATGTCATTTTTGTAACTACTGATACATATGGCATCAGATGACAGTAGCAGGCTTATGCAGCACCATAAGCCCAAGCTTAAGGTAAAATTTTCCTTGTCTCGTAAAATTAGTTTGAAGTAGAACACTATGTAATTGTTACCTTAATTTAGCACCGATTTGAGAAGATGTCTCCCATTTGTTCTGTTAGCCGGGCCTATTAGTTAAGGCCCAACAGCCACAAAGCGGCTGCCCTAGACCCTAGTTGTTCCCTCCCATTACCTATAAAAGGGGGTTTGGGAGGGTCAGCCAATAGACGAATTAATTATTACACTCTCCTCTCTCCTCCCCACGGTTGCCCTACCATCTGAGCCGGGTATTCGGTTTTAGGACGTGGACATCCCTAAAGCGACTCCAGTAGCCGCTTGGTATTCTGATTGGCGAATACTGGTATTCTTATTATTGTGGACTATTACCGACAGTGTACTTCCGCATCCAGGTTAGTCCTAGTTTTTTCCTACAGTGGTATCAGAGCTAGAACTGTTCAGATTAGTCCCGATTAATAGATTAATAATCTGATTTGTTAAAGCATGCTCCTTTATATGATTAATTGCCTAATTTCTGTAATTATGCAAATTAATAGCATGCCTCTGTGTTCGCATCTTGAATCCAGAACGAATTGTTTTTCCTTTTGTTTTAAATCAGATTCATGGATGTTCTGTCTCCTATGCCCTAAACTGAAATTTTTTTTGATATGTTCATCGTAAATTGCTCAAGATTATGTATCTAGAATATTAGACAAAATTCATGCTTCCATGATTAGAGACTAAATTTTTCTGAGTAATTTTAGTCTAAATTTGAATAACATACCCAATTAGTTGTTGTTGAGTACTATGCTAACATTCAATACAGTGCATGTTTCTGTAAATCTAATATCATGAATTGGCTAAAGATTGAGTTTTTTTTTTGTTTTGTCACATCCAGTGGTGTGAATACATGATCAGAATGCCACTAAATTCGTATAAACTATGTGATGAAGTTCAAATCATGCATGACTCGTGAGCCAATGTATATTAGACATGGACTTGTACAACATATTCCTTTTAAATTCCAGAACGCATGAATCTTTGTGTTTTCTTTTGGATTATATGTTAATTCAACCCATAATGATATACATCAGAAACTCAATAACAATTCGTTATGCGACTGTTTTTTGTCAAAAAGGGTCTGGAAACCAAGTATTCATGATGTGTTCAAAATCATCAAACCCGAAACCCTAACCCTAGCCTCCCTCTGCCAAGTTCTCGACCTCGACTCAAATAATCACAAAAAGGGGGGGTAGAAAATGGAAGTAAGTTAGCCGAACCATACCCTTCAGAAACCACAGTGGAGGGGTGGCGCGTGACCGTCACGCGCCGCCAACGAAGGTCGTTTCACGATCTTCTTCCTCCCGTAGCCTCTTTTCATCGCTGATCTACGCAACCTTGAGCAAAAGAAGCCAAAAAACACCGTTTTAGGAGGCACGTGAGATCACACGCCACCGCCTCAGTGGTGTGTTGGCGCGTGGGCGTCTCCCTCTGGCTCATATTAGGCTGATCTACGCAACCTTGAGAGAACGAAGTCGAAAAACACCGTTTCAGGAGGCACATGAGATCACGCGCCACCGTCTCAGTGGCGTGTTTGGCGCGTAGGCGTCTTCCTCAGGCTCAGATTAGGCCGATCTACACCGTAGTACCCTCGGTTCTCGTTGGATTAGCGTAGATCAAGGCTCATGGGGTCGGCGGTGGTTTTTACATCATTTGTGCAATTTTTCTTGAAAACCCATAACGGTGGTGGAGGCTACCGTGCTCGTGGTGTGGAGGAAGGAGCTTGGTGCTCCATGTCCATGGCCACGGCACTGGGAAAGCCACAGAGACAAAGATGGGCAGAGAGGTCGAAGAGAGTGGAGAAAGAATTCAGGCAGACGGACACAGAAGAGAGAGAAAGCCTCAGGTTAGGGTTTGGGTGAAAGGGGGGGTTAGTGAAATGGTTCACTTATAAAAAATCCCCCCCGGCCCATTAAGTTTATGGGTCGGTTTGGAAAGGTTTTCTTTTGGGCCGATTTTTTTTTTGGCCCAGAGACATTTACTTGACTCGAAAGAAGAAATCCCGTTTCTTATTTGTTTGGCACGAAATGTTTGTTTTTAATTATTTCTGTTTCAAATTTGAATTATTGAAAATTTGCTCCCATGTTCATATAAATGTGTTTTATATGTTAGAAATGGCCATTATTTTGTTATAAGTTGTATTTTTGGCCCCTTGTTCTCATATTATCATTGACTATGGTATAATAATTCGAGATTGATTATATAACTTTGTGTTATATACATTAAAACAAAGATGAAGTTGTGTTAAAATGAATTAGTTTTATAAACATTAAATAAATAATTATGTTAAGTGAACATCTTTGTGATATTCATTGGATTAAAATGTTAATTAGTTTAACAAAATTTTAAGAAAATTCTATGATATTAGTAATTAAATTAAAGAAGCTCCAAATTCACAACTGTACGTGATGATTATGAGCTTAGCGAAATTTTCGAACGTATATAGTGAATCATGGGGCTTTCTAGATAATTTAATTATTAAACAATATGTCTAACAGATAAAATATACTTTCAGATATGGCAGCAAGAAACATAATAGGTTGTATGCAATCTGATGACAAATTGGATGGTTCGAACTATGATGTTTGGCATCTGAAGGTCCAGTTTTATCTAAACAATGATGATATACTGGACCTCTTAACCTCCTCCATGGCTCCTCCGGCTGAAAAAGATGAACAAGGTAGGGATATTACTGCGACTGAGTGGTACAAACAAAACCTAAAAACGCACCAAGCATGGTTCAAATGCGATCGTTCTGCACGCTAAACTATGTTGTCCTGTATGCGGGACGATCTCCTGGGTGAGTTTGAACGCTTCCGCACTGCTAAGGACATGTGGATGCAGCTTAAGGTTATGTT
Organism: Selenicereus undatus; assembly: GCA_017589665.1. Lineage (NCBI taxonomy): Eukaryota > Viridiplantae > Streptophyta > Magnoliopsida > Caryophyllales > Cactaceae > Selenicereus > Selenicereus undatus. The sequence continues at coordinate 81,867,690 of JACYFF010019584.1, forward strand.
CGGGAGGACGTCTGCTACAAGGTTGCTTACCTTGCAGCTGAAATGGATGCAATATACTATTAACTCCAGTCGTAGTATCTCCGAACACCTTCGAACAATGAGTGCTATGGTTCGAGACCTTAAGGCTGCAGGGCAAGAGGTTTCTGAACAAGAGCAAGTCCTGAATGTGATTAGGGCTCTTCCCAATGATAATGGACATTGGAAGAGTTTTAAAGTGTTCATGGCACACAGTGAGCACATCAACACTTTCGAGGCAATTTCCAAACATCTCGAAATGGAGGAAGAGCGTTTAAAGCTATATGCGCATTCCAGTATGGCATTCGTTGCCAAAGGGTTAGGGTCCAAGCGCAGGAAACCTTACCGTGGTAAGAAACCTAAGAAGGGTCCCCATCCTCCTCATAACTCTCGCTCTAATGCTGGTACTGCCAAGCAGCATAAGGCTAAGGGCAACGGAGCTAAGGATATGGCACATGTGAAGTGCTATAACTGTGGAAAGAAGGGCCATTTTGCTCGGGATTGTCCTGAGCCAGCCAAGGTACCTACCTCCACTAAAACTCCTGAATTATATGTTTGTTCCCATGCATTCGTTGCTAACTCTCTTCCTCAATGGATTGTAGATACGGGGGCAACAAAGCACATAGTTCAGGATAGGGCTGGATTCGTGGAGTTCCATCGCTATCCGGTGGGTTCACGAACTGTTGTACTGGGGAACGACAGCGAAGAAGACGTCCTTGGAGTAGGAATATACCAGCTCAAACTCCCTGGAGGAAACAAGCTGCTTCTTCATGACGCCCTCTATGCACCTGGGGTGCGATGCTCCTTAGTTTCTTATGTTTCTTTAGTGAGATTAGGTTTTACTTTTGGTTTTCATCCAGACGATTTAGATTTGTTCTACAATGGCATTTTGTTTGGCCAAGCAACTTTGAAAGCATATTTCATTGTTTTGGATTTGGATGATAACTATAATAATATATCCTCTGCTTATGTTTCTTATTTCGACTCTAATTCTGAATTTGTTAAGTGGCATGCCAGACTTGGCCATGTGGGCTAAGATAGGATAAATAGGCTAGCTAAAGAAGGTCTTCTAGATCGACTCACTTGGGTTAAGTTACCTAGGTGTGAGTCCTGCTTAGCTGGAAAGGCAACAATGAAGCCTTTCGGTAAGGCCACGAGAGCATCTAGTCCCTTAGAATTAATCCACTCGAACATATGCGGACCAATGAACGTTAAAGCACGACATGGGGCTATCTATTTCATTACTCTCATAGACGATTATTCACGATATGGGTATGTGTACCTATTATCTCATCGCTACGAGGCACTTAATGTATTCAAACACTTCGTAGCAGAAGTAGAGACTCAATTAGAACGTAGGGTTAAGATCCTTCGAACTGATCGAAGTCATGAATACCTCTCTGATATGTTCAAGGAGTTCTGTGAGGAAAAAGGTATACAAAGATAGCTAACGATTCCACTCACTCCACAACAGAACGGTGTTGCGGAACGCAGAAATCGTACATTGCTTGACATGGTCAGGTCAATGATGGCTCATGCTAGCCTCCCAATCAGTTTTTAGGGGGATGTGCTGCTTACGGCAGCCTACATACTCAATCGTGTGCCAAGCAAAAGTGTACTTGCCACACCATATGAGTTATGGTTTGGTAAGAAACCATCCTTGGACCATCTACGCCCATGGGGTTCGGCCGGCTATGTGCACAACCCAACCCATAAACATGAAAAACTTGGTCCAAGAGCCACCAAAATGGTGTTCATTAGGTACCCCGCACAATCAAAAGGATATGTGATGTACGGGGAACATCCAAATGGTGGTATGATAGAAATAGACTCCCACAATGTCGATTTTCTCGAGGATGAGTTCCCGACCATTGGTGAAGTCAAGAAGGATGTTGAACTGTTTGAGTTACAACAAAACCTCCAATCATCATTCGGTGAGAGGGAGAATTTGGATTCTAACCAAGTCATCGAAGATGGTGGTATACCTCCCCTATCAGAAGGGAATGGGGGAGACCTGCCTGCCCGGGAAAATGAGATTCGCCCTCAAATTCCTGTGCACGAGGAAAGTCAACCTGCGAATGAAGTCCGTCCTCAATCTCCAGTTCTCGAACATGCAGTTAGTTCATATGTTCGGGATCCCACGCCCCAGAGGGATAGTGGGAGCAACTCTCCACATGTTCAGGATCCTACACCCTTTAGAGAAAGGGGAGGGATGCCTCACCCAGGCAAACGAACAATGAAAGCCCTAGGCTCCGAAGGAGTGAGCGTGGAAGAATTCCTCAACGATATTTCCGAATCAAAGAGGAAATATTACTATGCACTCCCTTGGAAGTCGAGGAGTCAACCTCTTACCAAGAAGCAATTGACTCACCAAGCCACAAGGAGTGGATGGATGCCATGAGGGATGAGATGGACTCGATGGCAAGAAACAAGGTTTGGGAACTTGTTGATCTTCCATCCCAGCGTAAGTCTATTGAAAACAAGTGGGTTTTCAAGATAAAACGCTAGGCAGGTGGTTCGATTGATAAGTTCAAAGCCCGTTTAGTGGCGAAGGGGTTTACATAAATTGAGGGTATAGACTATAAAGAGACATTTTCTCCTGTAGCGAGATTTGCCTCTATTTGTCTACTCCTAGCCATGGTTACCCATTTGTACTTAGAGTTATTTCAAATGGGCGTAAAGACTGCCTTCCTTAATGGTAGCCTTGAGGAAGAGATCTATATAGACCAACCCATTGGTTTTGTGTCAAAGGGGCAAGAGGACAAGGTGTGTCGTCTTAAAAGGTCCATATACGGTCTTAAGCGGTCTTCCAGATCTTGGTACTTAAGATTCCATGAAGCCATAACTTCGTTTGGCTTATCCATGGTTTCGAAAGACCATTGGGTGTATATCAAAAGATCAACTGGGGGGATTATGTTCCTTACCCTATACGTTGACGACATACTACTGGCTGAGAACAATTTGAAGATGATCAAATCCACTAAGAAGTGGCTATCCTCCGCCTTTGAGATGGAGGACATGGGTGAAGCCAGGTATGTCCTAGGCGTGGAAATAAAAAAGAATCGTCCTAAGAAACTTTTAGGTATGAGCTAAGAGGCATATATCAAGAAAGTCTTAGAACGATTTCGTATGCATTATTCCAAACCTGTAGACACTCCAGTTGAGAAGGGTTTAAGCTTGAGCCTCGATCAAAGCCCAAAAACAGACAAAGAAAAGGATATCATGACTAATGTCCCCTACGCTAGTGCCGTAGGAAGCTTAATGTACGCCATGTTATGTACACGACTTGACATTTGCTTTGCGGTTGGTCTAGTAAGTCGTTACCAAAGCAACCCAGGATAGGCTCATTGGCAAGTTATCAAGAGAGTCATGCGTTACCTTCGTGGTACAACCGACTTGTTCCTATGCTATCAGGGCGGGGAACTTAAGTTGAGAGGATATTTAGATGCCGATTGGGGTGGTGACCCGGATGAGTCCAGGTCAACCTCAAGATATGTCTTCACCCTGGGTGGGGGAGCTATATCATGGTGCAGTAAGAAGCAAGACTGTATAGCTCTGTCGACCATGGAGGCAGAATATGTCGCACGCAGCCTAGCCACGCAGGAGGCAATGTGGCTTAGAAGCTTCCTCCAGGATCTTAACCTCACTCCGAGAGTTAATGATCCTGTAGAGATGTTATGTGACAATACAGCTGTCATCTAGTTCACCAAGGATCCGAAGTTCCATCGGAAAACCAAGCACATCAAGAGGCGTTATCACTTCGTGCGAGACGCCATAAAGACAAAGGAGGTTTCCATCAAGTATATACCCACTAACAAGATGATTGTCGATCCATGAACTAAGCCGATTCCTAGAGATGCTTTCAAAGCACATTCATTGAGTCTAGGACTTTGCAGAGTTTAGCTTTTTTTTTTTGATAGAATCTTGTTATGTATGACAGATACATTCTTCATGTAATAGGCATTTATGAAATAAAGATTAAGTGTTCTTTTTCTAAATGTTTTGTGATTTATCTGTTAGACATGTTGAAAAGTCACAGGCTTCTGATTGGCCTAGTCACACAGGCAATCGCCCTGACGCTTCAGTAGCGGGCAGGATGAGACGTAATCATATTGGCACTAGGTGTGCAATATCGATAACTCATACTAGAATGAGAAATAGTCGCCTTAGTAAGTCTAAGATGAGACTCGAGGAAGTCGAATATGAGACATGATTTCATATTGAAGCCTTAAAAGCCGATACTTGAGTGTCAAGATTAGCATTTAGTATGTTAATCTAGTGGCTCACGTTAGATTTTTGTGTGAAAATTTGGATTGATGATTCGCATGGCATAAAGAGTGACGTATCCAGCTGAGTGGGAGCTATGTCATGACACACATCTCATACTATGTGTGCTTATAAGACGACCCAAGCATGGAGTGACAATTGATTTCCCTATCACTTGTCATTGTGTGACCCTATGAACGATGACCCTTTAACTTAAAACTATGATATTAAGTCGAAGTTTGATGTTGCTACTTTGATGTGATTCTCAAGAACCACGAGTTATACGGTTCACCAAGAACACGTTAGGAAAGCAGTTAAACTAAGATAAAATTTCATGAGTGTTTAAGGAAAAATCGATCCACCATCACCATATCAGCCCGGGCGGTTATGTTGAGAACATAATCATATGATATATCAGGTATAAGGGATTAGAGATGCCACTGGTGATGTTTTGGGATGGTTTTGGGGTATCGTATTTCGTGAAAGTGTTATGTTAGTTGGATGGTAACTTAATATAGCACTACTTGTCATTTTCGGTCGCATGTCTTATTCCCAGTATGAAGTGTGAGAAGGCATGGTTCATGGGGAGCATGTGTTTTTGCGGCTTTTGTGGCCGAGTGGGAGTTGTTGGTCGGGCCTATTAGTTAAGGCCCGACGACCACAAAGCGGCTACCCTAGACCCTAGTTGTTCCCTCCCATTACCTATAAAAGGGGGTTTGGGAGGGTTAGCCAATAGACGAATTAATTATTACACTCTCCTCTCTCGTCCCCACGGTTGCCTTACCATCTGAGCTGGGTATTCAGGTTTAGGACGTGGACATCCCTAAAGCGACTCTAGTAGCCGCTTGATATTCTGATTGGCGAAGACTGGTATTCTTATTATTGTGGACTATTACCGACAATGTACTTCCGCATCCAGGTTAGTCCTAGTTTTTTCCTACATGTTCCATAAATATTTTTGAATATTTTTGAATAAATACATGTTCCAAATTTTCTTTTCTTTCCTCAAGGAATTCCCATAAAGGATGTTTGGCAAAATAGCTTTTGGGTTAAAAAGCTCATTTTTGGTGGCATTAACTATTTGACTGTAGGCAAAAGTTATTTTGATTGTTTGGTGGATGAATACTTTGTATTGACTTTTTATACCCAAAAAATTCTTTTGCGAAATATTATTTGCAATAGCTTTTCAATTAGCTTATTGATGTTCACAATGAAAATGATCATATTGATCATAACAATTTTCACAAACTTACTTTAAATTTCACTCATAGCAAAAGCCATATTATTCTCTTTTGCTTCAATTATGTCACTCCCAATTCTTTTTTCTTCTTGTTCTTCCTTCTCTCTCTCTCTCTCCTCCCTTCAAATAATTTATGTTAATTAGTCTTACATAATAAATAAATCATTTCATGTCACATAAATTTCAAACATTATTAAAAGGGAAATTAAGTCAACAATGAACAAAGGTATTGTCACAACCAAAATTGGCGATGAGTGTAATTTTACATATCACATAATTCTTAATTCATATTGAGAACAAAAATAAATTTGCAATTTATAAAGATTGTTATGTTTAAAAAAAGAAGAAAATTGGGTTAAGTGCATAAGTGAATTTTTACCAAATAACTTAGTTAGAAATAACTAATTTCAGCAAATACTTTTTCCAAAATAATTAACGCAATCGTTTAAGTCAAACAGTTAATTTAATCAGCTAACAGGTGATTGATTGCCGAATATGATCATATTCTTTTTTATTCCAATTGTGGAGATCACCAACAAGGTGTTTAAAAGCGGTAACCAAAAGCAAATATGATTTCCAGTCTTTAATAAGAAATTGATTAAAAAAAACTATGGCACAACATTCAACAAACTACGAAATGAAATGGCTTCACACTATTAGAGCTTGGTGTGAAACCTTTTGGACTAAAAGCAATGAGTCATGGGCATAGGGCTCGATCAAACTAGAAATGCTTCATTGGATAAGGCATAGTTTTCCAAATGATTATGTAAATTTAGGGCCTAACCACCCTAAGCCAGCAAGTCAATTGTTTTCAATCCAATTATTGAAATGTGAACAATGTCTCACCATGTCTTAACCCTATGATCTACTTGTTGTGATATTCAAATGTCGTTAAAATCTCCTGCAAGCATCCACAATTTAGATGTGTTACTAGGAAAATTCCGTAGCTTACTCTAAAGCCCCTTTCTTTAGTATCGGCTAGGGCTTGCATAAACTAGTATGAAGAGACACCATCTCACACTTCCTTTTTCACCTCCATCATCACAAATCGATGATGAGATTTGATAGGTTAAGATGGGCTCTTTTGAAGTCAAAAAGGACATAGATGGTCCTCAAAAGTCCTAAGCTTCCTCTTAAATGTATCCTCCCAAATGAACTTTATTTGATACCTTGTCAACCTGATCTCCTCTAACATGAGCTCAAAATATAGGGCATAAAAATTATAATACGTTCCTTGAGATTAATAAGAAAGTCATTTCTGTTGGCCCTTCAAACATTCCAGATGAGTAGTTTTTTATTATTAATTGACAATAGTTGCCTCTAGAGTCTTATGTCTCATCATTAGCCTGATCAATAGGAAAAAAGGTAGAGATTGCCCAACTAGTTTGAGTTGTCTTAGGAGTTATTACATCCTTGATTATTCTTGTGCATGGTTGTGCACTCTTCATTACTATCAATTCTTGTTTTGGTTATGGTTTTACCTTTAGTCATTGCAAATTGATTATTGTAGTTAGTGTTGGTATAAAAATCCCGTTTGATAGATACATATATCAGTTCGCCACAGACAAACTCAGTGTCAAATTAACCGAAGTTTCTAGACATGTGTAAGTACGCTTTTCCTAAAGACTCTATTCACTCTCACGTGTAACAGAGCTACCTGAATAGGTCTTTGAGATACAAAGAAGTCTCCCATATCTGCCTGTTGCACTCACGAAAATAGGACCCTAAGTGTCCAAGACATGATAGAAACTCTAAGGATTATGGTGATAGTATAACTCTCTTGATCATGCCCATTAAGGCATTTCCATTCACATGCCACCATGCCACATATTTATAGAGATATTCACACCTCTTTATGAAAGGATAACATCTTTTCACAAATACCATTTCAAAAGGGACATATCTCTTCATAAACACACATTCTTCATTAAAAGACACCCTTTCGTTAAAAGGTATAAGTTAGTTAATCATCTAAACTAACTTGTACCTCTTCATAGATAATTACTCAAATTAATTATTTACCAAAAGGTGCATTGCAATAATCAATTAGCAAGATACTTAATTGTCATTTAGGCATAACTCAAAAATATATTTCCATAACCATTGTTATGGAAATAATTATCTTATGAAATTTTCATCTAATGGAAATTACTCCAACAATCCCCCACCATTTCCATAACAAATGGTTTCTCGAATTTTAGGAGGTCTTGTGCATAAATAGAGGTGTCTTGCGATTGAACCCCCATCTTAGTGACATGTCCATCAAATGATTAGGATAATGTGGTAGGCTATGCTTTGAACCAATTATCCTCTCGATCACTTGCATCTAAGCCACACACAAGACTTTCGTCCCCGATCACTTAGTAATTTGACACTATTAACAGCCATGTGTCCCATGTCCATTTCCAAAGTGCTCTGGAGCCAAGCCCAAGATCGACAAAATGGACAAACTTCACACTCACTGGGTAAACCTTATCAATACCCCCATAAAGTATTAATGGAATCATTTGAGTACAAGAAACAAGTCACACCATTGATTAAGTATCAACAACCTAATCAAATTATTTTCTATACCGACTCAAATGTTCTCCATTGAGGTTTATTAAGAGCAATAGCTCACCCTCCATTTAAAAATATAGGTTATTTAGCACTCCGCTTGGATGGCAATTGTAATAATGAGTGCTAACAAATCACAAAGATGGTGTACTTTGACTCATTGAACTTAAGACTTGATGTTTCCACGAGAGTTAAGGTGAGGTTCCACCATGAGTGACTTAGCGTGGACTTTGCACCATCCATTCCAAAGTCATTAGATGCATTCTATGACTTTGATGACAATAACTTTGCTAATGTCTCATGACTTGAAGTTATTACATTAAACACACGTATATATTTATTTGTCTATCCGGATTCATTGCCTTTGTAAGTCTTAATAATGGGCCCACAAGACTTGCAAAGTCACCCATCTATCAAACCGAAGCCCAACTATTGAAACTTGGATATCTCAACCTCTAAACAAGGTTTATACTTAAAAATATTTTCATGTTTTCATTCAAGCCCAACTTGAAATTATAGTCATAATTTCAATTAACGGACTTAAAAACTTATTTCATTACCATATAAACATAGTCTACCCCCACCATTTACTCCAAGCTAGAGTAAATAACTATAGGATCATCATATGTATATATGTTCATGGATTAATGTAAATATGTACCCATTTACATTACATCCGTACGCATTCAATTCTTTTCACCATACTAAGAATCATATGGTCGTAAACAAGTCCATAAGTTAAATTTATATCCATAGACTTCAAATTACTCATAATAAAATATTATCACAAGTCCTCGTGGACTTCTAATATTTTAGCATATATATAAAATCTCATGAAAATAAATAAAATATTATATTTATTTTCATCAAGGATAAAACTTTTATCCTATTTAAGATTCATTCACATCGACACATTAAATAATAATATATAACCTCATGAATCATTAACACCGTGTGAACAATTCCAAAACTAGAAGAAATAACATCCTAATGTCCATAATAAAAACAGGGGTATTTAAAAACCATGCTAAAAAATGCATTAACAAGTCCAACCATACATCCATGAACTTATACATATTTTAGCAAATTAGAATCACATAGAAATAAATAAATTATATTTCACATTTATTTATATGAAGGATGAATCATTTATCCTTGCATTCACATTAAATATCGATTCATAAACCACATTTCATGAATGATAAATATCATGTGAATATTTATCCAAATGGCATTTAAATATCCAACTAGATGTATGGTCATCTATTTCACAAGAGAACATGGAAATAACATACTCCGATCAAGAATAAAAAAATTTATCCTTAAAGCATATTAAGTTAGGGTACATACATCATAGTAAATTTTCATAAACAATCCAAATCTCTACAGAATTACTCTTAAATTCCCACCATATGAACCATATAACAATAATTATTGTCATGATAGTAAAATTATACTGATTGTAAGCATGATCAAGCCAACATATTAGCAATATCAGTGGCATAGAAAATATAATTTTGCTCTTATCATCTTTAGTGACCATCTCATGCAGCACTATGAAAATTGTGCATAATTTTACTCCCTAAATTACTTCCACCATAAGAATATTTAATGATGTTATAATTTATCATCTCAAACCCCGATCACATGGGCTTGATTTTCATATTCCATAACAAATATTGCATTTTTTCTATCACGATATGCATTATCATGATAATCATGATCAATATTTAATCACTTGATAAATCATATACGATTACTGATGCTCCACCATATATCCACAATCCAATGGTAGGATGTTAATAATCAAGAGTTGACATATCAGAAAAGAATAAACAATGAGGTTAAATTCTTTTCAATTGCCTACTCACAAGATATTACATCCTATTTTGAGAGTATTAAACTAAGCCAAATTGAAGACAAAAACAAAATAAAATTGAAAGTAACACAATGGAAGGCACTTATCTTGTAATCAATTTGGCACCAACTTCTTGTATTGCCGCCATTGCATAAATTTATCCATCAAGACAAAGTCAAAAATAAAGTTGAATACATTCATGGTTATTTTGGGATAATTTTCATATTATAGCCATTCAGTTCAAATAAACCACTTATCTTCATGGAATTCACAATTTATTCACTACATAAACACATGGCTATAATACATTATTTTGATATCATATCAAAATTTTTCCGTACAATAACCCATGTAAATATATACAATTATAGATCTCTTTAGATCTCATAATCAAAATTATACGCACAATAGCCTCAAGACTGTTACCGTACTTTATTGTACAACAAATCAACATAATGTTGATTACATCAAGAGAAAACTAGTATAAATAACATACCATAGCCATTGCATCCCTTTTACAATCATGTCTCTATCTCCATCAAACCCTCAATTGACATATAAATAATCGGCTTCTTTGTATCAGATGAAATAGAGTCTTTAGATTGTTGGTATAAAAATTCAGTTTAATAGATACATATATCAGTTCATCATAGACAAACTCAATGTTAAATTAACATAAGCTTCTAGGCGGGTGTAAGTACGTTTTTCCTAAAGACTCTATTCGCTCCCACGTGTAACAGAGCTACTTGAATAGGTCTTTGGGATACAAAGAAGTCTCCTCTATCTGCGTGTTGCACTCACGAAGATAGGACCCTAAGTGTCCAAGACATAACAGAAATTTTAGGGATTATGGTAATAGTATAACTCTCTTGATCATGCCCATTAAGGCATTTCCATTCACATGCCACCATGCCGGATATTTATAGAGATATTCACACCTCTTCATGAATGAATAACATCCTTTCACAAATACCATTTCAAAAGGGAGATATCTCTTCATAAACACACCTTTTTCATTACAAGGCACCCTTTCATTAAAAGGTATAAGTTAGTTAGTCATCTAAACTAACGTGTACATCTTCATAGATAATTCACTACAAAAAAAAGTCCAAATAACACCGGAATCAGCGACTGAAAAAGACATATTAGCAACGGATTTTTCAATTTAGCGACGGAAAATGATTGTCAGATTTTTGCTCGTCGCTGCATACTTGAAGATGGAATTTCATAATTCCGTCACTACTGGTGACAGATCTAGTGACGGCCATAGCAACAAACCAAATTTTTGGTAGGTGATGAAAGGCGGAGAAATCAGCGACGGAATAAAAATCTTTCGCCATTAGCGACGAAAATTTCGTCGCTAATGGCGACGGATTTTTATTCCGTTGCTGACTTCTGCTTTAAAAAAAAAAAGAAAATCCCATACTCTGTCGCCAATTCGTCGCTAGATTTGTAATTTTTTTAAAATAAAAATGCTTGTTTTTGATCGTATCCCTCAATACATACATTTAAATCCCTGCAAGAAATTTACAAAGAGTATTCACTCCATGAATATCCAATGACGTCAAATATCCAATGACGTCAAGTATGACTTCATTCGAAGCGTTCTCAACAATTTTCGAACCACAAATATGTGGAATATCACATGTAAAGCAACACTTGAAACCACTTGTTTTCAATTCACAAACAAAAAGACTCAAACAAAGGGTAAATATCACAAACCACAAATCCCAAACAAACCACCAGTTGCTAGTTAATCAAAGTGAAATTAAGTTAGAAGAAGAGGAGAAACAAGCACTAAGAGGAAGGGAATGAATTAAGCAGCTAGCCATTGTTGAGGGAGAAGCAATCAAGCACCAAGAAGAAGAGGGAGAAGCAAGCACCAAGAGCAATTGGCCTTCTTTGTTCTTGTACGTCTTCACCTATAACTCATTTGGATTTGGAAGTGGATGGGATGAATTTTGAGAAGTGTCACCCCAGCCTTTTTGGGAGTTGATTGCATTTTGAAATTCACGTTCAACGGATTCCTATAATATTACAATATATGCAAAAAATCATACATGTTATAGTTAATGAAATTAAAGTATATGAGTGCAGTTTGAACTACTAAAAAAGATTGATAATTGAGAATAATTTCTTGTCAACCCAAGGGGCATCTTCTTTGCCATGGAGTTTGTGAGTGAGCATGGATAATTCAACAACACCTGAAATAGTTGACAACAAATGCAAGTACAAATATATAACAATTGCACATATCAACCGTTTACTCAGACATCGTAATAGTTAGCTAACAAATATTTTGAAAATTCAGAAATTTTGTCTACCTACGTGCAAATTCATCTAATTGATTTACTACATTTATAAATTCTTGCGTTTAACCACTACGATCAGGCAATAATTTATTATACGTCCACCTACGATGTGGAGGACCATTCATAAATAACCACATAAGTTATTGGATAAGAATTGTTTTTAATTTAAACAATAATAATTACGTAAATTACTCAATTATATATTACATATGTTTACTTATAAATTTCTACAAATATACTTATATTCTTACGAATTTCAAAAAACTAATAATTCCTCCAAACTTGAGCGTTTTATTCCACCAACATATCAAATTTCAACTTAAAATTACCAAACCTAAGCCGACATTGCATTTGGCAAAATCTTGAAACAAATTAGAGCAACAACTTTATACAAACATCACATTTCAACAAAATTATAAACTAAAACATTTCATTCTATCAACATATCAAATTCTAACTTTACATTACCAAACCTAAACCCTAAATTACATTGAGCAAAAATCTTCAAACAAATTAGAGTAATAACCTCACACCAATACCACATGTCAACAACATCAACTAAAGCATTTCATTCCACCAATATATCAAATTTTAGCTTCAAATTACAAAACCTAAACCCTAAATCGCATTTAGCCAAATCTTGAAACAAATTAAAGTAATAATCTCACACAAATACCACATTTCAACATAAATATGAACTAACTATGAAATTCTAACAATGTAATA
>JACYFF010019584.1:81885662-81901598 GCA_017589665.1 Selenicereus undatus
ATTTCAACATAAATATGAACTAACTATGAAATTCTAACAATGTAATATAAAAATTTGCAGAAATTACAACTAGTTTAGTTGAGAAAATTTACCTCAAAAATGCTCAAAACAACCAGCTAAGGGGCGTGGCAGCGGCGGCCGACGGTGAAGGAAGGCGGCGGACGGCAGCGACGGTGGTCGGCGACGGCAGGAGACAGCGGCGGTGGCCAGTCGGCGACGTGGGCAGTGGGGGTTTGCTAAGCGATTTCGCCTCTCTCTCTCTCTATCGCGAGTGTCGAATGAACTCAAAACCAGATCTAGATTCATTTAATCGAAGCAGCGACGGAATTAGCGACGGAAATTCCATCGCCAGCTCGAATTGCTTTTAAAATTTGCATTTTCTTCAAATGGCCACGGAATTTCCATCGCCATATTGAAATTAAATTGGGGTAGCAACGGAATGAGCAACGGAAATTCCGTCGTCAGTCCCAATTCTTTTTAAAATTTGAATTTTCTTCATCTGCCGACGGAATTTCCATCGCCATGTTGAAATTAAATTGATTTTTTATTGATATGGCAACGGATATTCCGTCGCCATGTCCGTCGCAGAGTCTGACTTTTTTCTAATACAAATTATCCGTCGCCAATCCCGTCGTTATAATTGTTCGTCGCTGAATTCCATCGTTATTTTGTACTTTTTTAGTAGTGATTAATCAAATTAATTATTTACCAAAAGGTGCATTGCAATAATTAATTATCAAGATAATTAATTGTTGTTTAGGCATAACTCAAAAATATATTTCCATAACCATTTTTATGAAAATAATTATCTTATGAAATTTCCATCTACTGGAAATTACTCCAACAGTTAAGTGGGAAAAGCTCCCAACTCCCAATACCCACATTAACAAGTAAATTTTGAGAATACAGTAAATTTGTAAAGTTAGGAAAACCAAATTTCATGTGTGAGGCATTTTTCATTGGATGAAAAACCAACTGGAATAAAGCTAGGAGAGTAAAACCAGCTCGTCCACCTTGTCTTTAACTTGCTTATAGATGTTTATGGTCCTTTATATATAGTTGGCTTTTCTCTCATGGGAGTGATCTGAGATGAACCCCCCATACTCCTTTTGGACTTGAGGATTATTGTTTCCTTGATCTTGGCTTAGACCTATTCTAGACGAACTTTCTGATAAGTTTGAGCAAGGCTTTTGGAAAATCTCTATTCGTGGCTTAGATCACCACTTACCTACTGAAGAACATTAGGATCTTACATAATCTCATCTTCCAAAAATGATTCAAAGAAGTACTCACTTTATCTTTGAAGATTTTGTCACTTGCCTTAACTTTTTGCTCAATTATAAGCACAAAATTATGAATTCTTCTTCTTTTCTTACCTCTAATACAATTCTAGCTCTGTAATCACTTGAAATGTCGATCCTTAGGTGCCAGATTGGCTACCTTTATTACTATCTTGTAGAACAGTTGGCGGGAAGATATTTTTCCTTTCCAGACTGAGAAGTAGGCCTTCATTACTGTCCAATGGTTAACCTTTGTTTCCTTCTTATGCGATTCTCCACTTTTGATATATTTAGTTCACTAACTTTTTTCTTTCTGGACGATATGTCACCAACATCCAACTCCACATTTTTTGTTCTTATTAAAAATATTTAGGTAATTATGTTTCCTTGTGGAAATGATAGTACTGGCTTTGGCTCATTGGAAGCTCTTTCATATCGAAAATGACCAAGACAAATGAACTGAAGACCTTTTGCGTTGGATATGCCAAACTTTGCCTTTAATTATACAGAAGATCCAATTCAATACGTCTCAACATTAGCTATTGTTTATCAATGCAAGTAATTATCCCACCTTTTCACCCTTTTCTTTTTTGTAGAAAATCCTTCTAAAAAAATTCTCCATAATAAGTCCATAGATGTGTATGCAAACACTCATACTAACTCCAGGTGCTTCATCTAGCTTAAAATTAAGTACCTAATTTCATATGACTAAAGGTAGTTTGTCTCTAAACATCCATGAGCCTTTAATAAGGCGTAAGGACCAGAACTCAGCACAGGCCCCAGTCCTCTACGAATAGCTTACTATTTGAGTGTCTTGTGCTAAGCATTGTTATCTATTTCTTTGTTTTGTTTATTTAACTTGAAAAATAATTTGGATCGAATTAGAACCAATCAGGCTTCTCAGGCCATGAAACCAACCTAGTTTGAGGTTGACCCAAATAGCCAACCCATTAGGATCAGAAAACTGGGCTACTAGGCCTATATCCACCAGGTGGCCTTGGAACTCGACTATCTTCATGACCCAAATAGTGAGTGCATTTGGATAAGGCAAGTTTCATAGGTTGAGGCACTTAACCAAACATTTGTTCCCACTATGAAAATCATATTAATTTTGATTATGAACTATTAATAAGAAGTAGAGTCAACAATGACTTTTATTGAAAAAACAAATCAAAACATTAATTGCACTTATTTTATCATGCCTTAAATGGAAGGAACATAGGCTAATAGATGGACGTTTTTCAAAGGGGTCCCGAGTAAGAGCCTGGTGTTGAGGCCATTTGACTTCATTGGTTACACCAAAAGATCCATATTCTAGGGTGAATGTACGAAATTAGGATAGAGTGCATCCTAATATAGCCCTTTATCACCTAATGACCTCTATTAATCAAATTGAAAAACTAAAAAGTTATGCTAATAAAATTATGTAGGCAAGATATTAGTAATTACAAGGCATAATGTTATAAAAGTAATAAAATAAATATTACAGCGGGGTGGGTACTAGATTAATTAATTAAAATTATGACAACCCTTTTAGAAAAACAAAATATATAATAAGAGAAACAGGAGGAAAACAAGGGAAAAAGGAAGGCAGGTTGAAAGGCACGCCCTCAGGTAGGCCATTTGATCGGCTCAGGAATTCAGAGAAGTAGTATTTTTCTAGAGTTTGGGCAAAGTACCACACATGTGACTTCTAGTCTGATCTCACTCCACACTCTCTCTTTCGCTCTTATTTTTCCATCTAACGCTAGGGGCAACCCCCTATTAATAGTGGCTTAATAGATGAAACCCAAAAATAAGTATTCCCTCTGTTAATCCATAGTTCAGGGGTAACGTTTTGTTTACCCATAATAAAAAATATTATCCCTAAATTAAACTTGTCATCTATGTGATTTTCAAAATAGACGTCATCAAATTGAGGGTCGGGTCAGGTAGAGGGTCAGATCATGAGGATCAGTAGACAAGGTTTTCTTGACCCTGGCTTTGCCCGACCCTCATGCGGGTCATCATATCCTTGACTTTGACCCACACCCTATGGGTACCCTGAGGTCATTGGGTCAGACCCGACCCTCAAACCTTCCCTATATAGAAAAAGAGATCTTTAACTAAGTTTCTTTTTTATTATAAAGTTCAACATTAACATTCTACAAAACAAACGTCCAAATAATAATATAATGTTTCAATGAAATGCATTGCAATTACAACATTCTAATGAGTAATTTAGTGATTAAAATAATTAGTTCACTAAAATGACTACTCCAACTATCAAAGAGGGAGCCAGTGAGATTTGGAGACGTGAACGAAAGGAGAGGCTAAGAGGAGACGAGAAGGTAGAAACTGAAGAGGTTTTAAACAAATGAAACTCGATCAAAGTATCTTGCTTTGATTTTAATTTTTAATTTTTCTTTAAAAAGCTTTAAAAAATTAAGGTCAGCGGGTCAGGTTAGAGGGTCAGAAGCTCTACTCAAGCCTGACCCTCATCATAGTCAGGTATCCTCAATTTGAGGGTCGGGGCGGGTTGGGCGAGGCCCCGACCTATTGATCAGGCCTATTTCAAAACAAGAAAGCATAAGTTCATTATAACTACTTAAAATTTCAATGTACTAGGGGTAAAATTGTCCAACTATTTAATATCCTAATTTAAGTAATTAAATGTGACAATATTTTGGCACAAATGAAAATAGAAACTATGACAATTGCATTGAGATGAAAGGAATACATTTGATCACTTTTCACGACTACGAATACCAACTTATCTACAAGATTCACAAACATTCTTCCATGGCTCCTATAGTAAACATTTCTCTGTAGTCAATAAATAAACGGACACAAGGGATTATCCTTTTTGGTACAAAAGAGATTTTCATGTCTTTATTAACTGAAAATTAAATCCCATATGGTGAATTCACTTTAACCCCTCATTGACGTAAAAATAGTGTAGGACTCCCACAGGTAGTTCATGCCCTTGTATCATATTTAGAAGCCCTAGAAATCGTAAATGATAAACAACAATCCCTCTAAATCTCTTACTCTATCTCTTGCATTTCGTCATCTCTATTACCAACTTGTCTCATCTTCTTTTTGTTGTATCTTGGAAAAGGAAGATTTTCTAGAAAGCGGTTAAACCCTTGGATTGGTTCCAAGATCGACTGGCTATCATATCTTGGTGGGTTTTTACTCCTTATTTTGTTCACTCAGTGTTTTCATACATTTAATAGAAATTTTTATATCGAGGAACCCAAGAGAGGCGAACGCTTCTCAAGATGATGTGATGGATGAGGCCCATTCATGTGGCCTCGCCTAGTCGTTGTAACCTAGCAGAGGTAGGTGCTTCTCTTGACTTATTGGTCTTAGTTGTTTATTCCTTTAGCAGGATTAGTTGTCCCGCCTTTGTACTAGTTACAACAATCCTGTGTGGTATAAAATACGAAAGTCTATGGCAGGATATGTCCCCCTTCCTACTAGTACTAGGAAAATATAGGAAGTAAGGATTGATTAGACTGCACTAACGATCGAGCAATCCTCGGCATCTTCACTAGTTGCTTGCCTTTGTGCAATTAGTTCTAGCACAAAGCCTATATCCCTTCGCCAAGCGCCGATGAGTCAGTACGTATGATTGCCTTCTGCCTTCAGCTAGTCATTAACACCTGCTCGAGGTGAGAAGAATGTTCCTAAAGGCCTTCCCGCTGGTGCGTTGCCTTCTCTTCCTATATAGAATAGATCCAACCAGTCCCCACACACCCAATTATAAACACATGTCCCGAAAATCGAGCACAAGTGACAAACCAAACATGCTCCATAGCCCGAGGTCCTAACTTAAGGAAAAAGGCCATATAAAGGGAGCACCAGTCTATGCCAAAAAAGAAGGTAAAGTACCTTGGCCTCCCCCTACATTCAAAAGAGGAAAAGTGAAACCAAAAGTCAAAAAAAGGCCAAAGCTTGAAAAAAATTAGGATTCTTACATAAAAAGCAAAATTAATAAAGTAGAAAGAAAAGAAAAATGTATAAAGAATGAAAGATCAAGTATGAGTCCAAGGTGGGACTAATATAAGAATCTAAGGTTTTAAAGAGTTTTGACTATTAGGATCGCTTCTTTCATAAGGGGGTCTGTTCTGATTACCCGTTATGAAGACCAACCCAATCTAAGAACAAGAAAGGAATGACAAAAGGACTGACAATGATTGGTTAGAGTTAGATATGTGATAGGTCGTTTATGATATTGCCCGTGCTTGCTTAATCCAATTGAAGTTTCAAGTACATGCAACTAGCAATGTGAGATCGAAGTCATTCTGCTGAACATTGAGGGTTTCAGTTCTATTCATTAAGTGATCACTTTTAGGGAGCATATGCATAGCTACGTTGGAGAAGAAGGTTGTTACCTTTCTTGGAAAGGAAGCTAGGGAAAAAGGGTTTGGTTCAAATCCAATTTCATTTTCTCCGATTGCAAGTTCACTTCTTTCCCTAAACAAATTGGCATCCAAATCGGACAAGTTTGCGTTTTCCCAGTTGAACACTTTGATGATTGAATATCAGGAAATATTAGATTGGTTTCACTTCTATTCTATTCCAAGCTAGCAAGAATCACTCTAACTTCATATATAGGCTCCTAATGAAAAACTTACTAAATCTTGATGCACCGTCCATTCTCCCTCATGTGCTGCTCCTAGGATCACAGCTTTTATTGCATCAACAGCTTATGAAGTTGCTAGTCCTCCAACACCCCTAACAGATTCATTTTCCTTACAAAGCCCCCTAACTCCTAGCAGCTTCTTAAGCAACCATATCTTCTCTTTTTTCTTATTTTCCTATGCTTATTCATGCAAACAAATGCAATTTAAGGAGCAGCGAGTAGATGAAATAAAGTCCTTTGTTTGACCAAGTAAAGCTTGTTTTGATAGTCCACGTAGAGCCTTAGCTTGTTTTCTTTCTATATTCTATAATAAGTAATTATTTATAAAAACTAAAAAATAAGTTAGTACTTGAAATTATCCATTTTTTCTACTAATTGTTTTCCTGAAGTAAAAAGTGTTCCTTCTGTTCTCGAATAGCTTCTTTCAAAAGGGCTTCTGCTTCACGAGTAAATGCGAAGTACCCAACTCTCTTTGACTTTTGTTAGGGAAAAACCACATAGTTTTAATATTTATAAACCCCAAGTGCAAGGTGTATCGTTGAGCACTTGAGGTATTGTCTGCAGGGAGTTGTGTTTCCAACTACCGAGGCTAACTAAAGCGTCTCAATCTAGGCCAGAGAGAGAGTGAAGGAAGAAAGACTAAACTACTAAAACAAATAAACAAAAAAAGGGACTTGGGGTTATGACTTCACCAAGTGATGAACCGGTTAATCAAGACGAGTCCTAACCTACCCAAACCACACTGAGAACAAGAGATGATCGGTTGCACCGTCAAAGACCACCCAAGCCCTCTCTCAAGGGTCATGAGCTAGTCTAATTCGCTTAACCACCTACTTTCGCGGGGTTAGTCGAATTAGACCACAAAACTAGCAACCCCGGACCTAGCTCGATTCAGATACTACTTTCGTGTCCCGAACTCGGCTATTCCCTCTCCCACACTAGCTAATTGACCTCACCTCTCAGTATAAGTCAATCGCCTAAAAAATATGGATGAAAGCTCTCTCAAGCATTTCATCGAACACTTGGTGGGCGTGAGGGAAAACTCTAGGTTCTAAGCATAGATTAGGTATGGTTAGGCCTAGTACAAGATCAATTAGGCATCAAGAGGCTAATTACAACCCAAGTCCACACAATCTACCAACTAGAAATCACAAACACATCAAAACCTAAACAAACAACTAAGAACATAAACTTGAAGAACAGAACAAAGAGAATGAAATAAAATAATTCTAAACAACTAAATAGCATGAATCAACAATGAAAACTAAACATATAAACTAAACAAATCGAATTCAAGAATTAAACTAACAAGAATCAAAACAAGAACAAAAGCGTAAAATAAAGAGAGAGAGAAAGAGAGAGAAAACTTAGGCTTGAATTGATAGAAGGAACTTAAAATTCACAGGTTGAATCCAAAATTACAATCTTCAATCCTAAACTAATCCTCCTATTGAGGTTTTTATTTGATAAACTAACCTACAATCTAACCTAAGAATCGCCAGAGAGAAGCCCCCAAGCGA
Source organism: Selenicereus undatus (assembly GCA_017589665.1). Taxonomy (NCBI): domain Eukaryota; kingdom Viridiplantae; phylum Streptophyta; class Magnoliopsida; order Caryophyllales; family Cactaceae; genus Selenicereus; species Selenicereus undatus. The sequence goes on from JACYFF010019584.1 coordinate 81,893,093, forward strand.
ACCCCGAACGACGTGGTGCAAAAACACCCGAAGAAAGGTTAAATAGAAAAACCCGAGCAACCGGCGAACTGGGGGGAGGCACGGTCGTGCCATGTGGCACGGCCTGACCGTGCCAGGGTGGCACGGTCGTGCCACATGGCACGGCCACACCGTGCCACTTCACTGGTGGCACGATGTCGCTCCCCCGGTTTGTCCGATTTTGCCGGTTTTCGTCGGTTTCCACTGCTTTTCTTCGTTTCGTCCCGTCTTCGTCCCTTTTCGCGACGTTTGCTTGATTTGGAGTTATTTCCTACAAAAAATAAATAAAACAAGTAAAAATCCTAAGAATTAAGTTATTATACGAGCTAAAAGTGGGTGAAAGAGGCACGTAAAATGGGTGAATTTATCGTTCATCAACTTTCAGTCGAGTGTTCATTATGTAATGTATTCTAATAAGAGGATGTTAGCAAAAATAGCATTGAATGTTATGAGAGTTTCAAAGAAAGAGAGCAAAAAAGTCAATATATGAAATCGAAGCACATTGCAAACATCAATAATATAGAATGTGCTTTATAAGTGATTAGTCTGCGCATAATGGACTGTCATGCCTCTATCTTCGCGAGACTCCTCAGGACATTAGAAATGGAACTATAGAAGTTGCTCGACCAACCAGCCAATTACCACCGTAAATGAAACATAACTATTCACTTGGGAAAAACTCTTGCTCAGATCTCAATCCATCGTCTAAGCTTGGTTGTTTAGCTTGGTTTTTTCTTTCTCTGAGTAATGCCCTAAGGTCTGATGTCCGAGGTCAAAGAATTAGCTAAGCACCAAGCGAAGAACTGTACCAAGTTGAGTACAGGGATGTGATGAATCACTAAAAAAAGCAGCTGGGTGCAAGATAGAATAGAAAGTTTGAATACAGTTCCTTTTTTGTTTGAATTCCTTTGAAACCCTCAAGACATACAATTAGAATGGGACTACCACATATTTTATAGGGCTACTATATTCATGGTTACTCATCTACAAATGCCTAGCTACATCAGATTGACTACTACGAGCATATTCGTAAACCAGTTGGAATGACTTCTCTGCTCTTTCTACCTACACATCTAAGAGCTTATACACCTGCGCATCTCTTCTCTGTCCTATACTAGTTGCATATTTTCCTTATTTGGCTCTACTCTCTCTCATTAGTTAGTCTCTTCCCCTAACCTCTCTGTCATTAGAATAACTAACAATAGTAAGTAACTAATTAAAGTTTGGGATTGAAAGAGAGTTTTGCTTTGATCTTAAGGAATTGTTGAGCTCTCTGAACCAAAATGACAACTTTCTCTAATTGGCCTAAGGAAGGATCAAACCCCTCCCAAGTGTTTCACTTGAGTTACTCCATGCCAGACTCTCCTTAACGGTTTCGCCCCATACCTCTCACGAACTCAAGCCATTCTTGAAGCAAGAGCTTGAAGCAAGAGCTTTAACTAGCTAGAATGTCTTAAAGCCAATCTTGTCATATCCCCTTAAGCGAGTAAGATAGTTGTTTTCGGAAGTTATAAAGATGATAATGTTGAGGCATTCTCCTCCACCAGACTAGAACTCAGAAGTAGAGGTGAGTGGAGGAGACTACTTTGCTTATACCAGACTTTAGGCTAGGGGACTGAAGTGACTAGCCCTACGGTCTTGTCATAGTTCTACAAGCTAGGTGAAAGGTAGTTTAATCTCTTTCTTCTTGTTATAATCGTCGTCTTTAGCCCATGTACCTTATCCTAAGGCCATGTCTTATGAGGGAAAGAAAAGTGGATATGAACTAAGTGCTTCAAAAAGATAGTTTGAAAAAGTCTTTGTGAAGAGACCCACTTTCCCACTCCTCTTCCCTCAAACGAACATTGAGGGTCTCGTCTTATTCCCCTCTTATGCTCGGAACGTATGAGAAGAGAGACTATACCTTCACTAGTTAGTCCCTAGTACCATCTGTCTTGGCCTGATTGATAGGTATATAATCGTTATCAAGTAGCTGAGACTGCCCTTGTGGATTCAGCCGCTTCACCAGACTCTTCTTTTTATATGGATCCTGACCCTTTTTTCCCCTCCTATTGCTATTCGAAAAGGTGAACGAGCTTGCACTTCACATTTTATCGTGTCTTAGGTGTGATATGCTTATTTATCACCCTTATTTGACTTATTTGTTACCTAATTGTCCTCTTTTTCAATCTTTAGTCTATTTCTAAAGCCATGTTTCAAGCAATTTGGAGAGTTGCAATGAACGAATAGCTAAATGCCCTTTGATAGAATGGTACTTCGGAACTTGTAAAGCTTCCCTCTGATCCGTCTATTCTTGGTTGTAGATAGATTTATACAGTGAAAGTGAATCCTGTTGGTTTAGTTGACAGGTTGAAGGCTCGTATAGTGTCCAAAGGCTACAACCAGGTATATGGTATTTTAATAATTTTTCGTATGCGTATTGTTTATCGTTATAGCGCTTACGAGTTTCGTCCTCATGGATGAATTATGTCATTAGGTCTCTAAACAACTACTAAGTGATAGATGCTAAACTAGGTTACTTAATGATAAATAAACTATGTTAGCAACTCAACTAATTACAAACTCCTAAATCAAATAACAATAACAATGAAACTAAACTAGCGTAGTTTTTACAAAGTTAAACCCACTTTCATCAAGTTCTGAAACTTAGCAACAAGAAACGAAAACCAGCTGATTTAGAAATTGAAACCTATTAGGGAGGGAGAAAGAAACCTCAATCTAAATACTTTCAAGCCACACCCAAAACAAAGACTAAGATCTGAGCATGAGTCGGATTGACCAAATCGAGTTACAACTTCGCAAAATACATAGCCAGCTAGCAACCACGAACCAAATGAAATAGACTTTAATCAAGTGAACTCTGAACTTTTTGTGAATCAACTACAGTAGTGAACAACCTAGCTTTGAATTTGTTCTTCACACAGTGAACTAAGCAAGAACGAAATAAGGGATGGACTTAACTTGAAATTGGAGCCAATTAACTGGAATCTTGAACACGTAAAACCAATATTCTTCCGGGAATTTAAAGAGAATAAAGTAGATTTAAACAAATTCTAACATCTGAATCACAAGTCTGAAATAGAAATTGAAGACAAAATTTAAAGAAAACAACAATCCTAAAATCTACTCTTGTTGCCCCTTTTACTGTTGAATGCGCTACCATTATAATCCAAAAAAAAGGCCACTTTCAACTCTTGATTAATGCCATTAAACTCAAATTAAAGGCAACCCTTTGTAATCGTTTGAATTTTTTTTATGGTGATTATGGAAACATCAGTAATGGCTGGAGGTGATAATGGGTGAATTGATGAGAACGATTGAATAAGGAGAGAGAAAGAGCAAATGAATGAAGTCGTGGGTTATGGTGACCTAAGGAAGAAGATGAAGCAGCAACACGAAAAAGGGGGTCTCGGGTTTCTGGGTTGAGAAGAAAGAGACTTAGAAAGGAAAAAGGAGGGGCATGCCACGTGCGTAGCATGTGAGGGGTTAAGGGATGGGGGTTATGTAAGAAAGGCGTGCCTGATTAAGTGAAAAAGGGGGAAGAGTGGAAGCAGTCTCAAACATGGCCAAGACACGCTAGGCTGTGGAGGAAGCGAAATATACATGCTCGAGTGAGGAAGATAAAGAAAAAAATGGTGAGGGAGGGAGGAAACGGATGGGGCGACTAGGCTGGGCTGTAAATGGACCGCACGTGGGAAAAAGTTGGCCTGAAGTGAAAAGAAAATGGGACGCTAATAGGTTGGGCATTGCAAGCACGAAACAGGCCCACGAAGAAGAGGACGACTGGGCTAGACCCCTTAGGCCCATTTGGGAGTTGGGTCGAAGGAGTTTGGCCATTTTCTTCATTTCTTTCTCTTTCTTCCTCACTTGATCCAAAATCCTTCTTTTCCAACTCTCTTGACAAACTCCTTATTCATTTATTCAATTTTTCATCATTTCTACAAAATAAATAAAAATATGTTAAAATTCTAATTTAATCATTATTTTGAGCAAACATTAGATTATAAAAAGGCATAAAATCTTATAATTTTAGGTTAAATAGGTATAGACTATTTAGAGACATTCTCACTAGTAGCAAAAATAGCTTTTCTTTGACTTCTTCTTTCTCTTGCTACCACCTTTGATTGACACCTTCATCAACGTTATATTCAAAATGCATTTTGACATGGCGACCTAAGCGATGGAGTCTACATAGAGCAACCACCTAGTTTTGTTCCTCAGGGAAGTCTGGACTAGTTTTTCGTATGAAGAAAGGTTGATATGAAAAAAAGCAATCTCTTTAGGCATGATTTGGTAAATTATGTGAGGCAATTATCCATTTCTTTTCCATAGATGGGGAGTTGACCACTTTGTTTTCTATCACCATTCTACAGTAGATCAAATCTATTGTCTATGTTGATAACATTGTAATCACAGGAGATGATAGTAATGACACACAACAATATAGATTTTCCACGCGAAGTTAGTTCCAAACTCAAGATTTGAGACAATTGAAGTACTGTTTTAGTATTGAGGTTGAGCTTTTATTATCATTTTCAACCTTTCGTCTTCTTTCTTTTTTGATTTGGATATGTTTGTTTATCTTCTCAAGCTTTTTCGCTTTCTGAAGAAGAGAAGAAGTGGGTACGTAATTGATAGAGACTGGTGAGAGAGGACTCCTGACTCCTAAAAAGGGAGGATTCTCGGGTTTCATGTTACAATATTGTAAGTAAGAAAGAATGTTTTCACTAATTAGTTTCATAGTGAGAAACCCTCCTCACCACAGTCATATGTCCTCTCGAAAATCACCTACATTTTCATTCTCATTTCTCCTATTTCTTGCGTTTGTCTTGGGGAGAAGATTTTTTGGTTTTTGAAATGGTAAGTAGCAACAAAGAGCAGAGCGGAGGAAAGCTTGCTTATTTGGAGATTTCTTTTACTCTCAAATATATCAGTCGCTAAACTAAAGAAAAATCAAATATTATAAAAGAAGAAAGGTTTCTTTCGTCTATGCCTAGTTCTACCACTATAGGGCCCAATCTTAGTCAAAATATTACTTTGATCCTTGCTTGTGTAGCCTATGCAATGGAGGCCCACACTGGCTTAGAAGGGAGGTGCACCATATGCTGCCAACTTGCAAGTGGTTTAGTTTTTTCGGTAGAAGTAAGCTTAAGTCATCGCTTCAAAAGATAAGTCTTTTCTTTTTTTTTTTCCTCGAGATTGGGTTGGTGTTCAGTGTACTTTTGTACTTCATCGTAAAGAATGCATTGGATGGATGCCCATACATTAAGAAGGAAGGAAACTTTCGGAGGCGAAAGGCCATGGGGGGATGCCAAGTTTCCTAGGTTGAGGTGTTTAAGCAATTTCTGTTCCCACTCTGAAAATCAGATTAATTTTGATCATGAACTATTGAAAAGAAATAGAGTCAACAGTGACTTTTCTTGGAAAAACAAATGAAAACCATTAACTCACTTATTTTATCAAGCCTTAAACCGAAGGAACATAGGCTGATAAACAAAGATTTTTCGAAGGGGCCCCCAAGTAAAGGCCTAGTGGTGGGACCATTTGACTTCATTGGTTAGAAGCAAAAGATCCATATTCAGGGGTGAATGTTTGAAATCAAGATGGAGTGCATTCTGATGCAGCCCGTTATCATGTAATGACCTCTATTAATCAAATTGAAAAACTAAAAAGTTATGCTAATAAAATTATGTAGGCAATAGATTAGTAATTACAACGCATGCAATTATAAAAGTACTAAAATAAATATTATAGCAGGGTGGGTGTTAGATTAATTAACTAAAATTATTTACAAGCCTTTTGGAAAAACAAAATATTTAATAAGATAACCATGAGGAAAACAAGGGGAAAAGGAAGGCAGGTTTAAAGACATGTCCTCAAGTAAGCTATATAATCGGCTCCGGAATTTAGAAAAGTAGAATTTTTCTAGTATTTGGGCAAAGTGACATTCAAGTCACCTTTAGTCTAATCTCACTCCACATTCTCTTTCGCTGTGATTTTTCCATCACACCCTAGGGGCAACCCCCTAATTGTAGTGATTTAATAGATAAAACATTGGTCGGTTTGGATAAAAACTGGGGAAAATAAGTATTCCCTCTGTTCCACTATGATTATCATAGTAAAAAAAGAAAAGCCTGCATTTTAAGAAGTCCATCTATTATTTGAGTTTACCCATAACAAAAAATGTTATCCCTAAATTAGCCTTGTCATCTTTATGATTTTCAACAAAAACAAGCATTAATTAATTGTCTAACTATTTAACATTCCAATGTACTAGGGGTAAAATCATCCAACTATTTAATATCCTAATCTAAGTAATTAAAGGTGACAATTTTTTGGGACAAACGAAAATAGAAATTCTGATATTCACAGTGAGATATCACTTTTTCATGACTAAGAACACCAATTTATGTATAAAACACACAAACATTCTTCGCTAGCTCTCTGCAGTAGACATTTCTCTACAGCCAATCGATAAAGGGACATATGGGATTACCCTTTTCTAGTGCAATGGAGATTATCATATCTTTATTAGCCTCCTACACATGATTAACTCCAAATTAAATCCCATGTAGTAAATTCATTTTAACCCCGCACATGGGCGGATCTACTACTAGGGAAGTGGACACCCCTCTCCCCCCCAAAAAAAATTAATGACTTATTTGAATGTGATTAAATTGATATCTATGGACACTCCTAAATTAGTGTTCAAAAAATTAATAACACTCCTTAAATATATCCAGCTCATATAGTGATATTTTTTAAAATTTTTTAAACATCAAAAGCGCAATTATAAAGTTGCAATTTGATAGAAAAGTAAAATAAAATTAAATGCATCCAAACCCAAATTTTTTTTCTCTCACCCTCTCGTATCTGGAGTTTAAACTTTAAATTTATTCTGATTCTAATTTTTTTAACTTTCTTTTATTGTTATTATTTATTTTTTCGGCTATTTAGTTGTAATGTGTTCTTGACGCAGATTTTTCTTTAATTTGGCACTAATGATTGATTTTAAATTGATGTTATTTGTTTTTCCCTCTTTTGGTGCGATTAACTAGTGCAAATTACTTGTTTGTAGTTGTATTTCATGTTTGATAAGTTCAAATCATGTCTCAATTTTTTTTTGGTTTTATTGCTTGGTGTTGATGATTTGTTCTCTATAACTAACGATTTTAGTAAATGCCACGTAAACGTAACATTATGCAATTTTGCATAATTTATATATCAAATTCAAAATACGAAAAACCATAAAGAACAAATGTAGTAGTGAAGGTACCATAGTTTGTTTTGGAGTAAAAAAGTGGGGTATATTATTACTACTTGTACAAAATAAACTACCATAATATGTATCATATAATTTCTTTTTTGATTGGTATTATACATTAGTAACAACATTAATAGATATGGACACCCCCTATTCTAAACATCTAGATCTTCCATTGACCCCGCACTAATGTAAATACTGTAGGACTCCCATGGGTAACTCATGCCCTTGTATCATATTAGAAGCCCTAGAAATCCTAAACTATGTCTCTTGCATTTCATCATCTCTATTATCAACATGAAGTTAACTTCCAAATGGAATCATTTGTCTCGTCTTCGTTCTGCCCTATCTTGCTAGAGGAAGATTTTCTAGAAAGCGGTTGACTCAGGGCTTTCACACATTTCCTGAAAATTTCCCGACTGGCTATCTTGGTGGGTTTTGGCTCTTTGTTTCGTTCACTCAAGGGTTTCGCAAATTTCCTGACAAATTTTTACACCTTGGAACCCAGGAGAGGTAAGTGCTTCTCAAGATGATGTGATGAGTGAGACCAATTCATGTGGCCTAGGCTAATCGTTGGAATTTTATATCTTTAAAGTTGGTCAATTTCCTTCGTGAAAGAGTTTTTGTCTCTCACGTGAGTTATTAGTCCAAAAGTTAGCAACATTATTTTTCAAATTCGAGACTTGATCTTTAGTAAGCTCACCTTTAGAGTTAGTTATAATTTAGTCATGAAGCGACGATTGTGCACTTCTTACTTTATTTTCGCCCTATTTTGTAAAAAAAAATTAACCCTTCCCCCCTCTTCCCCACCATCGCTACCATCACAACTATCGGTCGGACCAGTAAAAGACAATCGAGTGGTTGAAAGACTGCACCAAGGGATCTACAACCACTAATGATTTTGCAAGTGATACTAGTACGCACCCTTGACACTCCCTCCCTCTCCTGACCTCCTTTCTTTTTCGTTCTTCATTGTCTCTCTCTTTTTTCTCCTTCTTATTATCTCGTTTGATGGATCTTTCCTAATAACTCAAGCTCCTAACTTTGTTTTTAGGATTTTTTAGTAGTCTTATCCCTCTTGATTTTGCTTGTCTATTGAGTTTTGAAACTCATATTTTTATACAACTTACCAATGGATTTGTAGGCACAAAAAAAATAATGAAAAGTGCCACATTAGAAAATTAATATAAATTAATTATTTTGGGTTAGCCCATTTAATTAATT
>JACYFF010019584.1:81901608-82018689 GCA_017589665.1 Selenicereus undatus
AATTAATATAAATTAATTATTTTGGGTTAGCCCATTTAATTAATTTAATTAATTTAAATAAATTGGGTCGAATCGATTACTAAGTCATGACTCCAAGGACTACCAAGTCAAAGGTCAAATTGACTGTTAAATCACCAGTCAAATAGACTAATAACTCAAAGATCCAATTAATAGCCCAAGAAGGCGAATAAGTCGCAAACCCTAGTAAGGGGATAGGGATTCGTTCCTTATAAACAGAGCACTACTACCTCCTACTTGGAGGGTGGAAGATTCATTCACTTTGAAGGCATTCTGAAGACTCAAAGGGCTGATTTCTGTAAAGGAAGACAATAAGCACAATCAAAGCACGTGCCGGCTATCATCGAAGATCAAAGAAAACTCATCCTGATTGAGATCAAACCTCTTAGACTCTCTCTCAAGATCAAATTCATTCATTCAAAGGAAGTCAAATTAATCAACTTGATCGAGATTCAAATCAACCGACCCTCTTTCAAGTACAAATTGAAGATCGAATTAGAGGAATTATTTATTTGTTTACTTGTAACAAATACACAAAGATTGTACCTATATATTCTAAAATTAATACAAATTAAATTTGTCCATATTTATTGTCTCAATTTATTTTAGACTTGAAATTTATGTTTACAGGATTATACAATAAATGCCCATAACATATGAGCTTTTCCAAGAAAACGGAGATTGACAACAAGCGGCGCAGGGGACGTTTGGCTAATTAATTTATCCTACTTGATTTAATTACAATAAATTATTTGGTTGTTAAACTTGATTTTCAAACAAAATTATAAGTATTTTGCACATTTGATTTTTTTTTGGGGGGGCCGGGGTGGGGGGTGAAAACCGACAATGTAACTTCAAAGTTTTGGATTTTAAATTCTTGTCATATTGCAGCTTTATAAATCTATTAGACTTGAATTGTAACTGAGTTCAAGATGAGTCATGCGTAGAGTTATGTGGGCGCAAGGGGTATGAATTGATGTCCCAACTTTTTGAAAAAAAAAATTTTAATCCTAGGATTTCTGGAAAAAACAAAAATAAAATTTATATATATTATTTAGTTTGGAATTATATCCGCAAGTGCTTAGTGCCTGAGTGGTGTGAGGCACTTGTACATTATCTAGGTAGGAAATAAGTCGTGTGTTTGAGTGTTAGTAATATGTGGTTTTGTAGCTTTTTTATAATTAAAATACATATGTTAATAAATATTAGTTAAGGTTTGCAAACATCGTAGCAATCCTGGAGTGTGGAAGTGGTGGAGGCGTGTGGATTTTGCTTGTTTTGGGGGTGCATTGCGTGTTTGAGTCTGAGTAATTGCAATTTGCTTTTTTTTGGTTGAGACACATAATGTTTTTACCATTAATTTTAGCATTTAATATTTAATTAATTCCTCCACCTTGCATAAATGGAAGATTTGGGATTTGCTTCTAGCTTGATAGGTTGGTGAAAATAAAAGAAAATTAAAATGAAAATTTATTTTATGTTGACATCAATGTAGAAAGAAAATAGTATAAAAGGCTTTATTTCTAGAGGCAAAATCAAGGGCCAAAATATCCTTTTTTAAATTTATAATCATTCTTTGCAAACTATTGTGTCTAATTTAGCAATTTTAGACAAATTTGTGTCAAACAACTATGCTAATACCATTTTGGAAATACAAATAGGAGTTAATTTTGATACACTTATGAATTTGAAAATCAAACTTGGGAGCTTGAAGATAGAATTTGATGAATTTTGAATCTCTTGTAGATTTAATGCAACATTATCGTTATATTATGTGATAAAAAAATACAGAAGACAATGTATTGCAAAATTAGAGCGCAAATTAGACAAATATTAGTTGTGCTGTATAGTATAGTTTGATAGCTTAGGATTTGAATGCTGGCTCCGCCCATGAGTATTATGTATTTTGCTAATTTATGACCTCAACTGATGTCCCATAGTCTCCTGAAGTTGTGTTATCCTTATTCGAGCAGCGGTGCTGTATTCACATCATGCGATGAGGTTGGTGGTGATTACCATTAAAGTGATGGAGAATGGTTATGGAAAGAGTAAGCACGGAGCGAGACAAGCACAAGGGGCTGCTGCTAGTACCACCAATGGACAAGCCAGTGGCAGATGATCGTGATATGGGTTTCTAGAAAATCCCTCAATGGTGTCACTTTTTGTGGCTAGGTGGTGCGTGGGGGTGCTAATGGTACACGAAGGGGAAAGATTAGTGCTTTTTTACTTATTTGAATGAAAAATAAATTAAGGATATAATAGTCATTTTATGAGTACGATATTAAACCAATCTCTCTCTTCTTTTTTTGTATTTTCTTCCAATAAATGTCATACCATTTTATTTGCTTAATGAGACTTACGAAATATGCATATTGTTGTATCGGATTCGTAAAGTTTTAAATTTTTAAGAAGTTTGATATCAACCAGTATTTTGCCAGTATTGTTTGGCACCTACTAATACTGCTCGATATTGAGCGGTGCTGACTAGTACTGGGATTGCATAGAGCTAAACGATAGTCTGTTTTTTTTTTCCTTTTTTTAGGTGATATAATGCATCTCAAATTCTCAATCAGTACCGACCGATATAATGTGATATTTATAACAAATTCTACAAATTTTCATGTAAGTTCCAAAAGAAATTCCTCTCAAAAAGTGAAATCTACAATGATTTACATGCCTAACTTTTAGCTTAATTGTCTGTCTTGTTCAAAGTTCAAACCATGGGGGAAGATCTTCAACACGGGGTCAACCACAATAGCAACAAATACGATTTCAAAATTTCAAATAAATAATCCACATAGAAGGGAAGATTGGCGAAGAGCCTACCTGTAGGCAAAACTCAACAAGGGAGATAGAGAGAGTCAGAGACAGAATGTGGGAACATCACTTGTGACGCTTAATTCTCTTCGTCCCTATTCAATGCCTACATCAACATGCATTCTGACCAACCTAGCATTGCCAAACCAAAAGTAATTTATATACCCAGGCACCCAGCTCTTCATCTCCTACCCATGTTCAATTCATAACTGAAACATCAACCCAACTTCCTCTTTCTTTATTTTTCAAATCCTCAACTCGCCAAAATTTGAATTTATTATTCAAATCCCAACTTGGTCTCTCTCGTTCTTTCTGCTCGAATTACCCAACCAGCTGCTGGTTCTTGACGTTCCTGCCTCTGGCGTGTATCTGGAGCCATCACTGGCCCTTTTAGTTGATGCAATTAGTTGATGCAATTAGTTGATGCAATTTTGAGCTTTGTGCTATCTCTTCTAGATTGACTTTCATAGTCTGGGTGTTGGGTTTTTCCTCTGTCTAAGTTGCTGCTGAGCTTTTGCCCAGATGGGTTCCGGGTATCACCTCTCATTCTTTCTTTGTACTTGGATCCTCTTTGATTGTTCATGTTTGCTGTGCTTTTTGTCTGCTTAATTTTCTTTCTGGTTGTGAACTTCCTTTTGATTGTTGGAAATGGAGTTGCTGCTTTTGGAAGCCATTTGTAGCTTTTGGTTGACGAGAATTGTACTATTCCATCCAATTTTGCAACTTCGGCTTCTGAAAGGATCGAGTGCAGATTTGAGTTCAAGATACTTGCTGGAACAATATTGGACTCTTCTCTAGGTTTTGGGTTGGTGAATATTTATTTGGTTTTTCATCTAACTTGGTTGATGTGGCAAACCAGTTGGTAAAGTATTCTGGGGTTAGTCAACCCTGCTCCAAGATGTATTTCTCTGTTTGTACCAGCGCCTTTGCTGTTCAGGGATTAGTGGGGTCTCATATAATATAGTGCGCTTCATGAGATGGAACCTAAAATCATTTAGTGCTGCCAGACCTAATGGGAATATAGTTTGGAGGAATTCTTTTTTTATCTACCCAAAATTGACTGCTATATACTTTTAGTTATTCACCAGTTCATTGGATCCCTTAGTTGAAAAATTGTAAATGGACATTGTTGCGGACACTCTAAGCTTATTGACTCGGTATAATGGAGATGAACAGTGCAAAAAGATCCTGTATTTATGAATAGCACTGATCAAACATTGATATCGTTTTGCTGAGATGGCGACTGCTTCGCAGTTAGCATATAACTTGTGAAAGAATTACATAAATTGCTTGGTTTGTGGTATTTTTTTCATTGGTCAAATGATGCTCAACAAAACTTAGTACTCATTTTCCTCTCGCCCCTGCCTTTCTTAGCTTCTCATTATTGCTGGACGTTATGTTTTCCCCCCTCCTTCAATTTTGTCATTTCAGTCATTGCCCTTGGATGTGCTTGGTCATATGTCGCTCTCTTTTTAGTTAGATTGACCTGTATGTTGCCTATATCATCCTCCTTTCTTTCCGATCCCTTAGCATGATTCCTTGGTTTCTACCCTCTCCTACTTCGGCTTGATGTCCCACATTAAAGTAAGTCTGGAGCAGTTTGGTGATCAAATGTCAGTTTGAAAGCAGCAACACTGCACTGAGAGTGCCGAGTAGAATTCCCATATCTCCTCATCATTGGTTTCCTACTTGACCAGTATGGCTATTTATGCTGGTTGAATGATTGTGATCCTCCAGAGTTTCCTTTCTTTCCATTAGCTACTGTTACTTTGCTTTAAACTTAGGTCCGCTATGCCCCTATTATGTGAAGAAAATTATATCCAGATGCTCGATTATGTGAAGAAAATTTTATCCCTCAAGCATGACATTTGCTCCTATTATCGAACTTCTTTAACTCTTAGATTGCACCGTTTTAAATTTCCTTGAAAGAGGAGGCATCAGAGTTTGAGGTCTGGCACACATAACGACAGAAAATGTTTAGTATGAGGAAGCAGAGCAACAATGTTGGTGATGACATAAGTCCTTCATATGCTAGTACAGTAGTACCAAGTTAACCCAAAATCTGAAGCTCGTGATCTTGCAACACAGAGTCGTGAACTATTAGTGAACCGATCCTAATAAGCAAGAATAGATGAACATGGAGCCAAGTTTGATTACCTTTGAGGTAAATGCGCCCATTGATTAGTCTCTTTCACCACAAACTTATACGTTTTAGCAATCAGTATTCCTTGAGCCTACATTTAGTGTGCTTTTTTCACGAGGACTAAGCATCTTTTTCCCCTGTGGCCTACAACATGCCTTGGTAGCTTCTCATAGGTTTAACATTTGAAGGCTACATTGTTCATGCTTGCTTAAATTTAGTTGGACTTGGACATTATGTCTCGCCTCGATTTGAATTCTATGCCAATGTCTAGGTCATTTTTGCCCACACGACCATCTGGAAATGAAGTTGACATGGAGAATGGCAACCTGGAAGGGGAAAAAGCTAGAGCAATACGAACTGGCAAAGCTATTAAAATACCTAATCAGGCCTTATTGTCTGGGATGGCTTACTGCATTTCATCATGTAGTATGATCCTCATCAATAAATTTGTGCTGTCCAGCTATGACTTCAATGCTGGCATATCTTTAATGCTATACCAGGTAATTCCCTCCCCCTTCTTTGTCTTTCATACTGTAAGCGAATCGGTGAATTGGAGACATTTATTTTTAACTTTGCGGAATCCTCTTTCTGCTTTGTGTTGCAGAACTTCGTTTCTGTGCTTATTGTGTCTACATTGTCTGTCATGGGTGTGATATCTACGGAGCCATTGACATGGAAATTGCTCAAAGTTTGGCTACCTGTCAATATTATATTTGTTGGAATGCTAATTTCAAGCATGTTCAGGTGAGCATTCTTTTCCCTTTTCTGCTCTTGCTATCCTGGTTAATTTTCCTTTCATATAGATGTTTTATGATCAAGATTTCTGATGTCCGTCTGAACTTTAGTTTGTTCCTAATTGCATTTGTAATATTGAATAGTATCTATGTCTACTCTTCAATCCTGGAAATTACAAGAACTGCTGGTGAAAAAGATTACTGTTAATGAAGTCTATGGTTAAGATCTTTTTTGAGTGGAAGTGTTTATTGAAGATTCATTCACATTTAGCTTGATGACGAGATCATGTACTCAATGGTTTGATATTTTGTAGGATTTTGGTTATAGATGGTCAAGAATTTAGAAGAGTTATCTTATGACTGAGGTTGGGCTCTATCAGCACATTGTATAGGATGCCGATGCCCAATTGTGGGGCAGATATCAGTCCTTGAGTATACTTATGCTTTCTTGATGCTTCTAATATGTATCAATTTGAATGGTAAACATATGATACGTATCCGATTCAAAGTCATAGGATTTGCAAATGTTTTATGGAGAAGACAATCCCACATCGGAATACAGTGGACAGCTGAGTATATGAAGTTTAGGAAGGGATGTAGCCTTCTTGGTGGTAATTTTGTATTGCTAGAATGTCATCCTTCTACTGGGATGGCCAAAGCTATAAGCCTATAATCAAGGTAGACTTCTTTTTTTGGAAGTCATATGTTATCTTGACTTGACAACTTGTGGAAAAGCAGCAGTAATGCCAGCATTTGTGAGAAATATGGAGGTCTTATAGCCATTTTGTTACAATAACTCAAAGAAAGGCAATGGCAATGCTGGAGTTTCAGATAGGATATTGGCCTTTTTCTTTGGGGGGGGGGGGGGGGAAGGGGGGCGTGGGGTTCTACCAGCTCTTGAGAGATGGATTGCTTTAGTTGCCAAGATATATGTTAGTTGTTCAAGTAAATCTAGGGTCCAATGAAAATAATCTCGCTGCAATGCATTGTAGAGTATACATGGTTCTGACTCCAACACGCCATGCCTTCTGTAGCTGGCACATCGGTTACTGATTTTGGTCAAGCTCACTTGTTGTTCTTACTTAGATACTGCTTGTGCTAGCCCCATTAATATGATTCTTCATGTAATAATTTACTTACTGGTGAGGGTGAGTTAGGGTTGCTTTGGGTAGTTTGCATCAGTGCAGAGCTTAGCCGGCACGACCTTATTAGAGGTTTCTTGCATGGATCAAGACCTGTTTATTAGTAAGGGATCCCAACCAAACTCATGCATGGTTTAAGGATGGTAGAGGGTTTGTTGGTCATGAGCGAAGCACATAGCATAAAGCTCTTCTAATTTTGGTATGGAAATTTGAAAGCAATCTTGTGGCAAATGCTGATATTTACTCCTCTCGTTTCTTTGTTTTTCTTTTCTTCCCTCTTCCATATTTGATTAAAGTATCTTCTTTGCAGCTTGAGATACATAAATGTCGCCATGGTAACTGTCTTGAAGAATGTGACTAACGTAATAACTGCAGTTGGTGAGATGTATCTCTTTCAAAAGCATCATGACAACAGAGTGTGGGCTGCACTATTCTTGATGGTATGATCTTATTTTGCGAGTTTTGAAATAATTGTGTCATGCCGAGGGAATTTATGAAACCTGGAGGGAAGAAAAGGGTTTTTTTGTTTTTAAAAATTTATTTTAAGTTGATACTAAATCATGCCAGTCTTCTATCGGTTTGCTTCTCCTGCTTTTATATTTTTGCCGTTCCAGCATAAGTATGAACAGTATGTAACAGCTGTGGCTTTCCTTTCTGCAGATTATCTCAGCCATTTGTGGAGGAATCACTGATCTGTCTTTCCATGCAGTGGGGTATACGTGGCAAGTTATAAATTGTTTCTTAACTGCATCTTATTCTGTGAGTGTTCAATTTTCATGTATAATGGTTATCTCTTACAGTTTACAGTACCTCTTATAGTGGTTATGTTTTGCTTTCTTCTTGTTCTTAGATTCTTGTGGTGTTATGTAGACTAGCTTGTGTTCTTGCCAAGGATTCTTTGCTACCTGCATCTCTCATTTTTCTCTTCTTTCCACTTCTTCCTTGCCATGTGATTCGGCTGGTTTTCTGTTTACCTTAGATGATTTAAACAGTAGGACATGGTCCACTTTCAGGAGGCTAAAAGAGTCATTGTTGGCATATCTTTCAGCTTTCAATTATAGTAGACTATGACATAAGTCTCAAAAAACTGTGTTTTTACTCGCCCTGTTGTGGATTAATGAGCAGTGAGCACCTACTAAATCTAGGGTCTACTAGGAGATAGCCTTTCGTGAAGTAACAGGCAATGAGCACCTACTAAAATCTAGGGTCTACTAGGGGATAGCCTTTCTTCAATTCTGTTGTAGGGGTAAGTTTGCACATCCTGCCCCTTCCCCTGCCCTGGTATCCCGCCATAGCTGGAATTTTGGTGGTGCTTTGGCTTCTTTGTTTCTTAAACATTTTTGGTGGTTCATATCACATCTTGTTAAGGTTTCCTGGCTAGTTAGATTTTTCTTCTCTCTTTGGCTTCTTTTGTTTTGATTAGTATCAAGCTGGTTTGATCAATTCGTGGAATTAGAGTCCTTGTCCTTGAGCCATGGAGCCACCTTCATTTTAGCATTGCTAAGTGATAAAAGGAAAGCTCAAAAAAGAATTCTGTATCCTTCCCATTATGCCAATTTCTTACGAGGGGGTAAACTTAAGCATAAGCATTGGAAGTCAAGTTTGACAGGCCTTCCAAGAAAATCACGAGCAGACCTATATGGGAATGATAGGGGACACCCGCCACCCAGCCGGAAAAAGGAAAAAAAAATAATCAGAAACTATAGTTCATCATTTTAAATCATAGTAGTCGCTGTCATCCCTGATGTCTCCAATTTCAACCATTGTCAAGCTGCTATCAGGATCCCCCGCAAGATAAAAGATTGATACAGAAAGCAGATGGTAGAATCTTGAATCGGGACTACAGAGGAACTATTTATTCGTGACTTTTTCATTAATGCCATAAGAATATTCTTTGCTTTGTGCATTGTGTCAATTTCTATGTTCTTCGTTGGCTCCTCCCCTCCTCCTCTTCAAGTTGCATTGTAGTGCAAACTGCTAGCATCCATACTTACCTTAAAGTTTCTTTATTTTCTACCGGCCTTCTTTGTTGGGACTCGGGCGTTCTTATAGTCAAGATGCAGCCAACGACTCATGTTTTTTTTTTTTTTGTGCTTTGTCACAGTTGACATTGCGGAGGTTAATGGATACTGCAAAGCAAGTCACTCGATCTGGAAACCTTAATGAGTTTTCAATGGTATTGTTGAATAACACGCTCTCATTGCCTTTGGGGACCCTGCTCATCTTCATATTCAAGGAAGTGGACTATTTATATGAGACGTGAGTGATCTTGTTTCCATATAATTTTCTCACCCATCACAAGCTGAGTTCTGTCATTTGCTGGTATCTACTCAACAGTATCTCTTATGAAGCTGATTTGTGTCACTTCCACTTTATGTTTAGCCATTGTAATTTCGGGGAACCAAATTGATATGGTCAAATGCATTGGATGCATCAGCTTTCAATAATTAGCTCAATTTTGTTAATTGTAGATTTATAATTGGTTTAGGATAATGGTAAGAGAGTGGCTCTTTTTTCTCGTCTTTTCTCGATCAGGATTTCCTGGTGGAGTATTCTGGCTGTAGTCTGATTGATGTTATGTGACTGCCTTTTTTATCTAGGTCATGGGTGGCCGTAGACTCTAGCATTAGTGGAGTAGCTGCGTCTTGACCAATGATCAAATTAATATGGATGATTTTCTTTGCGGGCTCTTTGTGGAGTAGCTGAGTGATAAGTTTTTAGCCATGGATGCGACCTTTCTAGTTCAATTCCCAGTCTAAGTTATATTGAACTTGCGCCTTATTACGTGACCCAACAACCCAAAGACAAACCAAAATTGACCTGACCTGAATCGAAATTTGCTGATTGATTGCATTTTATTGACAAACCCAAAATGATCTTCCTCAAATTGATCTGATGGGAATATCCCATTAACCTGGTTGGACTAATCTGGAATTAACCCAGCCCAAACACATATGGTTGAGCAATTGGCCTCAATACCTTTTTATTTGTTCGTGTCGTAACTTGCTTCTGCATTTCCACTGAGGATCTGGTTAGAACGGTCTCTTTACAATTGTATCAATGTGTTACATACAGTTGATGACCTCCAAACCCTCCTACCGCATGGCCTTGTGCATAGGTGGTAGGTTGTGGTGATTATCTGGGAGAAATCTCGACTCCAATTGGATTTGGAGCACTTAGGAGCATAATGATATACTCTATCACAAGACAAATTACTGTTATTCTATTGTTTGATATACCCACCCATGACTTCTCATTTTCTGGATTTTGGCAGCCCACTTCTTAGGTTGCCAAGCTTTTGGCTCGTAATGACACTTAGTGGATTTCTCGGTCTGGCCATCAGCTTCACTTCGATGTGGTTTCTTCATCAAACAGGGGCAACTACATACAGGTACCATATGGTTTGATATTGGTCATCATTTCCTCCTCATCCCTCTTTTCTTTTCGTTTTTTGTGCTGCCTTTTTTTTTTGTTTTTGGGGGTGGGGGGGGGGGGGGGCCCGGGGCGGCGCTTGTGGGTGTCTATAGTTATAATCATGGGGCAACTTGCTCCATATTTGCACACCTTTGTGCTTTAGCTTGAAGAATCCTATATGTTTACGAAATTTGATTTCCTTCTAGTTCTATGTTTAAGTGGACTTTACACCCACCATGGCATTGCATGTCTGGAGTCTTTTGAATATAACCCTCAGGGAAAAAAAAAATAAAAAATTTGCAATCAATGTAATCAAATGCTCATGTATAGGTATTTTTGTCCTGAACAGAGGCGATACCCACCATTCTTGTTAAGTTTTACTCAACTTTAGCCATAACCATGTTGGAAGGTCCAGTATATGACACATGTTTAGGGGTCAGACTCACCTGTTTTTGGGTTGTTCCCATCCCTTCGGGGTGTGTTTTAAGACACATGAAAGGTCAAGTGTCTGTTCATATTAGAGGTGGTCAACGGATTGGGTTGGGCCGGACTGGGCCAGCTCATTAACTAAACGGGTTGGGCTGGGTCCAGTACATTTGTTAATTGGTCGGGCTGGGTTATGGGCCAAATAAACTCGGCCTGCCCATGACCCCGCCGATATCACCTAAGGAGTGTTTTTGGCTAGTTAATTTTCCAACTAATGTGTTTGTAATTTTCCAACTAAATTAAACTAGTCCAAATTCAAAGTTAGAAAATACACAATCAAGCTAATAAACGGTTTTGGTCAAGTCGGTTTATGGGAGGCCCACTTTGGGCCCACTTAAAAACGGAATAAATTTGCGCAAGACAACGGTGTATAATAATTATTGTGAGGTACAAAGTGTTGGTAATGAGGTTAAGTAATTAGAACATGTAAACTAATGTATTAATTAAGTTAAAAAAATAATGGGTCACTAAACGGACCTTTAATAGGCCCGCCCAGTCCAACCCGTTAATATGCCTTAATGGGCTGAACCATTAATGGCCCAGTTCATTATTGACCCGACCCTTTGTTAACCATATTTTAAACGGGGCGACCGTTTAACCTAATGGATACCCGATCCGTTGTCCACCCCTAGTTCCCATCATCCATCTGAGAGGAGTACTTTAGCTAAACGATGAGTCAACATCTTATAGCTTATCACTTATCATTTTCTGTCTCCGGATCTTTTCTTCTAGTTACATGAGGGTTTCAGAGATTAGGGTTCAATGATTTCTCACTATATTTCTAACATGGTTTACATTCTGCAGCTTGGTTGGTTCTCTGAATAAAATCCCGCTCTCCGTAGCCGGAATTGTGTTATTCCACGTTCCTACCAGCTTGCAGAATTCTACAAGTATCCTTTTTGGTAAGTTGGTTCTACAGCTTGCTCCGACAGCGGAGAAACCATTTCAGAACTTTGAACACAACCTTTGTCTTTGTTTTGCATTGTTCAGGACTTTTGGCCGGGGTGTTCTTTGCTCGAGCAAAGTTGAAGGAAAAATCCCAGTCTGGATAGTCGGATTGCCGTTTCCTGGTATTTGCTCTCAGGGGAAGTCTTCTGGCTCCGAAGTTTCTGGTTTATTATTCGATTTTTCCTTGTATCCTGTGCTGTTAATCCAGCAGTCTTTCAGAGAAAGAGGAGGGGACGACGCATATTCATTTGTACAGAGGCAAAGAGACTTCCCCGATAGAGGACTGGATTTTGCTGTTGTAGATGAGGGCTCTTTTCTTTGCTCGTATTTATATATTTTTGGCTTAGCCTAAATGGTTTACACTTGTATTTTTTGTGATTTCTTGTTGCAGTGATTCTTCTCTGCATGCTGTAGCCTTGTAACAAAAAGATAGATATATAGCCTATAGGGAGAGAGATGGTTGTTGTATGTTAGCTCTTCCCAGGAGGGTTTGCCTTGGAGGAGAGAGCAGAAAATGTAGACAAGAATGAGAGGGAGAATAGAGAAGATTTCATTCATTCATTCATTCAGTGATTTCCTTACAATCCCCTTCCTCTCTCTTTATAACAGCAATGTAATCAAGAAGCAAACTTAACAAACTTAACTACCGTGGACCCCTCCTTAACAAACTAGCTACTAACTCCTTATTTCCCGGCTATAACGACTGCACGTGCTTGGCACTTGCTGCTACTCCTCTTGCCTGTATCATTGTATCCATGAAATGGAATGCCCTGAATGAGGAAATAGGACAACACAACCAGTCGGCATGATTTTTTGTTATAGTGAACCAAACGTTACCATCAAAGAATCGTATCTTTTGTCTCCTATCTGCTTCCCGCTTGAATTGTTCAAATTTTGAGTACCTTAACCGGAAGGGATTTGCTCACGGTTTGTGTTGAGTAGCACTTCTGAACCCCGTCAACAGCCCCCAAAAAAAGAAATCATAGAAGAAAAGAAGCTTATGCAGTTATGTTGCACTTGAATGTCACTAGAAGTGTAGAACCTCTGAAAATGCATGCGTGAGTATTTCAGGACCAACCGCAAGAAATAAATGCACAACCTAAGCCTACCGGTGCAATTTTATGTACTATTTACCTGGGGTTAGGGGTGTGTAACGAGCCAGATACCTATTCGATCAAGTGAGTCGATCCTTTTAAAATAGGGTCAATAAAGGGTGGGCTCAATAATGTGTTAGTCCATTAAAGCGTGTCAACGGATCGGACCAAACCGGCCCTTTTTGTAATCTATTATTTTTTCAATCTACTTGTCTTACTAATTTACAAATTACAATTAGCTAAACTTATTATCAACGTTTTATACATAATAAAAAGGGTTTTTGGAATCTAATAATCCGAACTTTGGGGTCTATAAGAGAATACTCCAAATTTAAGAAATACTTATTAGTGAGCTCAACTTTTAATATATTTATTTCTAGTATCCCACCACCGAGTCGAACTCGTTGGAAATGTGATGTGGCGGTGGAGGGATCATATGTGTAACATTGGAGCAATTTAAAAAAACGAAAAAGACTATGTTGACCATAATTTAAACACATTAGCTGGATTGACCTTTTGTTTTTTTACACATCAACAATATAAAAAATATATATATATATGTATGTATGTATATATATAGATTTATGTTTGCTCCTTTTTGTCTCAACCTTTAGATCTCTGATCAAGGGAGGAAAGGCTACCACCTCATCACCCAATCTACAACTGTCCCTCAAGCTCTTCTCTGCCCAGAAAATCAACACTGCCTCATCGTGGTGGTTGGCTGCCGAAATTGCCCGTAAGTGTCTATCTCTTCCTTGCCAACCACCTCACATTACCGGAAATAATAGGCTTTCCTGACATGGTTGCCCATCGCCTCTTTAGCCATCGAAAATTGGGTTGTTTCGTGGGTTGATTTATAGATCGTAGATTTTTGATGGGGGTTGCGATATTGTGTCCAGCGAGTATAATGGTTCTCCTGGACAAATGGCGCCACCATAGAGCACATCGAAAGATGGCAACGACCGACTGGTGATGGATGTCCTCTGTTGAGCCCCATGGTTCCGCAGTTTGGCCCGACCACATGAACGTCAGTGAATAGAATCTGGCAATAGAAAATAATTACCTGGACTAGGAGATGAGAATTGGTTGTGATGTTGATGTGGACCTATTTCCATCATTAAAATTAGACATGGCAAAACTGACCCGAGACCCAAAATCCGAACCGATCGACCCGGACCTATACCTGACCCGACATCCGAAATATGCTCACCTGAAAGTAGACCCGAAACCCGAATTAACCCGAACCGAACCATACCCGATCCGAAATTTTCTACAAAGTTGTTTGTTTTGGCATGACGAGCGTATTTGACCAAAAATTGATTGACCCGAAATCGACCCGACCCGACCCATACCCGACCCAAACCGAAACGACCCGAAATGTCATTTAACCCGAACATGACCCTACCCGAACTTGACTCGACCCGTACCCGAACTGAATGACCCATTTGTCAGATCTAATTAAAATGGGGTGATTGCTGCTTATTTTATGGGATGTAGGGTGGGGTCGTTGGTGGTAGGGGGTTGCTAGGCAGCAATGATGGCTGGAAAAGGGGTTTGGGAAGAAGAAAGAGAGGGGATCTTTTTTTCTTGCCATTATTGTTATTGAGAAGTTTGGTTTTATACCAGGTTGATCGGCTATTGAAGCAATACATATCATAAGAAGCTTATGGAAGTGTATAGGGATAGAAAAAATGATCTCCATATGGTGTTTATAGATATAGAGAAAGCGTATGATAGAGTACCACATAAGGTGTTAGGGGAGTGTTTGAAGAAGAAAGAAGTATTAGTGATGTATATCTGAACTATAAAGGATATGTGTGAAGAGTAAAAATAAGTATAAAAACCTCAGGAGAATACACAAAGAACTTTCCTATTGGCAGTGGGCTCCATCAAGGCTCAGCTTTGAGCCCATTCTTTTTCATCATCATTATGGATGTACTCACAAAAGAAATTCAGGATAAGGTACCATGGTGTATGCTTTTTACTGATGATATTGTTCTCATCAATGAAACCAGGGATGATCTTAACAGCAAGTTAGAGCAATGGAGACATGCCTTAGAATCTAAGGGATTTAGATTGAGCAGATCTAAGACTAGATATTTAAAATGTGAGTTTAGTGGTGAGGAAGCGGGTGGAGAAGAAGTTACCGTGGATGTGTGACAATACCAAGGGCTGAGAAGTTCAGGTATTTAGGCCATATCATTGAAGAAAAGGGAGATATTGACGAAGACATTGACCATCATATTAGAGTGGGATAGCAAAAATGGAGAAGTGCTCCCGGAGTATTGTGCAATAAGAAAATTCCTACATGATTGAAATGGATGGTCTATTATATGGTAGTGAGACCAGCTTTGTTATATGGTTCAGAGTGTTGGTCAACCAAGATATCTCAAATCCATAAATTGATGGTAGTAGAGATGAAAATGATTCGATGGATGTATGGATAAACGAGATTGGATAGAATTAGTGATTAAGTGATTAGAGAGAAAGTAGGAGTCGCACCCAAAGAAGATCATGTGAGGGAGACTAGACTAAGATGGTTTAGTCATGTTAAGAGGAGGAGTGAGAATGCACCAGTGAGAAGGTGCGAGATAAGTAGCCTTTAGGGGTGTAGAAAAGGAAAAGGATGGCCAAAGAAAAGTTGAAACGATGTGATTAGAAATGATTTGAAGTTTGTAGGTTTAACAGATGACATGGTTCAGGATAGAAGTCTGTGGAGATCTAGGATTTAAGTTGCAAATCATAGGTAGTGTGCTTCTTGTCCTTCCTTCGGCTTTTGTTTGTATAGTGTTTGTTGTTATGTTGTACTAGCTATTATTTTTTCCTGCGTGTGATGCATTCTTGTAGGCCAGTCGATTGATCTTCGCATGGGTCCTTTTAAAGCACATCTGATTGCTTGAGTCGCAGCCTCTTCGTACCTGTGGTTCCCCCCCCCCCCCTCCACCTCTGATTGTTTGACTTGTATACTACTATTGGTCAGACTAGTAATGTGTCGCCGCTTGCTGCTCAAGGTACGAAAAACTCTTACCCTTCACCTATTGCTCTTGTTAACTTTTGTTAATTTAAGCATTTAGGTCTTATGTTTGCTAAATTATTTTACCAATCGATTTTCAACATCAAAATATCTTCCTAAAACTTTTTATGCAGGTCTGTTGGAAATGATCTCTCTACATGCAGTCATGTGTGTTGAGATAAAATAGCCTATATTTGGATCTCCCCAGACCTCGCAAAAGTGGGACCCACGTTGGGAGTTGTTGTATTATTGTTATTGAGAAACAATTATTATTATTATTATTATTATTATTATTGTTATTATTATTATTATTATTATTATTATTATTATTATTATTATTATTATTATTATTATTATTATTAGAAGAAGAAGAAGAAGAAGAAGAGAGAGTGAGGACCGAAACTTGATGATGTGTTGAAAAAATGAAGCAGGTCCATTTTCTTTTTTTTTAAATGCTTAGCCACCGCCACATCAAACTCCGCCACCACCGCCACATCATATGTCTATTGAGTTCGGCTCGATAGTGGGATACTAGAAATAAATACATTGAAAGTTGAGTTCATTAGCAAGGATTTCTTATGTTCGAATTATTTCCTTACAGACCCCCCAAAATTCGGATTATTAGATTCCAAAAATCATAATAATAATTATTATACAAAGTTTTCTTGTGCAAGTTTCATCATTTTCAAAATGGGCCAAAAATGAGTCGCCCATAGGCTGACCGGACCCAACCTATTTATTTACATAAAAGGGTCTGACCCAACTCAACCCAAATGATTAACGGGCCGACCATGACCCGACCCCGCTCATTTTTTAAACGGGGTAACCCTAACGAACCTAACCTGGTCCATTGCCCGCCCTAGTGCTGGTGTCTAATCATATTTAATATTTTTTTCTTGTGGACAACATTTTAGATTTTTCTTTCGACAAAAAAGAAACTGTTAAATCGCTATATTCTTGTATATAGGTTCAAACTCCACTTGTCAATAAATATGTCATAAAAGTGGTTGTGATAATACTGTTTTTGAACTTCATTCTCCTCTCCTGTAATCTCTCATTCAATGTTTTCCGCTAGCATTTATCCCCTTTCTATTCCTTGACTTACAGTTTCGAGACTTAGCTTTGTTGCAAATTCCCCTCGAGTAACTGTCATTCATCCTTTAACACTAGAGCTACCTATTCAATGGTAGTGACTTGTGAATCTTGTGATCATTTTGCTTTTGAACTTCATTTTCCTCTTCTGCCATTTCTCATCAACGGTTTCCTCCAATGTATTGTTGGTCCCACTAGTCAAGGTGCATCACACTAGAAGAAGGGCGTGATAAGTTAAAAGTTTGTCTTAAATGAATTGAATCGGTTAAAGCAAAGACTTTAAAATCAATAAGAACGGTAATAGAAAGATTATCCACAAAGACTTTGAGACTAATAAGCAAATATGTACAAATCGTAATATCAAAGATTTTAGAAAAGTAGTAACTAATTGTGCTCAAAGATTGTGAGTTATGTAAAAAAGTAAACAGAGATAAGACAAGATATTTTTTACGAAGTTCATCCAAATAATGGGCCACGTCTCCGCCTAACGTTCTCCCTTAGGATAATATTAAGAGAATTGACCTGGTCATTGAATCAAGCAAGAAAGAAGGTCAATAGTTTAAATGGTCAGACTCGCTAGATTAGATTGAACTGGTTGACTAGTTGAATCAGGCTGGACTGGTCAAACCTGATTGAACATATTACAAATATTGTCCTTATGTTTCTTTATATTCTCAAAACTAAATATCAAAATCTTGTAGTAGTTTTTGATTTCATTGTATTTCATTAGGCAATTACATTAAAAAATACCTCTTCGTAAAAGTCTCATCTTAGTGTATCTTTAGGGTTTCAACCACTTAAAATGTTAGCATATGTTTGCATAAAATTGGCCAAAAAAAATATAACATTGAAAAGAAAATGTAGCTCAAGGTTTAGGCCCACTAAAGTCATTCTAGGGTTCAGACCTGTCTCTTGCCATGCTTTTATCTATTGGCTCGCTTTTCCCACTCGCTAGTATTCTACCTTTTTCTTTGTTTCTAAAGATACCAGTATTTCTACCTTTTAGCGTGTGATTGTAAATCTCCCTCTCTCTCTCTCTCCCTCTCTTTCTCTCTCACACCCACCCACACACACACTCTCATACCTATATAGAAAGAGAAAGCAAATCGCGAAGGAGCAGAAGTAACCCACGACCATGAAAGGTCAGGAATGGCTTAGCGTAGAGCTTGGTTGATTGATAATGGCTCTACCAGAGCTGTCGCTTGCGAAAGCTAACTGTTAGGGAGCTAGAACTAGTAGAATCCAAGCTTCATTGTAACATTAATGGCGGAAATCCTGGCTGGACTGCTGTTGTCTCGGGTCATCCGATTTGCTTGGGTCGATCGAGTTTGGCCGGGTTTTTATTGTTTAAAGTCTAGAAGGGTTCCCACTCCGACCGACCAGGTGGTCCGATTTTTGTAACACTACCTTAGGATTTTAACCAATTCACTATCTCCTTGAGGCAAACTCAACCAATGCTTGACAATTAGCACTTAAGAGCTCACCAACCACTCAACAAGAACACACTTTCTCCTGATCTACAATCAGGTTCTTCTTAAGCACTCTGACTGACTCCTCTCCTAAGGTGCTTTAACTCTTAAGAGGACAGCACTCTCAAATATAGAATAATAACTCCCACTTACTCTTGCCACAACCACGAATATAGAGTTTTGGAATTTCAAGATTGCATGCAAGGCTGACTTAGGGGTTGCAACCTTCAACCTTCTCTTGGTTCTTCTACTTATAGATGTTTCCTGAATATCTTAAATCGTAAGATATACATATAATAGCCATTGAGAGGATACTTCAATATGAGAAGTGGCGTAACCACCGTGGGATCAGTGGGGTCAACTAGGGATGGCAACGAGTCGGATTCGGATCGGATGTATAGACATTCAAATCCGATCCAATTAATAATCGGATTTGAAAATCCAATCCAAATCCGACTCCGTCGGATCGGATGTTAAATCGAATTCGGATTGGCATGGTTTCGGATCGGATTAAATCCGAATATAATCGGATATAATCCGATTATATATTTTTATTCAGTACTTACACAATTTTTCATTTCCAACCTTATTTTTGCCCACTTGTAAGTCCAATATTAAATACCTCTTTAATGTCTAATAGCTTTTTATATTAAACATTTCAATGTGTTAAAGGAAAAATGTGTTGGAAAAAGAGAATGCAAATTCACTTTAGAGTTAAAGGGATAGACAATAGTACAACAGTTGGAAGGAAAGGGAGAAAGTACAATTTTGATTGACAAAGATAAGAGAACGAGAAAAAGATCAAGAGAGAAGAAGAGATTAGCTAAGAAAGAAAAGTGTACTACACATAGAGTGCAAACCTTATGTGGATTTTTTGAGAGTTATCATATTAAGATTTTTTTATCTTCAAAAAAAGTTGAAATTATTGGAAAAAGATATCGGGTCGGGTGTTAATCGGATCGGATGGACTCTCCTCCAAATCCGCTCGGATCGGAGTCGAATTCGGATTATTTTTATCGGACTCTGAATCGGATTATTTTTTATTGGATTCAAATCGGATAATTTTGCCACAAATCGGATCGGATTTACATCGAATTCGGACTATACTGCCATCCCTAGGGTCAACCGACACTCCTCTAAAAAAAAAAAAATTAATATACCTTTGAGAATTTTAAAAAATTAGAAGTTGACTATATGTATCAGATGCGTTGAAAATGTAAATGAAACTTCCCTTGCCTTAGCGGTCTAAGTATTGTTTTGTGATATGCATTATTTTTGATGTCGCGGGTTCGAGTCCTCCAACCTTCCCTTTTTCCGTTTTATTTTTTTCGTTTTTTTTTTAACTTGTGCCTTGCAAATTATTGAGACAAGCAGCCTCCCGCATACTTTGCTTCTCTGTTTGTTCGACTGTCACATGGCCCTGCGCTTCCCAAAAGGCCAAAACACCAACGCACTACCCACACACACTCAACCACGACCATTCCACCAAAGCACCGCCCACTGTGTGCCGCTCACTGGTGACCGTCCCCACGCCGAATCGCCTCCCGACGGCCAGCGCACGGCCCACCAACGGCCTCAACTCTCTCTCCAAATTTGTGAGTTCTCCTTTTACTAATACTAGCTTAAATGTTTAATTGATTTGAATTTGTTACTTAATTCTTCAATTTGTAGATTAATAAGTTTGTATTGTTTGATTTATGAGTTTATTTTTCAATTTTAATTCCAAATTTTTTTAACTTATATGTTTAATTTCAATTCTAGGTTAAACCTCAATTTGTAGATTAGTTTGTTGTATTCTTTAATTTGTGAGTTCTCGTTTAACTGATAATATTTTGCATCGCTTTCAAAATATGAAGTCGTGTCGACGATAATTAGATTAGATGTAATGTAATCATTGTTTAATTTCAGTTTATGACTATTAGTAAATTTTATATTATGTGTGATTAATTCTGACACCTCTCTCTGAATTTTTTAATTTCGCCAGTAAATATGAGCTCTTGATTTGAATTGTAGAATATCTCCCTATGGACTTTGACAACTTGCTTTAGTGAATCTGATCTTTTTCTTTTTTCGTAAATCCCTCACCTTTGAATTGAATCCATTTTCCATGAAAAAGGATACTCACTTTTGCTTTTCTCTTCAAGGTGATCATTGATATAGATATTGTCTCCTATTCATCCGGTTAATCGCTCAAGTGTGCCAGCCGACATTTAATGCTTGATGGAGACAACTAGCCATTGCATGATCATTTTGAATTTTAATTTGCTTTGTTTACTCTTAGTTGATTTCCTGTTTTGTCTTAATGCAATGTGATTCTTAAAGAGCTCAAGGTTAATTTCGTGAATAATGTTAATAATTATGACAAAGAAAGATTAAATAATTTTAGTGTAATGCTGGCGAAATTATATCTTTAAAAAATTAGAGTTCACAATCAAGAGTGAGGGAATGCTATCCAACAATAAATGAGACGACTCTGATCTTCAATAAATACAAGAGTGAACCATTTATTGTAAGCAATGTGGCATTTGATTGAAAGTAATGTAATCACTAAGTAATAGAATCAGTCATGTAATGCAATTGTTAGTGTAATGGAATGAGATAATAATTACATTACAATGTTTGGTTACAAAGTTTTTACAATTGTAATGGAATGAATTCATTTACACACAATACTTAATTTTATACGTGGCGTGAAATACTTGCAATTCAATTCGCATTTTATTTTGCATACTTTAATTATTTTTAGCTTTGTTGATAATTGGCATCCAATATCTTAGCATCATAATTATGATGCTTCACATGAGACTTACTTCATTCTATTTCTTCTAAATTACAATAATGTAATATTGTTCAAATTTAGCAAGTAAAAGAGAAGATGATGATGATGTGTGTGTGTGTGTGTGTGTGTATGTATGTGTGTGTGTGTATGTGTATGTGTGTGTGTGTGTGTGTGTGTGTGTGTGTGAGAGAGAGAGAGAGAGAGAGAGAGAGAGAGAGATGACGTATAGAGCGTACAAAAATATAGTTACAATAACATGATCATGGTTTAAGTTAAATTTTATCTAATATGGAGAGGGGAGAGAAGGCGGGTAAGGCAATGTAGAGAAGGGGGGTGAGTCGCAATAACCTTTAAAAGCGTGGCGGTATAATACTAAGACATGAAAAGTAGAGGAGAGACAATGTAGAGAAGAGAGTGAAAGTCCCAAAATATAATAGCTTGTGGTTGGGTAAACTTTGATTCAAAGTTATGTAATCACAACACTTTAGGAAAAACCAAGTAATTGTATTTGCGTAGATTGAGGTAAATGCGATTACAATGAATCTTGATTACATCCCTTAATGGCTTGTTTGGTTCTATGTAATCGAAGTGGTAATGCAATTAAAATGGTAATAGTGATTCCATTGCCATGTTTGGTTACCATTAAGGAATGTAATCAAGATTGCACTGTAATCACATTTACCTCAATCAATGCAATTTCAATTACTTGACTTTTCCTAAACAATTGTGATTGCATCCTTTTGAATCAAAGTCTATCTAACTATAAACTACTATATTTGAAAACTTTCTCTCTCTTCTCCCCATTGTCTCTCCTTTACTTCTCATCTCTTATTACTTTGATACCATTTTTTTAAAATTTTAAAGTCCCACTCTCCCCTCTCTCTCCTCTCCATATTAGATAAAGTTTAACCTAGACTATGTTCCTATTATTGTAACTATATTTTTATACGTTCTAGACATCATGTCTCTCTCTCACGTCGTCATCATCATCATCATCATCTTATCTCTACTTGATAAACTTAAACAATATTACATTATTGTAATCTAGAAGAAATAGAGTGAAGTAAGTCTTATGTGAAACATCGTAATCATGATGATAAGATATTAAATGATAGTTATCAACAAAGCTACAAATAATTAAAATAGGCAAAATCAAAATGCGAATTGAATTGCATGTACTTTACGTCACGTGTAAAATTAAGTACTGTTTATAGATGAATTCATTCCATTACACTTGTAAAAACTTTATAACCAAACATTGTAATGCAATTATTATCCCATTCCATTACACTAACAATTGCATTACATGATTGATTCCATTGCATAGTGATTGCATTACTTTCAACCAAACGCTACATAAGGGTAACTAAATATGGTAATGGAATCATCATTATTATTTTTATTACATTACTACTTCGATTACACAAAACAAAACGAGCTACAAGTGTCTAATAAATTAAATGCTATTGCAACCATGCTTGTTTTGGACAAGATCGGGTCAATATATGACACACATAGATTAATTTTATTTCTCATGATCAACTTCGATAGGGGTGTAGCTCTGGCCACTTGGACATGCACCTGTTTCATGCTTGCTAATATGAGTAGCTCTGACACAACTCTAACTTACTTAAATTATATTTTATCAAAACACTGTGTAAGTCCATGACTTTGAGTAATGCGTTGGTTAGATTAGTCTTTAATTGCTCCACAAACTCTGACCTAGATTATGACTCTTAAGGAATACTCGACAATTTCCCTTTGTGCTCCCTTTCTATTTAATGGCTTCTGTAGACTTTATTTGTCAATTTACCTTTAGGAACCTTGTTGTCTATCATCGATACCAAAGCCACCTAATCAATGCCCTGCAAGTATTATTAAAAAAAAAAGATATTTGTACTTTAATATTGTAAAATGGTTCGCTAAAATCATGAATGTGTTGAATGAAGATAAATGAAGTAGCATAAGTGAATAACACAGGTGGGAAATGGGAATTATGACATAAATCTTTACAACTTAAACTTTCTAATTACATATAATCATTCATAAATAAGTAATTACCCAATAAATCATCATAGAATTTTCCAAACTTACTTGTCAAAAGATTACTAATTTTGATAATACTCAAGACAAGCACGTCAAATATGCTTAATTTTGCACCTTCATAATGTAATGGCTATTACATCAAGACCATTTGATGTTAGAAAATTTGTGAGACAATTGGTTTTTAATACTTATTATTAGGATAACTGTTCTTTTTAAAGAAGAATTTTTGAAATATAGTAACTTGAATTTTCACATGGCGGAAACTAATAATTCGACTTTAACAATTAAGCTTCATTGTTCTGAACTTTAAAGATATTTATTTTCAATAGCATAAGACCATTATTTTATATTGTACTTTTAGACGTCTCAACGACGACGTCTCCAGCTCAAAAATCCCAAAACCGAGAGGAGAGAGAATTTGCACAGAGCAAGGATGGAGAGATCAGCATATAGGGATCCAAGCCTCCTACCTCTTCAAAACACCGCCACCGTCGCCGGAAATCCGACGTCGTCACTCCAGTGGCCGACGATCGACGGCCCACTGGGACTCTCTGAGGAAGAATCCGAGACTTACGCTCGAAGGTTCTACAAGTTTGGTTTCTTGCTTCTCCCATGGCTCTGGGCTGTTAATTGCTTCTACTTTTGGCCAGTTCTTCGCCACTCCCGCTCCTTCCCTTCATTCCGCCGCTGTAATTACTCTTGTTTCTCTCTCTTTCTTCTGTGATTTCTGGAGAATTTGATCAATGGAATTTAGTGGTTGATGGTTGAAGGTTTAGGAACCCCATTTCATTTTCAATGATTATGTGTATTGGCTTTTGGTTTAATTTCAGTTTTGCGCATTGGGATCTTGTTTTTAACGGAGAATTGTTTACTCAGTTTACCGCTGGTGTCATAATAGGTTATCCATTTGGGAGCAGAATTAGTTACTCATTTCATTTCTGAGGCTTACTGACTTGGAATTTCCTCCAATTTTAGCTCTTTCCTCTTAATGTTATCTCTCTATATGTTCTTCCCGAATAATGTGAAACTTGGCGTTTATTTGTTCAAGTATTCATCATAATGGAGAAAATCCCATTTTAGATTTTGAACATTATGATAATTGGCCTTGTCCGAATAGAAAGAAAGATTATGCTGGTTGTGGTTCCCCATTTTGTGGAGTAAAACTTTATGTCTTCTTGATTGGGAGATTTGTTGCTTGTCTTGATGAGGGTTGGATTTGATGATTTCTTTTGCATATTTCTATTCCCTGATATCTTCTTAGGTGTTTGTTGGGTTCTGGAAATAAAGCATGCCAAGGTTGTCCCAGCACTGTTAGCTGGATATATTTGATTGAGATAATTATAGGGTCGGTTTTTTTCTTTTTTTTTTGGGTTGAAATTCATTGCTTCTGACCTCTGTCGCTGCATCTAGTGTCTGTTGGTTCATCTAGTGTTTGAGTCATCTTCTCAAAGTAAGATGATGAAGG
Source organism: Selenicereus undatus (assembly GCA_017589665.1). Lineage (NCBI taxonomy): Eukaryota > Viridiplantae > Streptophyta > Magnoliopsida > Caryophyllales > Cactaceae > Selenicereus > Selenicereus undatus. Next base: position 81,926,269 of record JACYFF010019584.1, read on the forward strand.
AGTAATGTCAAAGATATCTGTAATTTCAGGTTGATGGCTTTTTTGAGGATTCATGGCTCTTCCTGTTTATTTATCTAAAGAGAAGGGACATGGTGGACTTCAAATTTTTAGTAGTTCCTTCTTTTGATGTTCTTTTGCCATGTGCCTCAATCCTCTGTCCCTCATAAGTCATAATTGTTAACTTCAGAATTCGTCGCATTAATCTATGTGGTGAATTTTATAGGTACAAGTTCTTCTAGTTTTAGTGTTTGTTTATGATGCTTGATTGGTCTTATGTGCTTTGTGGTTGTCCAATGTGGTGCTGTTAAGTTAATTAAGGTGAATCTGTTGGATTCTTCAGTTTGTATCATGAATCAGTGATGGCTGCTACAGAAGTTAAGGGCACATGGCAGTTGATCATGTATTCTGCTCCAGTTTTGGCGTTGATGCTGGTTTTCAGCATCATGATCGGAGGCTTCATTTTCTTGGTATTAAAAGGTTCTATGAGTAACTGTTGTGGTGTATTACTGGTTAGGCCTTGAGTTCGATTAGTTGTGGAAACAAAAGAATAAGAGGGAATGGCCCGTGAAGATATTACTGATGGTGTCATGTTCAAAGATATTTGCAGTAGCTTAGACTTAGTCTATGTTACTTGGAAACGTGTCTCCTTGGACACGGATATCAAACTCGGATAATTTCAAGAAAATTTGCAAATTTTCATTGTAATTTGAAGTGTCAAGTGTCGTACCCTTGTCTGAGTGTCGAGGTCTAGACAGTTACGGTAGGGTAAAATGAAGATTCAGAGGAACATAGGACTTAGTCATGATTTTAGCTGCACAGCAAGTATTAAGCCTCTTTTATGGAAGTAACTGCTTCAGACTTAGCCTTTGTTTTCCCTCCTTGGAAAAGATCTAGAGAATGTTGTTCTCAATTTTGTAATTAGTTGTTTTAAGGATGAAGCAAGCACCTGGGTTTAGAGGTTAGGCTAATGTTGCAAGTTATAACTAGCGCGCTGAAATTAGATTGAAGCTATGATAGTTGTTGTCAACCCCCCAAAACATAAATTTTTTCCCTAAAAATTAAAGCAATTGAGAATCAGGGTTGGAAAAGGGGGTGAGGGGAGAAATGGGATCTTGGCCGGGGCTGCCTGGGGATTAGATATGTCAACTTTACATTGTGATAATGGGGACTGGAAGAGATCCCGCAGGAGTATGTCGTGTACTGAAAAGCTGCTTCTTTCTTTCCTGGAAATTAGGTTTTGAGTTTGTATGTATGTGTGTGGGTGGGTGTGCACGTGCGTGCTAGCATATGTGTTGCGTGCGAGTTTCCTTCTATATTGTGGTAGAACTGTGGTTGGTTTTGTGAGAGTATGCCTGTTCTTGTGAGTATGACTAAATGAATCCCTCCCGTTGCCCCCTTGCATAACTAGCTTTCTACTTCCCGTTGCATAACAAGGGATTTTCTGTCAAATTATTTTATCATTAGGGCATGCAACTAGGCAGAAATCCTCCCTCCCCCCGGGCCAAAAGAAGAAAAGGAAAAAAAGAGCACAGAAAAGTGTCTGATCTAAGCGCAGTTTGATACCTTTTAAGTGGTCATTGACATCTCAATTTCCAAGGAGATTGTTGAAGCTTATACTGTAGGAAGGAGCTAGGCATGATGATCTTGCTGTTTGCATTGAACTGCAAGTCAGATTATGAACAATACTGCCACAAGATGTTTCACCACAGATATTGCTGCTCTGTGGTTGATACTGCTTTATTTTCTCAAAGTGCATTGCTTTTCTGTTTTTGCAGACGTTGTCAGATCAGCAATTGGCTTCACAATCTTCGCTATTCTGCTCTTTTCATGGGCATTGACATTCTCAATTGGAGGGGAGCGTCTTTTTGGTCCAGTTTGGGATAAGCTTGTGATGTACAATGCTGCTGACGAGTTGGGTTTGACAGGTTGGATGTAGGTAGCTAATGTCACCTTGGCTTAGCAGGCTCACTTTGCTTCCAGACCAAATGATGCCTATTCTGTTTTTGTGGATAAAAGATGATGGCATATACTGTGTCTGTCGAGCCCCTTTTGTATTCTGTGTATTCTTCTTAACCTTTAAGAAATCTGTGAAATTCTGCAATGTGATTTCTGCTCGTCCTTACTCTTCTGCATGTCAGAATGAACCGAAATTCGAAGAATTTCTTGTGTCTTGCCCTCTTATGCTTCTAGACAAAACACCAATAGGGTATGAGAATTCAAAGTCAGTAAATAACATTTACTGCTTTGGTGCCTGTGCTCCATTGAAATTGTAAATATTTTCTCGGTTCTCATGGGGGGAATATGAGTAGTCGAATGCCAACTGAGGTAGTGCCTTTAAGGCACAGGTAAAAGACGCTGTGATTTGTGTCACTAACATATGAAGGTTACAATTGATTTAGTCGCTGTTTGCCGCTTGATTCACTAGAAGTGGCATAGATGACATCAAGAATGATACCTAAGGTGATGGAGATTCTAAGATCATGATTTGGTTCCTTTAGGAATGAAAATGACATGCGGCCTTAATATTTGATTTACTTGTGGAGAATGGTCTCAAAACATATGTTTAGTGCAAATGTTTCATGATTAATGTTTGTTTAGGTCAAGATGTATGCTTGCTGTAGTTCTTTTTTGATAATTAATAATAAGTGTATGGACTTGAAGTACATCACAGTAACAGCTTTGAACTGCTTGCTATAGTTCTTAGCCTTCATTAGGAAAAATATCAGGAATTTTTTTTTTTTGGGGGGGGGGGGGGTCTGTGTTTGTGAAGTGTTTGGTAAATAATTTTTTTGAGAGTTTTTTTTATCAAAAAGAGATTATTGGATCAAAATTAGCTGTTTGTCCTAGTCAAAAAGCTAATTTTGGTATTTGGAAGAAGAGCTTTGTGGATCCAAAAAGCTAATTTGAAAAGGCTAATTTTATAAGCTTTTTGGAAGAGTTGTTTTGAGAATCGATTTTTTGTCTTGTAACTTTGTTACAGTTAATTTCACCAAACAGTTTTTCTACAAATAACTATTTTAAACAGCTATTACAAATAGTAGATTCAAATAGCTAACATCTAACCATTAATGCAAACAGCTAATAACTGTTTGCCAAACAGGACCTGTGTTTGACTATGTTTGTATTTTTACGTCTCCTCCAACTCTCCAAGAGGGGGCCAGAAAAGGGTTTTGGAAAAACACCTTCACAAAATTGGAAGCCCAAACTTGATTTTTAATGACACCAAATTTGACCAAACTTGATTTTTAATTACATCAAATGCCTAAGTTTTTAAAATTTTCATTTTTAACCCCAATCTTTAAAATTTTTATCATAGGTACTACTCGAAATCCTCTTTCATCTGGTATAAGAGCCATGTGATCAAAAATAATTAAGATAAATAAGTTAATTAATAGTTAATTAACCTAATTAACTGCGCCTAATGCTTGAATCGTCATCTACTTTTCTTGCACCTAATTATTCACACATTGTGCATTCACTAGAAGGAACTACTTCAGTAGCACTGCAATTAAACTATATCACTTATACAGTTTTAAAATTAAAAGTCGCAAAAACTAAGGCTGAAGTTAAGAAGATAAAAAAACAATTATCTATAATCCATCTTTTTTTAATTAACGAGGTTAGACATAGTGGACAATCTCATTTAAGTATTAGTACCGCATTTCAGCATAAATATCCTTTCTAAAACATAAAAAAAAAATAATCCATTTCCTCTGCATGACATAAAAATTCAAAAAGAATTAGCAAAAATATCAGCTAAAAAATCATCAGAAAAGGCAGAAAAAGAAGCAGATGAAATATAAGCAATATGATCTTGATGAATTACAAAATATATTCCATAAATAAAAAAAACCAGAAGAATTAAAGAAAATCATGGGTGTAATAGTTGAAAAACAGGATGTATTATTTAATGATAATGAAGAGATAAATAACGTCCAATTAGAAGAAGAAATATATCAGCAGATGAACTTGATTAAACTAGAGGATGTTAATGTTGTTCCGACAGAAGAAATTAGGAGGAAACTTGATTTAAAAATATGGTAAAATGAAATCTGGCAGTGAAATCAATGAATTGGTGAAGAACTCAACATAGACGAAATCAAGTCCAATATAGTTAATAACATAATTCCCAAACTTGAAGAGTTTGGTGAATCATCTAGAACAAATATCTATTTCATGAGACATGTACATTCTAATAGGACGTACAACCAATTTTTCTTTGGGTTCCTCCCACAGAAAATCACATCCTTCGAAGATATTGGCCTTAACCCAATTAGTTAAATAGGATACATCCTAAACATCGATGGAGGTCATAATAGAGAAGAAATATTCGAGCATTGAAAAAGGAGTATGAATAATGTCTTGAACTTGAATACCACATGGTCCACTGGGAATTTGCTAAAGTATATCAAACATAGTTTTTCTGACACTGTAGCTAACTGGTATGACTCATTAGATGAAGAAGGTAAAAAGGTTTTAAGAATGATAGAAACACCAGCTGCTATGTTCAAGAGGTTATGTAAGGAAATCGAAATTGAATTTATTGGAGCTAAACTTGATTCCGAAGAAAAAGTTAGGGAATGGCAAAAAAAGATTTATAACATAGAATTATGATATATGAGATATCTGGAGAATTATATTACTGAATTTAGTCAATATTATTACCAAATTGGACATAATGAAACCAATCTTAGTATGTTTTATAACAAATTACCATATCTGATCAATTCCATAATCAATGAAAAATACATTGCATGGTTTACAAAAGCATATGTCCTTGATATTCTTGGTAAAAGAATCTCTTACTTAAGAAAATGGGTCAATGATCGATGTCTTGATCTCCAAAACCAAAAGAAAATGAAGAAACAGTTTCTAACCCGTTGGGATTCTCCTCATCAGTGGGGAAATGAACCTGAGAAGAGAAGAAAAGGAATATTTCATAAGAAAAAGAGCTTTAAAAAGCAAATGGGAGAGAAATACAAAAGAAAATATTATAACAAACTAAGCTCTAAAAACGAAGATTTTTTAAAAAAGTTGTTTATTGTCCTGCTGAAAAAAAATAGCTGTGAGTATTGGTCATGCGGAGAAGTAGGGCATTATGCTAACAAATGCAAAAATAGGAAGAATAACAAGCTTATTGAAACTTTAGGTAGTCTAGATTATTTTGAAGTTAGCGAAGAAGAAGCACTAGATCTAGCCCTGAAAAACTATTGTGACTTTCCGTAAGTGCACGGTTTATCGTTGTTATACTTATGGGTGTCATACTCAGGGATGGATTATGCAATTAAGTCACGGAGTGACTTACTATTAGCATGAATTTGGAAGCTAATCAATAAACCAGTAATGTCTCTTGCCATTGCCAAAGCAAACTCGAATAATCCAGAGGAGGGAACTAGAGCTTGAAACTCGAACAAAGACTTGCTACCAAAGGCAAACTCGAATACTGAAATTATTGTTCAAATTAAATGAAATCCAAGTCGATTGTCCTAATTTTCAATTGCTAATAATAGATTTGAAACTGGGGAAAAGAAAAAAAAAACAATAACGAGAAGAAGTAGAAAATTGACATAAAACCTAAAACTATCCCTCCATCTAACTTGTCATTGTCCTCCCTTTTTAAAACCCAAAAAAAAATAAAAATCACTAGCTCTTGAGTGCTTCCGTTAAATCCTGAATTGAAGACTTGCCCCAAGATTTGTACCCGCCGAAATGATGGTGGTGATAGGAGTGGAGGGTTGTAATGCACCAGCGTAGTCACCTCCCAAATGCCTTTATTAATAAGCATTATGAGTCAATGGAATGCGCTATCAAGTTAGGGCATTACTGTCGTCCCTTAAGGACAAGACTGCAAATAAATAAGTAGAATCGACCAGATAAGTAGCATCCACCGCTTACAATATTTACACCAAATAAGGTCTAAGCTTGCTATTAAGCATTTCAAAGCAGGCATCACACAACGATTTAATCAGGTCTAAAATGGATTCACATTTCACTGAGGTTGTGTTAAATATGAAATGTTGCTAAAAATATAATTTGTAAAAATTAACGATTAATAGATTTACGACGAATACGACACAAATAAGAGGGTTAAAATTTAAGTGGAAACTTTTGTTGTAGTTTTTTTAAACAAAATTTTTAGTACCTTGTATAATTGATTTAAGAAAGTACAAAATCAAGTAAAAAAAAAAGAGAACGAAAAGGGAAAAAGTCATAATCCTCACACTTGATGTGAGTTTTAAAAAAATGGTTTCATAGAATCTAATGAGACAAATTATGGGTTTGGCCAATCAATCACTTTAGTTGGCTCGGGAAGAGGTCTCAGAAGGCCTTTATCTTCAGCAAATAGAGGAGAATTAAAATAAAGGCGGCATAAATATTGAAGATAAAGGTTAATCAAGGTGGTTCCCAGTTCCCCACATCCTCCATGATGATGATTTGTGCAGTAAACTGTAAAAGTTAGGGGCCAAAATAGCTACTCTTTATTTCCTTATAAAAGCTGAGTATCAGACCAAGAAAAAGGGGGGAGGGGAGCTAAAAAATAGAGAGAAAAAAAAATAGAGGAAATCCATAAAAAGCCAGAGCACAAAGCAAATGGAGCAACAAGAAAAAAAGAAGAATAAGAAGAAGTAGCTCAATAAGCAACAAGTTCATCCTCCACAAGCCAAATAAGAAGGCTACAGCTTGAAGGTGAGGAGAACATCGAGTTGTTCACTCTACTACCTTTGAAGTTTGGTGACTTTGATTTCTTCTCAAGTATGAATCATTGTCAATCGAAAAGATAAACTTGGATCACCAAAACAGTGAACAACAACTATGAATCAAGTTATACCTGAGCCCGATTCTCAAATCATCACACCAAATTTGGGTTCTTTCGAACCCATAAGATGAAATTGAATCCTATCAGACCCTAGGTTCTATTGAACCCATAAGTTGATGGATCCTATTGGATCTCGAGTCCTGCCAGACTCACAAAATCTATGGATTCTGTCGAATCCTAGGTCCTACTGGACCTATAAAACTATGAGTTGGGTTCGAAAAGATATACGAATTTGGTTTCAAGATGAGCTTTTTATAAATTTGGAGGTTGGGAAGATACATGATTTGCTGGCCATGTAAATGAAGAACTGAGTTACATTCAACAAAAATGAATAAAAAATGGGGAAGATGATGATGGGTACTTGATGAGATTATCAATCACCATTCCGTCGAGGGCTTGTTTAGCCAATGAATTAAAAAAAAAAAACAAAAGGCCAGAGATCATGTTTTTACACAAATGGTTTCCATGCATTTTTTGAAGTTGCAGGGGGTTTCTTCCCACAATTAATTTGGGTTAGGGGATTAAAAAAATAGAGTGAGAAAAAGTCTTCTTAATACACTTGATATAAATTGGTTACTACAAATCACAATTTCAAGTGGGTGTGTCAAATTCTCATCATGAATGGAATGCAAATAGGGATTTGCTGCAAAAAGGGGGATGGTTAAATGGTCTTCAAGAACAAAAAAAATATATATAAATAAATAAATTTTGTCATCATCCACAATTGCCAATACCACGTAGTCTCAAACAATAAAAGAAAAAACTCCTTGATAATTTACATTATACAGGGAGTTGGGTATTGCAATTTTCATATGGGTCATCCATACCTTCTATTCAGTCTTGAAGTAAAAAAAAAAAAAAAGGAGAAGAGAGGAACAATAGGAACATAGAATTGAGATAATCAAACAAAGGAGCGTTATTTATAACTAGTGGAGTCAAAACCTAGTGATGAAAGGTTAATGACTAGAAGCAGGACTCTGTTTTAAAGATCTTAGAATCCCAATCTAATACAGTCTACTCATCCTGATAAAAAAAACTATCAGAAAAAAGGAGAGAGTCCGTAGGGGATCAATTTGGAGTTGTGAGTAAAAAAAAAAGGAGAAAGGCGCTCAAGGTGATCAAGTTTGATGTTGTTTGGGAATGTGGATGCCGGCCCAATATAAAATAAATAAACTGGGATGGTGCTTTGCATTGAAATAGTGCTCTGCATTTGAAATTAAACGTTGATAATTTAATTGGGACTTACATTTTAATAGAGCTCCAAATATAGAGCATTAAATTTGTACCCACTAATTCTAAATGGATGTATATAAGATTTATGCATTATTTTTTGGATAAAATTTGGAGGGGTATAAATAAAGTATATACAAGTTAAGTACCACTAGAACTACAGTGACTTGATTCTAACAAGGATACGTAGGAAGCTCGATATAAAATATTTGGGTTCAGTCTAAATCGAAATCCTCAAACGGGCTCAAACCGATACCCCTCTCTTCACAAAAAATTAATTTTTTCCAAAGTCGATTGGACATTACCCCCTCAAACGCCAAAAAGTCAAGCCTCCCAATACATGAGCCGACCCCCTCAAATTTCCAAGTCTACGAAATGGACCAAAAAAGGCCTTATTTATTTCCCCCCTCTTTAATAAAAGGCTAAAGTTACAGTTCTGTGACTTCTTGTCACACGTTATGTAACCAAAACAAATTTTTAAAAAAATGGAGCTCTTCAAAAAGTCGAAGCCTTGTTCAAATAATAAGTATAGCAAAATAGACCAGGCTCGAGCCAAACATACAATGAAGCTTACTAAATTCCCCCCCTCCATAACGTAAGCCTAAATATAATTCAGGTCAAGAAATACACCGATTTGATCCCATTAAGGGTACAATCGCAAGTTAAAGATATTGATGGACTGACCCCAATCAAGGTTAAGTCGGTAAACAAAAATTGTGAAATTGCTAAAAATACAACATAGCCATAAGTATAAATAAAATCCAAAACTAAAATCAAATTAAATTATAGTTATTAATGTAACCAAAATAAATACAAATTAAATCAAATAAAATTTAAAGAACTATGGCTGGTTTGATCTTCTATAAAAGAGATACGTAGGTAGCTCACGATAAAAAAGTGAGTGCAACCCAAATTTCAGATCAAATAAAACTAGCTACCTGTTTCCTAACTTGCACATGATGAATGTGTACGTATAGTACCCTTCCTAGAAGGTGCCTATACAACCACTATCTGATGCAATTAAGTTTTAGATACGGGCAATTCAATATTAAAAACACGTTAATTGTTGACCTAAATTATATATGCAAAATGAAACCAAGAAAGAAAATAAAAACAGAATGACTTAGAATCAAAAGGTGATCTCCCCGAGAGGGGTATGTAGTTAAGGAGGTATTGTTAGAAAAAGAACAGTAATAGCTGTTGGAAGGAGAAGGAAATGACCTGTGTCGTGGTATGAACCACTGACCTGAAAGCTTAATTCGCCCGACTTTAGGTGTAAATCATTATGGCGAAGAAGCTCCCCAAGGTTTAACACAGCTAGCTTCGCACTCGTGCACTCGAGGGAGAAGCTTTGGAGTATAGCAACTTGTATGCCTAGGAAGTAGAGAGGAGAAGAGAGAATTGTTGTCTGTGTATTCTGCAGAGGTGCAGAAGGGTCTCTTTTATAGTGGACTGGGGGAGAGAAAAATTGCCAACCAAGCAATAAAGGAAGGCGTGAAATGGGGGTAGAAAATCAGGCAAAGGAGAGAATAATGTAACTGAAGGATTAATGGGGAGAGGATCATGGTGATTGAGGCAGAGATGGAGGAAGACTTGGTCAACTAGCCGTTAGGAATATGGCAGCTTATACGCAATCAGTCCTATCGAGAATTCCTCCAAAAATATAGTGTAAGGCCCAAGCCCACAGCCCGCGCCGCGCCCAGCCCGGACCGAACGGGCGGGCAGCGGCAGCGCGTGCGTGCGTGTGGCAGCCCAAGTCCCCTCAACCCCCTTAAAACATGGCTTCAAGTTATTCGATAAGTGCAAGAAGAGTGGGATATATAACCTTTTGAAGTTACTCTCAAAGGTTCCATGTGGGACAACAAAAGAGATAGGAAGAGTAAGTGAACACCCTTTTAGGGTGCCATTACTCCAACAATCCCCCACTAATGGTACACAAAAGGAAAAACGAATGAAACGGATTTCCTGAGCAAGAGGGGTCGGATACTTAAGTATCAATATCTTTCGATTGAATTGACACGTAGTGAAGAGAGGCAACATCTAAGTCTAACAAGTGAGCTTAGTCTTGAACTTGTTAAACTTTGAATGAGGCCCTCTCGACACATATCAACCCTAAAGGATGTATACTCCGCGATAATCACTTGCGCTTTTAGGCCCATGCGCATACCTCGGGTCTCATAAGTGCTCTAGAGAGACAACTCTAGTCTCTCATAGAAGGCGGCCAGACCTTCACACTTACTTAGGTAATTCCATCAGTCTATCTCTAGTTAGACCACCATATCATGGCTTGAAATTATTAAGAGCATGTGTTAGCTCATCATCTTGTAGAGTGAAGAATCCATCAAGTGCTTCTCTGTAGCACCACCATAATAGGCTATGGATTCATTTCATGTGCTTCTCTATAGCACACGCACTACCACGCGCAATAGGGATGGGAAGTAGTGCAGTTAGAAGATTAATATGGCTTCGTTTGACCGCAAATGGGTACCCACCATATCTCTTCATTCCATGGGCTTTAGCCCCATCCCCCTCGACGTTTCAAGAACTACTCTTCTTGGCAATCCCTTTGTAAGAGGATATGCCAAGTTTTTCTCGGATCTCACATATTCCAAGGAGATGACACCATGCTTCAGCAATTGCTTTACCGCACCATGTCTAATACGGATATGTCTCTTTTTCCCATTGTAGACACTGTTGTGCGCAACTCCAATTGCTGCTTGTGAGTCACAATGCAAGGACACAGGTGTTGATTGTTTCCCCCACAATGGTATGTCAGTCAGGAGATCCTTGAGCCATTCTGCTTCTTGACGTGCCAACTCAAGAGCAATAAACTCATATTCCATGGTTGAGCGAGCTATACATGTCTGTTTTGCAGACTTCCATGAAATAGCTCCTCCACCCAATGTAAAAACATAGCCACTAGTAGAGCTTACTTCATCGTTATCAGTAACCCAATTAGCATCGCAAAAACCTTCAAGTACAGCAGGAAATTTACAAAAATGTAAACACCAATCCATAGTACCTCTAAGGTATCTCAGCAAACGATGAAGTGCATCCCAATGTTCTTTAGCAGGATTATGAGTGTACCTACTTAGTCTACTGACTGCATATGCAATGTCAGGACGAGTGGAGTTCATGAGAAACATCACACTCCCTATTATCTTAGCATATTCAATTTGAGACACACCAGGTCCTTTGTTCTTTTTAAGATGTATGCTAGGGTCATAGGGAGTTCTTACAGGTACCACATCGAAAGAGTTAAAATTTTTCAACACTTTCTCAATGTAATGAGACTAACTTAAGGAAAAGCCACTTTTGGTTTTTATAAGTTTGATCCCCAAGATAACATCTGCTTCTCCTAAGTCTTTCATTTCAAAGAGAGAAGACAGAATTCGCTTAGTCTCATTTATGGCACATAGGTTGGTACCAAATATCAGCATATCATCCACATACAAGCAAATGATCATATAATCAGATCCAAACAATTTGGAATAAACACAAGAATCTGAGTTGTTGACAGTAAAGCCATTTTTCTCTAAAGAACTAGCAAATTTCTCATACCATTGTTTTGGGGCTTGCTTTAGACCATACAGGGATTTTATCAGTTTACACACTTTGTTCTCCTGACCAGGAACCTCACACCCTTCAGGCTGTGACATATAAATTTCTTCCTCTAAGTCGCCATTGAGGAATGCTGTTTTAACATCCTTCTAATGTACCACAAGATCATGGATAGCAGCCAGAGCAACTAGACTCCTAATTGTTGCAATTTTGGTCACAGGAGAATAAGTATCAAAGAAATCAATTCCCTTCTTTTGGTCAAAGCCTCTAATGACCAATCTAGCTTTGTACCTTTCAATAGAGCTATCTGTCCTAAGTTTCTTCTTGAAGATCCATTTACTACTAATGGGTTTACAACCCTTAGGCAAGTCAGTCAATTCCCAAGTTTTATTTGACTCAAGGAAATCTATTTCACTCTTGATAGCTTCTTTCCAGAAGTTAGCATCTATAGACCTCATAGCCTCTTGGTAGGTTTTAGGATCTTCCTCAAGTAAATAAAGAGACACAAGTTCATCGGTTAAAGCATCAATGTCAAAGTTCTCAAGGACTTCTACCAAAAAGGAGGTGATAAAGTCAGGGCCAAAACTAGTTTCAATCCTCTGTCTCTTGCTCCTTCTAGGTTCAGTTTCCAAGTTTCTAATACTAGAGCTAGAAGCAGACAAGTTCACATGTTCAGGTACAATATTAGACACAATATGAGGCACATTCATTTTTAAAGGGAAAACATGCTCAAAGAAATCAATATCTCTATACTCCAAAATAGAGAAATCAGATAAAGACATAAATCTATATGCAGCACTGTTTTGAGCATAACCAATAAAAACAGCATCAAAAGTCTTGGGGCCGATGTTTGAACGTTTATGAGTAGGTAGTGCAACTTTGGCCAGACACCCCCACACTTTCAGATAATTCAGGTTGGGAGCATACCCTTTTCACAATTCATATGGGGTTTGATCTAACTTTTTATGGGGAACTCTATTGAGTAAAAAACAAGCTGTCATGACAGCCTCCCCCCACATGTTATCAGATAGACCAGAACTAACAAGCATGGCATCCATCATGTCTTTAAGGGTACGATTTTTCCGTTCAGCAATACCGTTTTGTTGAGGAGTGTAAGGGGCACTAGTCTCATGTATTATGCCATTTTTCTCACAAAAGGCAGTCAGAGAATTTGTGTCATATTCCCCACCTCTGTCAGATCTAAGTCTTTTGATTTTTTGGTCTAACTGATTCTCAACTTCGGCTTTGTATTTTAAGAACATTTCCTCAGCCTCATCTTTAGACTTGAGAAGGTAAATCTTGGTATACCTAGAGCAGTTGTCTACAAAGGTGATATACCATTTCTTTCCACCCTTACTCATGGTGTTCTTAAAGTCTGCTAAGTCTGAATGCACAAGTTCTAACAGTTCTGTTTTTCTGGTTGTTACATTTTTAAAAGGTTTCTTAGCAAATTTTGCTTCAACACAGACTGGACACTTAGAACAATTTTCAGTATTCACATTTGGAATTAAACGCATGTTTCTAAGTCTTTTCAATGAAGCAAAATTAACATGTCCAAGTCTACCATGCCACAGATCAACAGATTCAGCAATATAAACAGAATTGGCAGTAGTTTCATTATTAATTTGTGCAACAACATTCAAAACAAGGAGCCCCCCACTACGATATCCCTTCCCAACGAAGTCCCCATTTCGCATGATAACAACTTTACCGGCTTCTTGCACAATTTTAAGGCCAGTCACGTCAAGAAGGGTACTAGAGACCAAGTTTCTACGAAGGGAAGGGACAAATAAAACATTACTTAAAGACAGTAATTTTCCAGAAGTAAACTTAAGTAAAATCTTCCCTTTTACCCTTGACAGCAGCTGTAGAAGAGTTGCCCATGTAGACGCATTGTTCATCAACAACATCTTCAAAGTTAGTCATGAGTTCCTTGTTGGCACAGAAGTGCCTTGATGCTCCAGAATCCAGAATCCATTCAGACAGATTATGCAGCAGATTGGCCTCCACGGTTGTAACCGCACAGATAATCTCATCATCCTCAGTTTCAACAATGTTGGCAGTAGGTGTTGCAGTCTTGTGTTTGGCTTGGATTGACCCTTACCTTTGGTTGCATTGGTAGGCCTTGTGTCCAGGCCTGCCGCACACGTAGCACACCACCTTAGGCTTCTGAATCCTTTTGTTGGCAGAATTCTGATTCCTGAGATTTTGAGTTGGCTTCTAAAATCTTTTCCCTTTGCCTTTGAACCTGTCTTTATTCGTTTGTACAGCAGATTCAACCAGATTAGAACTAACAGAATTTAAAGAAAGGGAAGACATCTTATCCTTCAGCCGGTTTGCCTCCTCAGTCCGCATATGGCTGATTAATTCCTGCAGTGTAAGATCTTTCTTTTTGTGCTTGAGGTGGTTTCTGTAATCGCTCCAAGATGGTGGAAATTTTTCTATCAGCACATTGGCTTGGAGGATTTCGCACATCTTCATGCCTTCTGCTAGGACCTCAGCACACAGGTTTTCGTAGATGTGAACTTGTTCCATGATAGGTTTGTCGTCTATGATCTGGAACTGTAGCCACTTGTCGACGACGTATTTTCTTTTCCCCGCGTCGTCTGAACCATATTTTGCCTCAAGTTTGGTCCAGATGACCTTGGCAGATTTAAAGATTACAAACAGATCAAACAAAGGGTTAGACATATTATTCAAAAGGTAATTGCGAGCAAGTTTGTTGTCCTTTTCAAATTTCTTCTTTGTGGCTTCGTCAAGAGGAATAGGAGGAGTTCTGGGTACAGTAGGAGTTGCAGGTTCAGAATCTGGGTTGCCTTCATCAGGGAGATCAGTAGTGACCACATAGTCGATCTCAAGTTGCTCAAAGCAGAGAAGCAATTTTTGAGACCAACGTTTATAATTGGTTCCATCAAGAGGTTCAATTTTGTAGAGATCGGAGAGAGTTTTTGGACCAGCAGCCATTAAATTAAGCTTTCAGATTGTTAGAAAAAGAACAATAATAGCTGCTGGAAGGAGAAGGAAATGACCTGTGTCGTGGTATGAACCACTGACCTGAAAGCTTAATTCGCCCGACTTTAGGTGCAAATCGTTATGACGAAGAAGCTCCCCAAGTTTTAACACAGCTAGCTTCGCACTCGTGCACTCGAGGGAGAAGCTTTGGAGTATAGCAACTTGTATGCCCAGGAAGTAGAGAGGAGAAGAGAGAATTGTTGTCTGTGTGTTCTGCAGAGGTGCAGAAGGGTCTCTTTTATAGTGGACTGGGGGAGAGAAGAACTGCCAACCAAGCAATAAAGGAAGGCGTGAAATGGGGGCAGAAAATCAGGCAAAGGAGATAATAATGTAACTGAAGGATTAATGGGGAGAGGATCATGGTGATTGAGGCAGAGATGGAGGAAGACTTGGTAAACTAGCCATTAGGAATACGGCAGCTTACACACAATCAGTCCTATCTAGAATTCCTCCAAAAATATAGTGTAAGGCCCAAGCCCACATCCCGCGCCGCGCCCAGCCCGGACCGGGTGGGCGGGCAGCGGCGGCGCGCGCGTGTGGCAACCCAAGTCCCCTCAACCCTCCTTAAAACATGGCTTCAAGTTATTCGATAACTGCAAGAAGAGTGGGATATATAACCTTTTGAAGCTACTCTCAAAGGTTCCATGTGGGACAACAAAAGAGATAGGAAAAGTAAGTGAACACCCTTTTGGGGTGCCATTACTCCAACAGGTATAACCTCTTGAATAGGGTCGCACTCAAAATAAACCGATGTACATTTTTATACGTCGGAAAGTTATGTTGTGCATATTATTTATTGTTATTAAATTTTTGCTCAACAGACTGCACACATGCTCAAAACATAAGTCGTTTTCCACGCCCTCAAAATGACTAACTAGGGTAGCGAATTAGCAATCACTGCTCTGGCCCACTTCTCCTAGACCCTTAACCTCTGCAGTTCCCGCTTCACCTTAAGTTGATTCTCCTTCTCTAAAAGAGTTTGGAAACACAAACAGTGAAAAAATGAGTTATAACTCAATACGTTACCCTTGTATAGTCAACAACTATTTGTAAGGAGTTAGTGAGCTCGCACGCAATGTTAAAACTATGCTTTGTAAATGTCTTTCGTGGAGCACTGTATTCAAAGATCGATTATTAACTATTTCTCAGCCTAGACTAGGGCCCAATCTGTGAACAGTAACCATGGCATAAATGAACAATGAACTGTGAATTTCCTGTTTAATGTGAAGAACCCAAACAATGAATTCTCCCAAAAGAAATTATGAACAATGAACATTGAACATCAAGCATTGAACGTTGCATTGAACAGTGAACAATGAAATGGGTTCTTAAGGTTCCAGCGGCTGAATAAAACTTGGTAATATTAGCATATGTAAATTCAGACATCTTTGAAGGGTACAAGCAGTAACATACATTTGACATTTATTTATACTCTTCTATTTTTTGTTCCTCCTTTGAGGTGTCTTTTGTGGAAATATATTCAGTGATGCTTGAAATTAATTAAAAGAATTAATACTCGTGACTCTAAAATAATTCCGTTTATACTCTTAGGTTCTCATTTTAAAATGCAAAGCATCATACACGCTATATTACCATACTTTACTAACCAAATACTCTTAGCTAGTGGGATTTTCTTTCGAGATGAGATCTCAATCCAACCTCTTTTTTCTTCTTCTTTTTTCTTTAAAAAAAAAGCATCACTTAGCTCCAATATTCCGAACATAGCTTACAGACTTATCTCCTTAAACATTTTCATTGAATTTTTTATGACTATAATTGACTCGTTAAAATCATAATTGGACAAATTGAGCGCTCAGTATCTAAATAATCCAACCATAAAGCTAATTGCACAAATGACACCCTAATTTACCAAACATTAATCATATTGTCCTTATAACTACAATTTTCTTCCCACTTTTAACTATCTCACATAACCCCTTTATTTAGCGGCAAACCATTAACAACCCTTTATATCGATATTACTTGAGCATACTATGGCTTTGCTGGAATAGTTAAACATCATATAGACTATTGTTCTCTTATGCACATTTTTTCCGCCAAAATTTCTTGCAATCATACCTTCGCACCCATAGTATGACTTGCTAATTACTTATCAATTTTTCCTATAAATGAATTCATTCTATTCACCCCCAACATTTGCATGAATAACCATTGACATATGAGGTTGAATGTAATGGAATTGCAAAATTTAATTACCTTCCAAGAGCCTAGATGTGGAGATGGGTGCAACCAAGGGGTGTGAAGAGGAGGAGACGGCGAGACTGAGCTGAACCGGTGGCTTGGGGGCGACGGTGAAGTCAACCGGTGAGGGGCTGCAGTGGCCGGTGACTGCTAATGGTCAGGGGGTGTCATGTGTGGAAAAGGGAAGAGGGAGGGCTGGCTTTGTTGGGTTTTTGATTTTTATTAGCTTATTCCCAAAGCCCACATGTCCTTTAAATAGCCATTGGCCCCTTAAATTAGTAATGCTCTTTTTATTACTTTTCCTTTTTTTCTTTGGACAATTACTTTGTCACATCATAATTAATTCAAACTTATCACTTTGTCACTAATGCAGGCTGATCATTTTGTCACATCATAATTAATGCGAGCTTATCACTTTATCACATCATAATTAATGCGAGCTTATTTCAATTTCTATTTCTTTCCACATGGCCCGACATTGGCCATACATTTGGCAAGTAACAATTGCTAATCATATTCCTTTCCTTAGGTATTAAGACATTATTATGGCTTGGTAAATTCCCAAGCTCGCTCGGGTACAAACGCGTATTTGCACGAAATTATATCCTTGTGCATAATAATATGAGATTTTATAAGCTTGGAAGAAATTCGCTATATTACAGTTCTTTAAATCAAGCATTGCTTTGTTTGACAATAGAAAAAAGTGCGTATCACTGCTCCGATTAATTATAAGCATGTAACTAATGCAAGAATTAGAACTAATTAAACATGATTAAGTGACGAGGTATTACAAGGGTAAGGGCTAGGATTAATGGTGATCAATGAAGAGAATGGATGGCATGATTAAATGGAGAAGGGGAAATTGGTTATGGCTAAGAAGAAAAAAAGGTGAAATAGCAAGGAAAGATCTTGGGTCACTGGGTAGCACAAATGATAGTAATTGGGCCGAAAATCATGTGAAGCAAGAAGAGATGCGCTGGGTCTACAGCAGGTCCACTAGCTGGGGAGAAGAAGAGCTGAGGGATGGTGACTAGGCCTTGGCGTGGGCCATGAAATAAAAAGAAAAGAAGGGGGAAGGAGTGTTAAAAAGAAGGGTAGGCATGCAGACGAGTGGGTCGGCCCGCTGAGGAAGAAAGGAAAGGAGAGAAAGGTGCGTGTGGGTTTCTAGTTGGGGGGGGACCTGGGCCGGGCCCAACGCGGGAGAGAAGAGGGATGAGGGAGGAGTGCAGGTGAGTAGGCTACCGTACTGGGCCCATGAGGCTTGCATTGGTTGGGCTAGGCATGGAGCTTCTCCTAGTTCCTTTCTTTTGCTTCCTCTTGATCCAACACCATCCTTTCTTCCCTTTTGCATCCAATTTGATCAATTTTTGCATTCTTATACCTAAATTTCACAATTCCTACAAAACAATTAAAAACATATTAAAATCCAAATTTATTTACTAATTTTGAGCAAATATTAGATAATAAAGGATACAAAATAATATGATTTCAGGTTAAACAAATACTCCCACACCTAAGTTTTGATGGTCCTTGCGTAAAAATAAAGCTAAAAATCTTAGAGAAAAATAAAATTTTAGCTCACTTTCGTAGAAATCACGGTTGCACTTAGCATGTGTAACAAGCCCTTTAAACCCCCAGCTTACTCCTAGTGGACGAGGGAGGTCTTATGAGGGTTTGCAGAAGATATACCCACAAAATCTAAAAAAAAGGAAATCTTTTTGAATTTTTTTTACAAGAACTTATATATACAACATCAGGAAAAAATATATACACATTCTAATCAATCACATCACTCAAATAACCAAAGAATTAGATCACATATAAATGCAATGTATGCATAAAGAAATTCTTAATCCCTATTGAAGACATCCATACACAATCTTTCACCCCAATTAGAAATTATGTACAAACTCGACTGATAGAATCTCACTTTAGGGAAATGTAAAATACTCCCACTTGTGTTTAGAATATAACAAGGTTCACTCAACTCTCTTCCAATCAAACAAACTACCATAGACTTGCTAAGATTCTCAATTCTCCACCACTAAAATGCAATATGCAAAATAATAATTAAGAGGATTTCACAAGGTTGTAATGGGGCTAAGGGTAAAAAATTATGAGAGGGGCAAACAATTTGGGAAACGAGGAGCTAAAAGCCTTAGCTAACGAGCAATCAACACTTACACCAATTATAATGAGCACCCACTCTCTCAAAACACAAAATAAAAACGCACCCTAATTAAATTTATCATTGGAAATGAGTATACATAATGATACATTCATGTAAAACACTCTTATTCACAATTCTTTTTGGAATTTTTCTGGAGATTTTTTTTTCAACAGTTTTTTCATTTTTCCTTGGAAATTTTTTTTTTCATCTTTCTTGCTTTTTTATTTTTTTTCATGAAACAAAATGAATGAATGGCATGTACAAGAATAATACAACTTAATTTCCAAATGATCTCCATGATGCATCCCCTCATATACCAAAATCAACCATCAAATTCGTAAAATACCGAAAAGTTATCCACCACATAATGAAGTGTTGTCCCACTAACCTTGGCTTAGAGGTAAGAAATGTGTTTAGGCCAAGGGCTAAAATGAAGGGTTCGCAACAAAAAGGTCAAGGCTCAAAGGGCTAACAAAGGGTAAAAACATTCAACACAAGGGTGACAATTTGGCTATGTAGTTCACAAAAAGCAAAAGAATGCCTATATCATATTATCATAGTGCACATGCTCAATGCGATTTCAAAGAGAATCAAAGCAAGTTCTAGAGATGTAATCATGGAAGAGACAAATGTGAGACTAAAAATGATGAATTAGTCTATAAGGCTCAAATTCTCATGGTTCATCTACCAAAGTCAAGCTTGCTTTGAAATAATGCTGGGGGTTAGGATCGTATACAAACATCATACTTTAGGACTAAGCTCTATCGATGCCCACCACATCCATATACAGCCTAACACTAAGGTACAAGAGAACATGGTCAATCAGAATAGCACATAAATTTCCCAAAACAAAACAAAAATCTTTTTAAATTTTTTTAAAAAATTTCAAATTTCCTTCAATTTTTTTTTCTGTTTTTTGAAATAAACTTTCCCCACCCCTACACCTAAATCTCACAATGTCCTCATTGGGAGTTAAAAGAAACATAAAAACCCAAAATGAGAATGTATACACAAAAGCAAACATGACTCAAAAAGAAAGAAAAATGACAAGACTCTAAACTCAAAAAGAAAATAATAAAAGTAAACAAAAGAAACAAATATATACAAAAGAAAACAAAATAAAAAGATAAAATAAAGAGGAACGAGTACACCAGTCACCAGGTTAGGTGCAGAAGAATATCTAAGCTATAGCCTCCTGAAATATGCTCAGATAGAGGCCCATGGAGCATCAGCCACACCATGTTAAGCGAAACATTGCTACTCAAATCAAAACTCATTAGAGCACCTAGTAGTTTATCATATAGGCAAGAACAACTCTTAATAAAATTATGACAATGAAAATTAAAGAGTTGGTGCCAAAAAAAGTACATCCACCATGTCAATGCAGCACAGGTAAGGGCCCGCTTCAACATGTCAAATTGTTGGACCCAATCAGAAAATAAATAGACATACTAATAACGAGCCAGAATATAGGTAATTTGTCTAGAAATTGTGTCATCATGAATGAACGGTCTAGGCAAAATAGTGGGTCCAAAGTCCACAAGTCTTTTAAGTCTAATATGCGCAAGAGTCCGATCTAAATCAAAATTCTTAGTGGCAATATTCTCAGACTCAACAGATTTAGACTTGCTAGATTCAAAGGGGAGAGCAGTAATGATAGGGTCAAAAGAGAAGGATTCATATTCAACACAAAATCCCTCATCAAGACCTTCATTGATATCAAGCTCACATGAAAAAGATTCATATTCTGTAGAAAGAATATTATCATCGAATTCCTCATTAGTGGGCTCAACTTCTTCCTTACGTGAATCTTGTGAAATATAGTCTGACTCATCAAAATCATGATGCTCAACTTCAGGTGTGATGCTCATATCTAACTCGCCAGCACTCTTAAGGTCTGCACCCACCTCAAACGCATAAGAGTGGATAAAAAGGGCGGGTTGGTCGGTAAAAGCTTGAACATCCTCAGTGATAACCTTATGTGAGCTAGTGTAGGGTGCAAGGTCAGGTGATAAAGACATAGAGAGGTCATTCTCTTGTTCTAGGCTAGGAAAAGGTATAGCATCTTGCAAATTAGACCTAGATTGATAAGATGGCTCAAAATCATCGTAAAAACTAACTATTGGTTTAGCAGATCCTAAACTAGAGTCAGACTCACTATAATTCTCCCTACTTTGATTAAAACATTGTGAATATTTCAACAATTCTCTCTTTCATTGTCTATACCATTTGATCAGTAAATTCATTTAACGTCTTTTCAACACTTGCACATGTAGCATTAACATAATCACGATATGGACAATTCAAGCATCATGATCAAAAGACTCACAATATTACACAAAATAGGAGGCACACAAGAGTAAGACGGGTCATATGAGTTTCTAAAGTGATTCTGGCAGTAAGTATTAGCATGAAAAGCATATTCGCCATGAGTGGGGAATCCTAAGGTGCTTTTAGCTTGTTCAAACTCATAAGTATCCCAAGCCAATTTTTCAAAGAAATCCCATACCTCATCTTGAGTTCAAGTTGATAATCCTAATACATTTCTAGGACAAATAGGCTCAACATAACCCCAAGATGCAGAATTCAAACCCACAACAATGACCTCACAAATTTTTCATTTTTCAAAATTTTGATTCAATTGAGCACAATAATCATTAAGTCCTAATAAATAACCCCAAAAAGGTTCATGCTCGAATTGTGAGAAATTGAAAACTGATATTCTTGAAACCCCTTTTTTTCAATTTTAATAATTTTTAAATTTTTTTGGATTTTCAATTTTTGTTTCTTTTTTAAGGTTTTTTTAAAGAAAAGAAAATATCTCTAGGACACTAATTACAAACTAATGACTAAAACAAAAACAAGAGACTTAAATAATTAAGTTAACCATACAAAATAAACTAACAAAAATAAAATGATGCTACCAAAAGAAAAGAACGACCAAAAAGACTTAAACAACAAGAAATGACCTAATACAAAAAAAAAAAGAAAAGAAAAGAAGCACAAACACAAAGCACGAGCATCATTTCTTTTGATTTTTTTGACAAAAAAAAGAAAACAGAAAACAAACTAAACCTAAAACAAAACAAAAACGGAAAACACAACCTAAACTAAAGCAAAATAGAAATAAACTAAAACCTAAACAAGACAAATCTAACAATAAAATTAAAATAGAAAATAAAATTCCTAAAATAAGAACTCTATACACAGTAAATTTCACACAAACACAAGGAACATAAATATATATTTTTTTTGAATTTTTTTCTATCTCTGAACTGTGCAGAAAATTGTAAATAGAAAATTAATTTCAAAAATTACAAAAAATTTCAGACAGTCCTAAAAATTCTAGAAAAATTCACAAAGACTCTAAACATTATGCTGAATCCACAAAAAATATCAGCACAACAAAAGTCACACTAGAAAGTTTGCGAAAAAGTTCAAACAGAATCTAAAAATGATGAAAATCCTGCACTGATGCTGCTTTTTTTCTGTTCAGTTCTTCCCCTTTTTTTTTGCTGCACATAAACTAGATTTGGTTAGTACTCTTTTTTAGCAGTGAATAACCTCTTAAAAACAAAATGAAACTGATCTAAACAAAAATCAAAATACTAACTTAATTCCAAAATAAAAAAATAATCTAAACTAAATTACTAAAACTAAATAAAAACTCAATCAAAACCAAAAATCACAATCATAAAACTAAAATGAAAATGACTCAGCGCCTGTTCTATTTTGCGTTTTTTAACAGTTGTAAGCTGTAAGGAAATGTAAGGAGCTGTAAGAAGCTGTAAGGAGATGCAAGGAGCTGTAAGAAGTTGTCAAAAGATGTAAGGAGCTGTAGGGAGATGTAAGAAGCTGTAAGAAGATGTAATGAGCTGTAAGATGTATGGATAGATGTAAGAAGTTGTTGAATTATCGAAGAGTTGTATAATATAATTTGTGACAATTATAATATATTAGTCATTTTTATGATTAAAATTTGATACCATCAGTTAACAAATATTTCTTAATATTTTTGAAACTAAATATGTTTGTTTTATAATGAACGTTTTGGATGAGAAATAATAATATTAAAATAATATGCTTATTAAAAATGAACCAATAATTACACTAATTACACAACAATAAAATATATTACACACCCAAATTTTGTCAATAAAATCTCCTACAGTTGAGGTGATTTTTTATATTTACATTAGTTTGATCTTGCAATAAGCAAAGTATAACGAGAAAAAAAAAACAAATTTTCCTCACAAAATTGAATACAAATCTTAAAATAAACTCCTATTTTAAGTAAACAATTTTAAATGTAAATGTATGCTCAATATTTTTTGTAAGAAATTTTATAAATAAACCCTTAAAAAATTAAGAAATAATGCTTAAAATACAAAAATTGTATTGTCATATTAAACAACCAAAACTTGAAAATTACCTTCCAAAATCCAAAAAAAAGAAAAATCAAAAGATGATAAGTTAAATTAAGAAATAATGCATAAAATA
Organism: Selenicereus undatus; assembly: GCA_017589665.1. Lineage (NCBI taxonomy): Eukaryota > Viridiplantae > Streptophyta > Magnoliopsida > Caryophyllales > Cactaceae > Selenicereus > Selenicereus undatus. The sequence continues at coordinate 81,949,761 of JACYFF010019584.1, forward strand.
CAGTTTGACATTTTTCATATATGGTTCAGACTTAAACATGAACAAAAGGTTTGTATTATAATTTGAAAAGTATGGTCACTTCTATAATAACATATATTGTTCATGTCGAAACTAAAATATAATTTACGTCGTTGTATTATGTTTTTATATTTATGTAAATGTTGTGTTCATGAGATATTTGCAAATTTTGTAGATTGGTAGCATAATTAAAAAAATATACATATTTCTGTAATTAAAATAAATGAATGTTATAGAAAATCTATATGGGATATAATAAGATGTAAGAAGATGTAAGGAGATTTAAGAAGATGTAGGATGATATAAGGATATAAGGAGCTGTAAGGAGATGTAAGCTCTTAGCTAAAAAAAAAAAAACACGAAATAGAATAGGGCCTCAAATGACTCGACGCAAACAAATTTCACAAAACCATCCTCGACAATAGCGCCAAATTTTTTTTTGATTTTCTGCAAGTGCACGGTTTATTGTTGTTGTACTTACGGGTGTCATCATCAGGGATGGATTATGCAATTAAGTCACGGAGTGACATACTATTAGCATGAATTTGGAAGCTAATCAGTAAACTAGTAATGTCTTTTGCCATTGCCAAAACAAACTCGAATAATCTAGAGGAGGGAAACAGAGCTTGAAACTCGAACAAGGACTTGCTACCAAAGGCAAACTCGAATACTGAAATTGTTGTTCGAATTAAATGAAACCCAAGTCGATTGCACTAATTTTCAGTGGCTAATAATAGATTTGAAACTGGGGAAAAGAAAAAAACAACAACAACGAGAAGCAGTAGAAAATTGACATAAAACATAAAACTATCCCCCCATCTATCTTGTTATTGTCCTCCCTTTTTAAAACCAAAAAAAAAAAATCACTAGCTCTTGAGTGCTTCCACTAAATCCTGAATTGAAGTCTTTCCGCTTTTGTAACCACCGAAGTGATGGTGGTGATAAGAGTGGAGGATAACAGTTAGGATTAATGGTGATCAATGAAGAGAATGAATGACATGCTTAAATGGAGAGGGGAAAATCGATTATGGCTGAGAAGAAAAGAAGGTGAAGCAACAAGGAAAGCTCTTGGGTCACTGGGCAGCACAAATGATAGCAATTGGGCCGAAAATCATGTGAAGTAAGAAGAGACGTGTTGGGCCCACAGTTGGCCTGCTAACTGGGGAGTAGAAGAGCTGAGGGATAGTGACTAGGCCTTGGCTTGAGCACGAAATAGAAAGAAAGGAAGGGGGGAAGGAGTGCTAAGACAGGGGGGATGCACACAAGTGGGCCGGCCCACTAAGGAAGAAAGTAAAGGAGAGAAAGGTGCGTGTGGGCTTCTGGTTGGGAGCGCACTTGGGCCGAGCCTAGTGTAAGAGAGAAGAGGGATGAGGGAGGAGTGCAGGTGAGTGGGCCACCAAACTGGGCCCATGAGGCTTGCATTGGCTGCGCTGGGCATGGAGCCTTTCCTTGTTCCTTTCTTTTGCTTCCTTTTGATCCAACACCATTCTTTCGTCCCCTTTGTATCCAATTTGATCAATTTTTGCATTCTTATTCCTAAATTTCACAATTCCTACAAAACAATTAAAAACATATTAAAATCCAAATTTATTCATTAATTTTGAGCAAATATTAGATAATAAAGGGTATAAAATGATGTAATTTTAGGTTGAACAAAAACAAGGGAATTGTTGAAATTGTATAGGAGGATAAATACGAAGACGACGATTATGAAGAAACTAGTCACATGATGGAAAATAGTTCAATTAGTCTTGACAATCTTTAAGGGGATGAATTTATTATTGATAATGAGAATAGTAAGTATTGATGCAAAAAAAATTCATATTTCAATTAAATAGTAAGTATTGATGGGAAATGGTGGAGGGAGATCTAGAAATAAAAGACTGTGAGTATGATGTAGGAGAAGTTAATATCATTAATTGAGAAAATATCCTTAAGTACAACAAAGATAGAAAGTACAAATATATCCTTGTTGGAAGTGTCTAAGATCAAATTAGTCCATTACAGTATTACAACAAAGATATTGATCCATATGCTTTTCTCAGTGATATCAGGCATACTAAATTTAATAATCAAATTATCATAGGGATTAAAACCAATTTATATAATGGATTAGTATGATTCAATTGTCGACTTGGATATCATGTGAGCCTAAAAGATGATTTTGCCAAAAACTTCATATTCCTTAAAATAAAAACAGTTGAGATGGATATGAAAAGAGGAGGTTAGCCATTAAGAATATTTCAAAAAATAATCTACAAATTAGATAATACCATGTATCCAATGACTAAGATAATAATGATAGAGGCAGGGAAATTTGAAAGTCCTACTCCAATGCAAAAAATTCAAAGGATAAAATTCAAGCTGAAAGAGATAAAAATCGATAGGTCTTAGATATTTAGCTTTGCTAATCCCACAAAAACCAATAAGAAAAATCTAACGGAAATTGATGAGAATGATAAAATCACCATCAAACTCCAATTATTAAGAAGCATAAGTGCAAGATCAGAATGGGAAGAAGGATTTTCAATAGCTAACGAAGATCTTAAAAAAGATCATACAATTAGAATGACTACTGAAATGGGCAGAATGAGTTTTGAATCCGCAAGATACAGTGTTCACCGAAGTATGAGTCTAGATAGAAAAGTCATTAGGTACAAAACGAGAACTGTTAGTGTGCCAATCTATGAGGAATAATTAGTCGAAAATATAACTATGAAAATATGCTATGAAGTCACTGATACAAATCTTAATAATATCTATATCCTAATAAAGGTGTGTTTAGAGGGACATAATAAATATGAATTATGTGCCTCCATCTATAGTGGTTGTTCTATCTATTTTGGAAAAAGATCTTTATTTCTAGAATTTATGTGGAAAAAAGCCAAAGACCCTTTATAAGTAAGGATAGCTAATAATAGCACAATGAGCCACAACAAAGACATCGAAGGGTTACCCATAGAAAGAAGAGGAGTTCAATGCATTATACCATTATGGGCTACTAATTAACCCTCTCATGATATGATTATTGGAAATAATTTTCAGAGGCTACATTCTCCATGCACACAGACAATAACCTAAAATAATATTCACAATAAACGGTCGCTTGGTTCCTATTGACAAATTAAATAAGGCTTACACTCGTCGGAAGATTGAGTTTACACGTAGCCAACGTGGTTAGAAGGTGATACCTGAACAATGTGATATAGCAACAACAATCTCACTACTTGAGTTATTTGTTAACGCGTAGATTGCCAAACAACAAGAGCAATTATATAAAGAACTCTACTCCAATAGTCTTCTTAAATTTTGGGACAAAGATAAGACACTTGCAAAAATCAGTTTGTTAAATCCCAACACTATTGTCCGAGTCAAACAAATGGTGCATACACACCAGGATATCTAAGAATTTGATAAGCAAATCAAAGAACTTTTGGATAAAGGATTAATCAGAAATAGCAAAAGTCCTCACACCAGTTCGCTTTCATGGTGGAAAATCTTGCAAAAAAGAAGAGGAAAAGCTAGAATAGTAATCAATTATAAAAAGCTTAATCATAATATTGTTTTTGATGGTTATCATATTCTTAACAAAACAGTTCTTTCTAATAGAGTTCATGGAGTCTCTTGATTTTTGAAAATGGATTGCGAAATCGGATGCTGGCAGATAAAAATGGATGAAGAAAGCATCCCTTTAACTGCTTTTAGTACCCCCTCAAGGACATTATGAGTGGATAGCAATGTCATCTTGTCTTTAAAATGCACCTCAAATATTCCAAAGAAGAATGGATAATATCTTCAAAGATCTTGATCACTACTGTCTAGTTTACATCGATGATATTCTTGTCTTTTATGAGGTCATAGAACAACACAAAGATGATGTTATACCTGCCACCCAAAGATGCATTGATCATGGTATTATTCTTGGTAAGAACAAGTGCATTTATACTAAACTGGAAATCAAGTTTTTAGGTCTAAAAATAAAAGTTGGACAAATCATTATGCAACAACATATTTTGAATAAAATAGAAAATTTCCCTTAAAAAATTGAAGATAGGAAGCAATTAAAAAGGTTTCTTAGTTGTCTTACCAATACTTCAAATTTCATTAAAGCTCTAGCTAAATTAAGAAACCATTGCAGTAGAAGTTCAAGAAACAAGTAAGTTGGACATGGACTCCAAATTATTCAAATATTGTTCAAAACTTCAAAAAGATATATAAAAATCTTCCTATCCTCAATTTACCTAATGAAAGGGATGATTTAATTCTTGAGACAGATGTCAATAATAAGCACTGGAGTGCCATACTCAAAATCAAAGAAGGAGAAAAACTCTACAAATATTGCACTGGAAGTTTTAATAAAGCAGAATGCAACTATCTCACAATGAAAAAAGAAATCTTTGCAGTCATCTTAATCTTTTTAGCCCCAAAACCTTTTCTTACTCGAACTGATTGCAAATGAATACTTGGTTTTGTGAAAAAGAATTTATCGAATATGCAAGCACAAGGGCGACTCTTACATTGACAATTATTAGGGGTGTTCATCGGTCCAAACCCGGACCGGACCGGACCGGACTGGGTTGGACCGAAGACCGAATAGGAGGGAAGTTACGGACCGTGGACCGGACCGAATAAGTCAAGGACCGGACCGGGATCGGACCGAAAAAAGTAGGACTGGACCGAACCGGACCGAATTGTAAAGCTAGCAAATTTTTACAATATGAACATCTTATATTTATTTCAATATGAACATTTCCTACATATTTTCACCATGAAAAACAAATCAATATTCTTGAATGTTTGAAAAATTATAAGTTGCAAAAGAAAATTAAAATTTAGTTAGTCAAAAATCGGTTTTAAAATTTTTTTATTCGGTCCTCGGTCCAGACCGGTGGATCGATGGACCGGACCGGACCGGACCGAAGACCGAATAAAAAAAATTTGTGGACCGTGGACCGGACCGAATTCATTCGGTTCGGTTCGGTCCGGTCCGGTCTAGGTCGGTCTTCGGTCCGGTCCGGGTTTGGACCGAATAATGAACACCCCTAACAATTATGACTTAACTAGTTTTCTTTCTGTACTGAGCATATACAAGGAATGAAGAACACTCTGGCAGATAGTTTAACTCGTGAACTTGCCAATGGAGATCATCAGAGCATAACTCTTATCAGAAAAGGAGGAAATTCAAAATGAAATGTGATTACTCCTTGAATGAATTTCTCCTTCTAGTAGAGTCCTTATAGATATTTTGAAATTTCGTACAAAAGCCAGGTGATGCTTTGGTCTACTTTCTTCTACCTATCTAATCGTACAACGATTCAACCTTTTAGAGTTACAAACAAATTACCTAAGGTGTCTTTATGATATTCAAGAAAAAATAAGTTCCCATGTTCAAGAAAAATGGTTCAACGCTTGGTCTGTAGCCTGCATTGACTACTATCATAATTATTCTTATGATATTTACAGTTCATGGAGTACTATGATCTTCTTTCCTGATAGATATGGAGTTAGTGGCATTAAATTCCCAACAAATTCAATCCCTTTAGATGACCCATCATGAAAGCCTGGGAATACAGAATAGTAGCTTACATCATGGAAATTCAAGATCTAAAGTACCCATTCTTCTCAAAACTAACTAAGTTTCAACAGTATATGTTTAGAAGGATCCATTGGATTCTTACATTTTCTAATGGTACAACAAAAATTCTACACAAAATAGAAGCCTGTTTTCAAGGTATATTGCGCAATAATTGACTATGAAAATCGAAAGACCAAACCAGTTCAGTATCTTGTTCAATTAGTTGATTTAGATGATCCCAATTATCAACGACAATAATGGTTTCCAGAATGATAAGAAGAAGTTGTGATCTTACTTTAGCAAGAGCCATTAGTTTTTACGACATTTATCATCAAATGTGGGCATTAATTGAACAAGGAAGAACATTAATGCATTGCGAGAACACTACATTCGCTTATCATAATGATTTCAGCAAATATATGAAGGTAGAAAGAGTTACTTTAGAAGATATTTTTTGTTATCTCTTTGATGTTGGAGTCAGGAAATTACTATCAGAAAAAGGAAAGAAATATCTACATGAATTATTTGAAAAATAGAATCCAAAGCATCTTCAACTTGATGAAGATTTTGATGACTTGAAGACATTATTAAAGATGAATGCATGTAGAATCTCAATATGGATGAATAGTCTTGTCAGCATTAAAGTGCTCTAAAAAGTTGTTGCACCATTATGTGTTATCTTGTCAAGTGTCAAGTTGGTAAAATAATGCAGTCTACTATAGTCATGTGAGAGCAGCTGTAATCATGTGAAAATATTAGTGTACGTACTGTAGCTGTTTGGACATACTATGTAGCGCATTGCCTCTATAAAAGGAGAGGTTGAGTGCTGATAAGAGACCCTATCATTTGAGCATACTTGAGCAAAAGAGAAGTTGGAATTCTTCATTTCTCTATGAGCAAACATCTCTAATGAACTTAGCTAGTTAAGTTGCTATTCAATCTTTCTATTATAATATTTTCACTTTCAAGCTTTTAATAAAAGAATTTTCCAATAGGGAACATTATTTAATCGAACCTTATGCCTTAAATATTATAATTTCTTAATTAAAGTTTCACTGTCCTTACAAGTATAAAAAGTTGATTAGTGACTACGGTCCGAGGTGGTAAACAAAATAGATCTATGTTGTGCTTGATCTAAGGAAGGTGTGGTTGAGATTAGCAATATCTACAAACTGAAAGTTAGAGTAATGCCAGGATCTAATGCTGACTAAGTTCAGGTAACGGTCAAAACTCTCTAATTAAGCTTTATTATTTTGTTAAGAATGGTGAACCTATAATCACAGAAGATATAATATTTATGATATAAGTAGTAGATTGAGATAACAAGTATCAGTAAAGTATTTATACGAAGCAAAAACCACAAAATATATCTTATTTCTTTAAATATTCTAGAAAAGTAAAAATTAAGGATGGTACCCCATTTTGGAGCCAACTTGTAATTTCAAAAAAGTTTGGGTTGAAATAAAAATATTTATCTTCCAAAAAATTATTAACCCAAATAGTTGTACTCCAAAAATTATTACCCAAAGTTTCGTAGTTTTAAAAATCTGTATCTAATTTCGCTGGGTCAATTAAATATTTATCCATACCACAGTGAATCCAGATGCTAATTTTTCATTAAAACATTGACAAATACACATGGGGTCTACAATAAGAAGTCAACAAATATATATAAAGCCTGTAACAAGGCATGAAGTAATATGTATAGAGCTTGAATCAAGAGAGCAACAAATACATATGGAGCCTTGGACAAGAGAGACCAACAAACACATATGAAGCTTACATCAAGAAATCAACAAATAAATATAGATCTCTAAACAGTTTTGGACGTGCATATGGAGGCTTTTAAATTTGAGTAACATATATGAATGAGATCAAATTGTTTTGGGTAAAAACAATTTGATCATATAATAGTTCGTATATTTCCATCTTAATGGCGTCAGAACATTTGATCATACCCTTTTTAAATTTGAATTTTTTTTTCCTTGAAATATTGGTTTGCTTATCCAATTAGATAACTTTGGTAAAAGGAGCTAAAAATTGTTATAAAATTTAGGAGAGGCTTACTTCATCAAGAAAAATCTCTATATCCCCTGGGACTCTGGGAGGCTTGTCAACAAGTGATCGATCACTCAAGGAGAGAATATAAAGCGCATATTTTGATTCCCATGGCGAAGGGGGTTCCTAAAAAATCTTGACCACCCGACCCCCAAAAGAAAAGAAAATTAGACATGACAAAATTGACCCCAAAATCTAAAACACGAATCGAATCATCTGAATCTGATAAACCCTTATTCTGACTTCATTTGAGCCTCTACTTCACCCTTTCTCCCTCTTAGTCCTATAATAAACATCGATAAGAAAGGGTCGAAATTGCTTCCTTGGGTCTATTTTGCGCTTATTGTACGATTTTCCTTATTTGTAGGGGTAGTAGCCAAGAAGTTAAGGAAAATCACTAGTTTTGGAAGAAAGGAAGCCTAGAGGATGAGTTCCAATCGAAGAAGGAAGTCTTACAACGTACCGCGTGCCCAGAAAGAAGGTTTGAAAAGCTCAAGAGGGTGCACGGTTTGTTAGACTAAAGCGCACGGTCGTGCACCTTTCCCATAATTTTCAATCTCCAAACCAGTGGCTGCGGACGGGCAGCACACGACCATGCATCTACTAGTGCGTGGAGTGTACGAGCACCCGTGCATCGACGCACGACCATGTGTCCTAGTGATAAGTGCTTAATATGTACATCTTTTTAGGGTTATTTTGTCTCCTTTTTAGGAGAATTTTGTGTGTAATGATGATATTTACTCTCTTATTCTAGATTTATGCTTTGGCGTAGTTGTTTTATGTGTTTTGCAAGATTCTTAGCCTTTTCAGCCCTAATTAGCCCTTTTATGGCTATATTTTGACCTCCCCCATGATCATCTATGAGTTGCCACACTCGTGGAGCAAGAAAGAACAAGAAGTCCGGTTCCAGTGCAAACCACGGTCAGACCGCGGTGGATGCCACGGACCGTGGTGAGCCCATAACTGCCACCTTTTTGTTTTCCCTCGACTGTGTGGCTGAGATCAATTGCATTTTTCTATAAATAACGGAGTTCTGTTGCGTCCAAGAGCAATTCTAAGGAATCCTAGAGCATCCCTTGCAAGCAATAGCATAGATTAGAGATTAGTCTAGTTTATTCTCTCAAATTTTGTAGTTTTTATTGGGTTTTTGTGTTGGTTAGGTTCTTGAGTGTGAGAGTTTGATCCTGAGGCGGTTCTAAAGCCCTTGGTGAAGGCCATCTCAGTCGAGGCCTTTTCATCCAAATTTCGGCAATCGTTGGTTAGTTTGTTTATTTTTTTAATCATGTCTGAGTAGTTTTCTTAGTCTAGGGATTTAAACGTTTGTGGAAGTGTATTGGATCATGTTTTAATTTATTCAATTGTGTTATTTTCATGATTGGTTTGATTTCGTTCTATCAAGTGTTTGATATGCTGTGAGTTGATTTTTGGCCAAAATTTACTTGCGCATTTGAAACAATCGAGTGAACATTCGAAAGACCTCATTTGGTTGTTGGACTGCTTGAATAGACTTAGCATAACTTCGACTCGACTGAGAGATGTATATGTTAAGAGGCCTAGTGAGTAATCGAATATATTAAACTTAGATTAAGTCAAATTAGTTTGGAGGAACAACGTTTGCTTAGTTTAGGCAAATTTGGTTGATTTTGAAAGAATAGATCAGATTTCTAAACAAGATTACAATTCCTCGAAATTGACCACTTAGTGAATAGCACATGTTTATTAATTTTGATCCAATTCTCTTCAACAACTGCGAAAATTCTTAGACGTTTTTCTCTTATTAGTTTAGACAAGTTTATTTGCAGTTGTTAAACGAATACACTTGAATTAGAGTTTTGCTTAGCACATTCTGATAGACAAAAATTGTTTTGTTTTGTTTTGTTATTTTCTTTTCCTGTTTAATTGTGCTGGTAGTATTGGTGAAAGTGCTTGCAGGAATCTTTCATAGTTTATGTGAAGTCTTATTCTGTACGAGCCCGATCTAGAGATTGAAATGAATTTTCGCTTAAGGAGGAAAAAGCAAAGGATCTACTGTGTTTGTGCCCCCATTATGGCCGTCAGCGTTGGAGGTCCACTGTTGATGCAGCGGTAGGAGGAACCCTGATGAGCAAGACAGAGGATGAAGCCTATAGCCTTATCTAGGAGATGGCGCTTAATAATTTTCAATGGTTCACTGAACGAACCCAACCCAAGCGGGTTGGAGGTAAGTTTGAAGTTGATGCTCTAACTTTACTTTCTGCTAAAGCAGATGCCATGACTCAAAGACTGGATAGACTGAATGTCAACGCTGTGAATTCTAGTGCCCCTTTCCCTTGTGATATCTGTGGTTCAATTGAGCATATAACTTTGCACTGTCCAGTTAGGAGTCCTTTTTTCCAAGACTCTAATGAAGTTAATTATATTCAAAATTTCAATCTAAGACCAACCAATGACCTTACTCTAGTACTTACAATCTGGGTTGGAAGAATCACCAAAATTTCTCTTATAGGTCGAATTCGAACACTATGAATATGCCCCCTGTGAATGCTAGAGTACCCCTTGGTTTTCAAAGACCCCAATTGCCCTCTCAGATGCCCCAAAAGTCAAACTTAGAAGCAATGTTGGAAAGCATGCTTTTGGCACAACAAAAATAGGATGAGTACATTAAGCAGTTAGCCTCTAAGGTTGATGTGCTTACGACTCACAATAGGATGTTAGAAGCCCAAATTGCCCAAAAAGCTGCCTTTTCATTTGCACCCCCAAATATACTTCCCAGTAAGCCTAAACCCAACCTTCGCGAGCATTGTAACAGTGTCGCCATCAAAGAGGATAAAGATGATTTAACTGACCCTGAGGAAGTACTAATGGAAAAGGGTAGAGACATAACTATGGGGGGTAGTAAGGAGAGTAATAATGGTGGTAAGACTGCCACATTTGTGGAGAATGACTCTGTTGAGATCCCCACCATTTTCCCCCCTAACCTTCATGACCCAGGTAGTTTTTCTATCCCAAGCATTGTGGGAAAAGTGGAGACTGAGAGAGGTCAATGTGATTTAGGTGCAAGTGTCAGCATTATGCCATACTCTTTGTTTTATAAGTTGCACCAATGACCATTATTAGCCGCACACTTTTCACTTCAGTTGGCTTATGGTTCTGTTACACAACCCATAGGCAAATCGGAAGATGTGCTTGTCAATATGGGTGTTAGAGGATTTCATTATAGTCGATATGCCTGAAACGGATGATGCGCAAATTATCCTAGGTCGGCCCATTTTAGTGACAGCTAGTTGCCTTATTGATGTGAGAAAGGGTCGTATATCATTTGAGGTAGAGTGGAGATTTGTTGTGTTTAGTCATAGGAAGGAGGATGCGGTTTCTCCTCATTCTTCTATATTGGATGCATTACCCCTTTCCCTTGAATATGATATGGAGGATGTTTTGTATGATGAAGATCCTCCTGATTTTGAATGGATTTCATATGAGGACCCCGACCAAAGGTATGTTAAGGTGGAGTTTACTGCTCCTATGCCACCTAAAAAGCCCAAGGTTGAGGCCCATGTTTCTAATGAATCTTTAGTAAGTGATTACTACAGGTTTGAACAAGTTGTTCACTCTATGCCCCAATTGGAAGGTTTTGATGCCAATTTTGGTGTAGGGGTTGAGCAAGTAGATGGTAGCTCGTCTGATGGCTCCAACCGGTTTGTTCTGTATGTAGATAGTGCATTATAGCACCAAGTGATGAAGACAAATGACCTGCAGCCAGAACTGTTAACATGGTATCTTTAACTGAAGAGGTTTGATTTTGTGGTCCGAAATAAAGCCAATGTCCATACACTTCTTAACCCAGACCAAGCACAGAACAAGGGTCAAGCTCTTGACATTAAACGAGCACTTCTTAGGAGGCAATCTAAGTTCTTTCCCTTTTTTCTTTGTTTCGTTTTGATTTTTGCTATTTTTTTTTGTTTGAAAAAAAAAGAGAGACAAAAAAAAAAGAGAAAAAGAAAGGGAGCCAAAAAAGAAAGGAGAGAGTAGAGAAAAATTACGAATAAAATTTTGGCACCACGCCCAGTACCCCCAAAAATACGATCGTGGGGTGCCAACTCAAAAAAGAAAACCAAAAAACAAAAACGAAAGAAGAAAATTTGTGTCAGTAGACACCATGGACGGTCCGTGGTGGTCTGCTACGGGCCGTGGTCTGGGTTTTTGATTGCGACGCCTCTTCCCTTTCCCCCTATCTTCTTTAACCTCTCAACATACACTCTCTCTCTTCCTCTATTTTCTCTCTCTAAACTCCATAACAAAATCTCTTTGATCTCCCCTCATTTCTTCACCATTTCCACTCATTTTCACACTAAATTCCTTCCTTTCACCTAATCTCCCATTTTCATCCCCAAAATCTCATCTCTTTTCTTCTTCTTCTTCTTCTTCTTCAAAATTCATCTCACTCTCATTCACTCCTTCCTTTCACCTAATCTCCCCATTTCATCCCCAAAATCTCATCTCTTTTCTTCTTCTTCTTCTTCAAAATTCATCTTACTCTCATTCATCCACCATACCCATTCTTTTCTCTCTCTTATTTTTCATATTTTTGCTTAATTTCTTCAATTTTCTGGGTTTTAGTTCTTACTTTTAGTTTTAGTTTTGTTTTTGATTATAGTTTGTACCAATGGCACCAAATAAGAGACAATGGAGCACCAACGAGGTTGGTTCTTCAAGTTAAGCACCACCTCAACCTCAACGGGCATCCCAAACATCCATCAATGTGCGTGCTAGAGGTAACATTCCTCACCCTCTTGGTTTAACGCATCTTGATCATATTGCTAGGTTCAATTGTTTGGATGAACGTATAGTTGTAGCAACAAGATACTATGATGAGGATTTGTTAGTCCGATTGGGATGTTGGATGATATTCGTTGGTTGCTTACAACAGTTGGTATGGGCCAGTTTTTAGAAATCAAAGAGCATACATACATGAACCTGACCCTAGAATTTCTTAGTAAACTCCATATCGAGGTCACTAGAGGGCCTCAATGTCAAGCTGGATATATGTTATTTTATTTGGAGGGACAGTTGTATGAACTGAACCTAGGTACCTTTAACAGTATTTTTGGTTTTCCCCCTAGCATGGACTTATTGCACCGTCAAGTCCCCTGCAAATTCAACCCGAATGCGTTTTGGGGTGAACTTTCGGAGAGTGTTAGGTACAACACCAGTTCATCGAAATATACGCATATTAGGAACGCCTGCATTAGAGTAGCTAAGCATATCTTGGCTTGTTCTTTGTTTGCTTGGATCAATAATCTGAATGTCCCGAGACTTTCTGAGTTGTACTTTCTGCCCTGCATGCTCGATGGAGACCAGCTTGACTCAGGTTCATTCTTAGCTAGGCAATTGCATAGTTCTGCTGTTAGTACTAAAGGTAGGATAGTCATTGGTGGAATCATCACTACTATTGCTAGATTTTTGGCTGTTCCTGAGGATAGAGTTTTCGGGTCCGAGCGGCTTGATCAAGTTGTTTTTGAGATTATGAACTTCTGTAAAGTTGAGGCTGGCCGTTTGTGTTGGATTTACCCTGAGGATTGGCTTTTGCCGCTTCCTAATGTTGATCGCACCACCCTTCTTCACTGAGGTAACCTTTATTAGGTACCTGGTGATGACGAGGTTGTTCGACCTGCACCTTACCAACCAGCCCCTCGATTTAGTCAAGCAGGACCTAGTTCTTCATCTCAACCTCCCCCACTTGACTATTCTGACCTCCCAGACACCCTTAGGTCCATTCAAGAGGAACAAGTTTCTCTCTGAGAGTTTGTTGTTTCAGATAGCGAAGCTCTTCAAGACTTTATCCAAGAGTGCCACGATGAGCTTCGTGGGTTGCTTGCTTCCCAGACCCAATATTTCCAAGAATATACGGCATGTCTAGAGACTTAGTGAGATTGGCATATCTCCTATGGCCAACCACCCCATCCTCCTCCACATCCTCCTCTCTAATCTTGTTTTTTGCTACTCCCCTTTTCTTTTTTATTATGTGCCCACATTGAGGCAATGTGTGATTCAAGTACGGGGGAGTTAGTTATTATATTTGGCGCCTGATGCCTATTTTTGTTTAGTGTGTTTGTTTTTGCTTTGTATATTTTTTTAGTGGTAGTTTTTGCAGTTTTTGTTTTAGTTTTGTTTAGTAGCGCATTTAGGTTTATTCTATGATGCATTTTAGTTTCTTTATTTTGTCATTTTCTTTTGCATTTTAGTTTGCATTGTTGCTTATTTTAGTTTGTATTGTTTGTAGGAGCATGCATGCATATATACCCAAAAAAAAGAAAAAAAAATTCCTCCAATGAAGATCTCTATAGATTTGGTAGCTTTCTTTGGCTTAGTTTGATCCTTTGATTTGCCCGAATTGTACATAAATATTTACGAATGAATTTTCGAAATATGCTTCATGTTTTGGCCATATGTTGAACGTGAGTTGATTTTTCCCCATGAGTCTTTACATGAGTTTTGGCATGTGTTTACTAGTGAGCTAGTTTTAACTTTGGTAGATGTCTCGTGAGACTTTGAGCCTTTAGAGACTATTTATCAGATTAGCCTCATATTTCTTTCATGTGTGACTCTTCCTTGATGTTAGTTCTTTAGAACTTGCTTTGATTCTCATTCAAGATCACATTTCTCATATGCATTTAGGCAATATGATTGAGACATTTTTCTTACTTTGATTTATTGAAACTCACGGCCAAATAGCCACCTTGGTTATATATTGCATATCTTGTTAGCCCCTTTGAGCCTGTATCCATTTTTCTTGATTTGAACCTCCTATTATAACCCATGGACAAATACTTGTCTTACCTTTAAGCCAAGGCTAGAGGAGCGTTACATTCTTTTGCATCAAGTTTGATAGGGTGTTAGCAAGGTGGATTGTTATTCTTTAGTGAATTTTTGGTTGTTTGGTAAAGTTTAGAGAAGAGTTGAAATTTAAAGTTCGCTATGGATTTCCCCCTTGGCTATTCCTTTTGAATGAAAAAAATAATCACTGCTTATGGAAGGAAAAAAGAGCACAAAAATTTTTCATAAAGAGAAAAAAGAGAAAAAAGAACAAAAACAAAAAAACAAGAAAGAAAGTGTTAGCCTTGTTGGGAATGTAAGTTACTTGAGATTTCCGACTCTTTCTCTTTTCATTTTGGAATTTATGACGTTGATGAATTGATATGGTTCGAGAAGGATATAGTACGATGCATTGGAATTGTTTAGCTCTTAGTCTTTGGCTTTTAGCTCATCATTTTCAAAAACATTTGTTCCCCTTTTGCCTTTACCCTTAGCCCCGTTACATCCCTGTGAAAGTCCTCATGATTGTTTAGTGTATTTGCATTTTAGTGGTGGCGAATTTTGAGAATCTTATCAAGCTTATGGTTGATTTGTGTCTAAGGAATGAGAATTGAGAGAACCTTCGTATATACATTATCAAACACATGAGTGCTGAGTGCCACATAACTATAGTGAGGTTCTACCGGCCTAGCTAGTTTTACTTGTTTCACAAATGTTGGAATAATTGTATTTGATGATTTGGGGGAAGATTGGTTCAAGTTTTGTGTTGTGGTCTATTCAAAGGTTTTTGAAATTTCATTCCCTATTCTGTTTGTTAATGATATTTTTGCATCTTTTTGGGCTATCTTTGGATCGTCTTTTCCGTTTGAATGTTGCCTATGTCCATCATGAGGAGGCTGTGTATATCTTTTTAGTCTTTGCATTGCTTGAGGACAAGCAACAGTTCAAGCAAGAGGGAGTTTGATAAGTGCTTAATATGTACATCTTTTTAGGGTTATTTTGTCTTGTTTTGGGGAGAATTTTGTGCTTAATGATGATATTTACTCTCCTATTCTCGATTGATGCTTTGGCGTAGTTGTTTTATGTGTTTTGCAGGATTATTAGCCTTTTCACCCGTAATTAGCCCTTTTATGGCTGTATTTTGACCTCGCCCATGATCATCCATGAGTTGCTACACTCGTGGAGCAAGAAAGAACAAGAAGTCACGGTCGGACCGCGGTGGATGCCACAGACCGTGGTGAGCCTATAACTGCCGCCTCTTTGTTTTCCCTCGGCGGTGTGGCTGAGATCAATCGTAGTTTTCTGTAAATAGCGGAGTTCTGTAGCATCCAAGAGCAAGTCTAAGCAATCCTACAGCATCCCTTGCAAGCAATAGCATAAATTAGCTATTAGCCTAGTTTATTCTCTCAAATTTTGTAGTTTTTGTTGGGTTTTTCTGTTGGTTAGATTCTTGAGTGTGAGAGTTTGATCCTGAGGTGGTTCTAAAGCCCTTAGTGAAGGCCATCTCAGTTGAGACCCTTTCGCCCAGATTTCCCCAATTGTTGGTTAGTTTGTTTATTTTTCTAATCATGTCTGAGTAGTTTTCTTAGTCTAGGGATTTAGTAGTTTGTGGAAGTGTATTGGATCATGTTTTAGTTTATTCAATTGTGTTATTTTCATGATTGGTTTGATTTCATTCTATCAAGTGTTTGATATGTTGTGAGTTGATTTTTGGCCAAAATTTACTTGCACACTTGAAACAATCGTGTGAACATTCAAAAGACCACATTTGGTTGTTGGACTGCTTGAATAGACTTAGCATAACTTCGACTCAACAGAGAGATGTATATGTTAAGAGGGCTAGTGAGTAAACTTGGATTAAGTTAAATTAGTTTGAAAGAACGACATTTGCTTAGTTTAGGCAAATTTGTTTGAATTCGAAAGAATAAATCAGATTTCTAAACAAGATCACAATTGCTCGAAATTGACCAATTAGAGAATAGCACATGTTTATTAATTTTGATCCAATTCTGTTCCACAACTATGAAAATTCCTAGACAATTTTGTCTTATTGGTTTAGACAAGGTTATTTGCAGTTGTTAAACGAATCCATTTAAATTAGAGTTTTGTTTAGCACATTCTAATAGACAAAACTCAGTAAGTTTCATTAGTCTCTGAGGAACGATATCCTTATCTATACTACAGCTACCCGTGCGCTTGCGATAGTAGTAGTAGTTTAGTCCTGCCACCTAGTAGTTTTCGCAAGTTAATTATTTTTTGGGACTTGTTTTGGGATATCTCGTTTTTTATTTTTGAGAGCACTTTAAGGGGACGATTTCTAGGGTTTACTTTAGTACTTTTGCATATCACTCTAGCATTGATTTGTTGGTTTGATTTGAAGAGTGATCGGTGATTCATCGTTACAATCAATTCAAGTTTGCATTTCTTTCCCTATTCTTGCTACTTCAATCTAAGATTTCATCTTTAGACATGTTCTTTAGATTTGGGTTTGTGATTGTGATCATGAACATGAGTAGAGGCTAAATTCCCAAACTTGGGTTGGGATTAACCCCTGTCATGCTTAATTGAGTCATGTTCTAGATTTCTACAAATCATGCCCATGGTCATAAGTTGAATTCTTGCCTAGTGTGTTAGGCTTGAGTTGAATTGCTCGAAAGAGATTTATTCACTTTTCTTAATTAATGTTTAGAGATCAACAGTTGAATCTTTTATATAGTGCAACTTGGTGAGCCATTGAATATCTTGATGTGAAAACAGTTAGGGTTTTTAATTAGGAATATCTGATTACTAAATTTTGTGGCTTTAATATCTCTAGTTTCACGAAAATAGATAACTAGGATTGATTAGTCAGTCCAACGACCTTTGAAAGAAGATGTAGATGCATCTCAATTTGTAATCATTTCATTTCAATTGTTTGCATGGGCATGTTTGCACAATTTGGCTAATGATTCATAAGGTATAATAGTGTGGTGAATCTCAACCTGAGATTTCCATCATCCATCGATTTAGTTTGAGTTTCTGATATTCAATATATTAGAACTGTTAGCAGTAACCATCAACTTAAGTAAATATTTGCCTAACTTGAGTGTTGAAAATCAATTTGGTGATTAGGATCGAGTTCACTGTGGACACGACCCGTACTTGCCGGCTGCTAGCTACAGCTACACCGTGCACTAACGACTTTTCTTTATCCTTGTTTAGACTCGCTCATGCTAGGTATAGTTTTTACTTTGTATGCACAGATGAAGTCAAGAGAGTCAAAACCTTATTCCCTTGAACTTTGAAATCGAAGCTACTGCACGAAAGCAAAGCGACGCCCACAGGAAGAAGAAAGCAGAAGCTACAATGGCTGGAAGGGACAACCGAGTCCTGAGGGACTATGCCCTACCTCCATTGTCGGGGTATCACTTCATCTATAGTGAACCCAACGGTAGAGGTGAACAACTTTGAGCACCATCCAGCCCTTATCTCTCTAGTAGAGAGAGACTAGTTCGGTGGACACCTCTCTGAGAACCCCAACATGCACCTTTGCAATTTCCTTAAGCTTAATGGGGTATCCATTGATATCATTCGATTGAGGCTCTTCCCATTCTCCCTGAGCGATAGAGCCAGAGATTGGCTTCAGAATGAGGAACCAAACTCCTTCGCTATATAGGACACACTCTCTGAAAGCCTTCCTCAGCAAGTACTTTCCACCAGGAAAGACTGCTAAGTTGAGGGCGAAAATCACTTTATTCGCCCAACTTGTTGGCAAGTCATTGTACGAGGCTTGGGAGAGATTCAAAATATCTCCAACGCCAATGTCCATGCCATGGCATCCTCGATTGGTTCCTGCTAATTCAGACATTTTATAATGGACTAGACCAGAACCTGAAGATGTCCATTGATGCTATAACAGGGGGTGCTCTTATGGGAAAATCGATTGAAGCTGCGAAAGCCCTACTAGAAGACATGGTAGCTAAAAATTATCATTGGTCCAGTGAGCGAGCCACTTCGAAGAGTAGTAGTGGCAAATATGGTGTTGATGATGTGGATATGCTAGCTAGCGAGTCTAATGCCCTTGCTCAGCAATTCGAGAGAATGGGGACTTCTAATCCAGGGAGTTCATTTGTCATGATGTATGAGGTTAGTATCCTTTATGAGGCATATGGCATCCAATGGCATATGGCTGCTGATTGTCAAGCCCACTTCTAAGGAGCTAAACAAGCCAATGCCATGCAAAATTTCAACCCACGCCATAAAATAACGCATACTCAAGAACCTATAACCCGGGGTGGCAAGATCATCCAAACTTCTCCTACAGAAATAACAATCTTGTGTCACCCAACGCAAACCAACCCCTAGGTTTCCAACACAAGACCTCCTACAACCCACCTCGCCAACAAAAATCCAACCTTAAAAGTCTCATGGAGCGCTTCATCCAAACTCAGACCAAAACCAATGAAACCCTTGGTGAGTCAGTTAGCCAGGTGAGTTCAAAATTTGAGACTATGACCACTCACCAGAAGATGATGGAGAATTAGATTGCTCAAATTGCGCAGCAAGTGAGCCATTTATCTAGATCCCAGGGACACTTACCAGGTCAACCTGAGACCAATCCTAAGGGTCAGATGAATGCTATTACACTGAGGAGTAAAAAAGAGTTGGAAGGTCCCAGGATGTCAAAGGGAGGAAAGGAGAGAGGTTGAGGATGAGGATATTGTATGGAAGGAGGTTTCAGTTGAACCTCCAAATGAGAAGTTAGACACTGGGAAGCTCAAAGAGCTGCACGCTGAGATTGGTGCACATTCAATGAACCCTTACAAGCCTCTTGCTCCATATCCCAGAGGCTAGCCAAGGCTAAAGATCAGCAGAAGAATGGGAAATTCTTAGAGATGCTGAAGAAGTTCCACATCAACATTCCCTTTGTAGAGGCTATCACTAACATGCCATCCTATGCCAAATTCCTGAAGGATTTGCTCTCCAACAAATAGAAGCTACTTGAGAATGCCACAATATCTCTCATTGAGGAGTGCAGTGCCATCATTCGGAATAAGATCCCTTCCGAACTTTTCGATCTAGGAAGCTTCTGCATCCCTTATTTTGTTGGGAATGTGGCCATCAATAAGGCATATGTGATCTTGGGGCTATTGTCATCCTCATGCCCTACTCTATAGGCAAAAAGCTATAAGTAGGAGAATTGAAGCCTACTGCCATCTCCCTGCAATTGGCTAATAGATTTGTTAAGTATCCACTTGGTATCTTAGAAGATGTTCCATTATAGGTGGGAAAATTCTTTATTCCCTACTATTTTATTGTCATGGAGATAGAGGAAGACTCCTACATCCCTATCATCCTATGGAGACCCTTTTTGGCTACCGCAAGAACCATGATCGGTGTAAAGAATGGAAAGCTTTCCCTTCAAGTAGGGGATGAGAAGGTAGAGTTCCACATACCTCAGGCCATGACCAGCCCCACTCTAGATGATACATGCTGTAGAGTGGATGTGCTCGAGGAGGTACTAAGCATGGAGGCCACGCCTTGCCATTATGTGGAGGATCCTATAGACGCCATTCTAATTGGCTGCAAGGTGATTAATTCACCTACGAAGGAGGAGGAGAAGTATGATAGGCTTCTCAATGCATCTATTGGCCACACGCATAGGCAGAGCCCCAGGGAGGTCCTCAACATTGAGGCCCAAGCCTCTTAAGAGAAGGAGAAAAGCACACAGAAGGTAAAGTTGAAACCTCTAACTCTTCATCTCAGGTATGAGTTTCTTGACCTTAATCTTTAGTTCCCTGTTATTATTAGTGCTAAACTGGATGACCCCCAACTTGAAAGATTGTTAGATGTACTCAGGAAGCAAAGGGGTGTCGTAAGTTATAGCATTGATGATATCAAGGGACTTAGTCCTTCACTATGAATGCATTGCATTTTTCTTGATAAAGTTCATAGGCTCTCTTGACAACCTCAACGACGTTCAAATCCAAATATGCAAGAGGTTGTTAAAAAGGAGGTTGTCAGGCTACTTGACGCTGGGATCATCTATCCTACCTCAGATAACGAATGGGTAAGTCTAGTTTAGGTAGTTCAAAAGGGAGATATATCTATCATCAAGAATGAGGGTGACGAGCTCATCTCTGCTAGGAGTGTCACTGGGTGGAGTATGCGCATCGATTATCATAAATTAAATCAAGCCACTGGAAAGATCACTTCCCCATTCGCTTCATTGATCAGATGTTGCAAAGGTTGGCTAAGCATTCCTTTTTCTGTTACTTGGATGGGTATTCATGTTTTTTTCAGATTCCTACCCATCCCAGTGATCAGGGGAAGACGACTTTCCCCCTTCCCTTCGCCTATCGTAGGATGCATTTTGGGTTATATAACGCCCCCGCCACCTTTCAATGTTGTATGAATGCCATATTTTCTGACTTTATTCAGAACGTCATGGAGGTGTTCATGGATGACTCTTCTGTCTATGGAGGTACCTTTGACTTGTGTTTAGAAAATCTAATTGAGATACTCCGTCAATTTAAGGAAATCAATTTGGTGCTGAATTGGAAAAAGTACCACTTCATGGTGCAAAAAGGGGCAGTTTGGGTCATGTCATTTCTGATAGGGACATCTAGGTTGACAAGGCTAAGATTGAGGTTATTGAGTGGTTGCCCCCTCCTACTTCGATTAAAGGGGTGAGGACTTTCCTTGGACATACGGGATTTTATTGCCACTTCCTCAAGGATTTCTCCAAGATCGCTAAGCCTCTAACTCTACTCTTGGCTAAAGATGCCCCATTTGTGTTTACTAGAGCTAGCAAAAATTGACCCGACCCAAACCCGCCTGAAAATTTTGAATTTTGAACATAATTTTCTCGACCCGAATCAGAAATAAACTGAACTAAAAAAACCCGCAAATTAGCGGGTCAAACCCAACCCGAACCCGAACTTACCCGCTTGACCCGAACATTATATCCTTAGTTTTTTGTTTTTCTCTAATTTATCCCTCTTAACAATAATGGTTAGTCATTTTTGTCGAATAGTTTAAAAAGACATTATATAACTATTGCATCTATTTACAAATTAAACAATAATAACCTTATTTTTTTCTTCTCAATTTTCTGAAAATAATATTGTACACAACTTTTAAAAAAGAAAACATTAAAAATGGGTATAAAATTGCATGAAATAACTATCTAACCTTTTAAAAAAAGCCAATTTAAAAGAAGCCAAGTATTAAAGATGCGCAAGTCATACCATTATATACTTAGTTAAACAAATATGTCTAATTATTTTTTAAATTAGTTAATTTGCAATAATTTAAATTTTTTATGTGATAACTGCAAGATAATATCTTGTACTCCTTTTATTCAATTTTGTTTGGTTTTCGTTCTAACCAATCTAGAACTATGATGTTTGTGGTAGGAAACAGCTAGTAGTATTCGTATTGAGGTTGGCCCATTAGTAAAGTTTTACCTGATTAGAAATTGATAGGTTAGTTAATAAAAATATTAAATTATTAAATAGGTTATTAGCGGTCAAACTACTACAACCCATTAAATTGCTCTAGATGGGCCGCCCTATAAATGGCCGACCTACTATTGACCTTCTTTCAATGTACGGGTTGATCTACCCAAAACCAACTGGGGCTTAATTCTTTTAAGAAATTATAATCATTAGGCATTTTCATTAAATACTGACAATTTTGAGTAATAACTATGCAGAATTTGTAATTTTGAAAATAGAAAAATAACTCACAAAAAAGGCGATCTAAACCCATTGGGTTGATCCGAAACCCCTAAAACCGAAATACCTATGCCCGTATTTTACCCGACCTTGACCCCATATTTAACCCTGCGACCTGAACTGACAAGTCTAGTGCTTGTTGATGAGTCCTATAAAGCATTTTGTAGGATTAAGCAGGCACTAATTTCTACCCCCATCATTCAGCCCCCTGATTGGGATATCTCTCTTGTGAGATTATCTACCATGCTAGTGATCATGTAGTGCGGCTAGTTTTGGGGCAAAAGAATGATAAGAAGCCAGTTGTGATCTACCATGCCAGTAAGACACTGGATGAGGCCCAACAGAACTACACCACAACTGAAAAGGAGTTGTTTGCAGTCGTGTATGCAATGGAGAAGTTTAAACCTTATCTCTTATGCTCCAAAGTCATTATGTATACCGACCATTATGCTCTCAAGCACCTCATTGAGAAGAAGGAAGCGAAGCCTCACCTTATCTGGTGGATTCTACTCCTGCAGGAGTTTGACTTGGAGATTAAGGATAAGGCTAGGGCTGAAAATGTTGTTGTTGACCATCTCTCCAGGCTTATTGTTGAAAGCCCTGACATTCCCTCAACGATGCCTTCCTTGATGAGCATTTATTGGCCATCTCTATGGGGCAAGCTCCATGGCTTGCTGACATTGCAAACTACCTAGCCTCAGGGATCCTGCCTTATGACCTATCATCTCATTAAAAAAAGAAGTTCTTCCATGACATCAAGTTCTATTTTTGGGAGGAACCCTTTCTTTATAAGTTGTGCAACGATAGCATCTGTAGATGTTATCTCCCCGAGGAGGAGATCGAGAGCGTGATTTCTCATTGCCACGACTCCCCGTGTGGAGGGCATGATAGTACCTGCAAGACTGTTGCAAAGGTGCTCGAAGGTGGTTTTTTTTCGGCCCTAACTGTTCAAGGATGTCCACTATTATGTTCGGTAATGTGATCGTTACCAAAGGTTGGGTAACCTTTCGTGGAAGAATGAGATGCCCCTCAACTTCATCCTTAAAGTGGAGATATTCGATGTTTGGGGCATTGACATCATGGGACTCTTCCCATCCTCGAGGGGCAATAAGTTCATTTTGGTTGTTGTAGACTATGTCTCCAAGTTGGTGGAGGCCACGGCTAGCCCTACTAATGATTCAAGGGTAGTGGCTAAGATATTCAAGAAGGTCATCTTTCCTGACTTTAGGGTCTCGAGAGTGCTCATCAGTGACAATGGGAATGCACTTTATAGAGAAGAAGCTTGAGGCTCTATTGAAGAAGTATGGAGTGCACCACAAGTATGGGCTTGGCTACCATCCCCAAACTAGTGGCCAAGTCGATATCTCTAACCGTGAGATTAAGTCCATCTTGGAGAAAACGATTGCAAGATCATGGAAGGACTAGGCGAATAAGCTTGATGACGCCTTTTGGGCCTACCGTACAGCTTTCAAGACTCCCATAGGCACCACCCCATTCAGACTAATCTATGGTAATCCATGTCACTTCCCCATAGAGCTAGAACACAAGGCTTGCTGGGTCATCAAGCACCTCAACTTTGATTTGAAGTCTGTAGGGGAAAAGAGGTTACTATAGCAAAATGAACTTGAGGAGATCCACTTAGATGGCTATGAAAGTTCAAAGATATATAAGGAGATGATGAAAAGGTGGCATGATAAGTTCATCAATAAGAGGGAGTTCCGAGAAGGCAATCTAGTTCTTTTATTCAACTCCAGACTGAAGTTGTTTCCCAATGAACTCCACTTTAGGTGATTGGGATCATTCAAGGTCTTAAAGGTCCATCTATATCGAGCTATTAATATCGACATGGACACTACATGCTCTTTCAAGGTGAATGGCGCTAGGCTCAAGCATTATATTACTGGTGAGCCGATCAAGGGGAAGGTCTATTGTGACCTCCCGATGCCTTCTCCACTTAGAGGTTGTCACAAGGTCAAGCTCAGGACCTAAAACAAACGCTTCTTGAGAGGCAACCCAAGCATTTCCATTGTTTTTAAACAAAGGGGTGATGAATGAGAAAAAAGAGAGGTCAAATTTGACGTTTCAAAGGCTGAAAGTATGAACTTTTGGGAAGAGCGTCAAATATTTGATGCGCAGGGTCGTGCCTAAGGAGCGTACAATCGTGCTACAAGAACCACGCCAACCAGTAACTGCTCACGGTGAACTGTACAACCAAGTGCTCACCCGTGCTTTCGAAGTTGGGATGCACGACTGCCTATGTGTCGACACAGGACCGTGCACCTCCTTTCTCCTCCCAATTTTCTTTTCCTTTCCTTTCCCTTTTTGCTCAGCCCTCCCATGTCTCTTTCCATCTCTCCTCAAACCCTCACCCTCTCTCACTCTTTCCCTCTCGACCGTTTCACCGGTGCCCCTCACCATCGCCAACCACTCTCCGACGCCACCACCGCCACTTTCTCTCCTCCTCTCCACCGCACCTATCTCTTTCTCCCTCGAATAGCTCACATGCCCAGACACTACAGACCATCGCCCCTGGCGACCCTTACCATTGCCGCCACCACTTACCCCTCCCTCTACCGTCGCCCTCCTTCACCGGTGCCCTTTTTTCTCCACCCACATTTCCCCTCTTTTTCAACTCTCACCCCGTCACAAACCCAAAAATATAGGTTTTAGGTTGCTGAATTTTTTGATTTAATTGTCCTTTTGGTGGTTTAATTGTGCAATTGGGTGTTTAGCCTGTTGAGTCACAGCTTTTACAAGCGATTTGGGGTGGTATTGTGGTTGATGTATGCATCATCAAGCTTTAGCCATTTAGGTTGATGTGCATTCTTTTCCACCATCACCATGGCTCCTAAGAAGCATTTGAAGTCCACCGCCGCCTCTACTAACTGGGCCCAAGCGGCCCGAGGTAACTTTTCACTTCCTCATATTGTGAACAAGTATAATATTGCATTCCTTGATACCGATCATGCTACCCATTATGATGCAATTGTAACTAGGAAAATCTGTACACCTAGCTATTTAGATGAGCAAATGCTCACTGCTTTGCTTCTATTTGACGATTTGAAGATCTTGCTTAGTAGGCTCAGTTGGGTGCACTTTGTTAATTTACAAGAGTCGGTTTATGAGAAGCTCGTTTAGGAATTCATGAGTTCTCTTGTGGCAGACTCAAAACGCTTCATTCAGGGGGGCGTTGGGTATCTTAGGTTTCCCTTATTCAATTAAACCTTCGAGATAAACCTCGCTCCTTTCAATGAGCTCTTTCACTTACCTAACCATGGTGTGTTAACTCCTGTTCACGATGACTACAACTAAGGGAATTTTTGGTGCACCTTCACTTGTTCTGGGAGCCATTAAGAGGCCCGGTCTACCAAAGGCACGTGGATTTGCAATCCCGTGCTTCATTACTTAAAGCGCCTCGAGGCGAACCTTGTGTTTCCCTGTGCCGACAGTCAGAATGGGATACGTAAGGGGGAGCTCTTTATACTTTGGGATGCATTGCATAATCAAGCCTTGAACACCGGTGCCTTTATAGCTTCTCACCTCGAGGAAAAAGCCCAAACCTCGAAAGTGGTCATAGCTACCGGGGGCTTATTACCACCATTGCTCGAGCTTTGGGTTTTGACCGCAAAGTCAACAATCTGTCGGTTTTATGCACTCATGGGCATATTGATGTAGTCACCTGCATTAATATGAAGCTTTTCAAAACCTTGATGGCGATCAAATTTGGCTTAACCATCACGGTCTCCCCCTTTTCGCCCTACCGAACTAGGAGAAAATCACCATCACTAGCCCATCTAACCTTGTTTATGATGATGATGTTGATTATGAGTTTAAGGGGGAAGCTTCCCCCGATGAGGCTTCTGATGACACGAGGTGGTCGTGTTAGACAACCCACTTCTATTCCTCGTGTTGGCCCCTCTGGTGTTGACACTTCCGCTGTAGCTGTCTCCGATGCTGGGGGTCCTTCCATGTTTCAAACCATCTTGGACCGCCTTGATCAGCTGCAAGTGCAAAACCAGGAGATTCTTCGAACCAATATAACATGTCGCAACTGGTTTATAATGCATATGAGTAGCAGCATTGGCCATACCCCTACTTGATTGGAGGCCCACGGGCGCCCCAACCCCTACTGATTTTCTGTAAGTCTTTACCTTGCATTTCATTGCATATGCTTTTCATTGGGGACAACGAAAGACTTAAGCATGGGAGAGGTGCGCTAGCTTTTCGCTCAGCTTCTGATCTTTAAGGGGTGATATGTTTGACTAGCCATAACTTCCTAATTGGCCATTGTGATTTGGTGATGAGTGTCAGGGAATGGTCGTCACATGTATAACTTTGTACATACTCATTGCACTTGTCTCATTGCATCTAGCTAGGATAGCATTTAGGGCCTCTTATGCATATACATCCTTGCATTTAGGTAATTAGTTTTCATCACTCACATGCATATGCATTTAGGATAGTTCATATAGGTTAGGTGTTGTATTCTTGCATTATATATACTCTTATTGCCTTCGCATGATGGAACGCAAAAGGAAGGCGAAGTGAAATTAGAACTCCTAAATGGATGAGGTGCCCTTCTTCCTTTTTTCTCTCTTTTTCCTTATTGTGTGCTACGAGTGGTTTGCATTTGTTGTGGGTTGAAAAAAAAAAAAGAGAGAAAGATTTGGAATTAGTTGTGAAAACCCCTCCGATGATGACATTCAAGGGGTGATGATTTGCTTGATGGTTGTGGTAGTTTGTGATGAATGAGATTCAATTTGGGGCTAACTCTTGTGAATTGGTTGCGAAAGTGTTTTGATCACTTGTTATGTATGCTTGCACTTTTGCCCCTATGGATTGTTGTTATGTGAAATGTTTGAACCTTGATTGTTGGCCAACCTTTTGAGCTAATGTTTAGACTGAGGTAGAAGAACCAGTGAGACTTTTGAGCCCATAATGACTATTCAATCTGCATAGTCTAAAACCTCCCTTCATGAGTGTTTAACCCTCTTGTGTGTGCACTACTAGAACTTGGCTTAACTCTCTTCAAAATCACGTTTGCCATGTGCATACTGCTGATATGATTAAGGCATTCATTTGTTTTTAAACCACATGAGCCAAAAGCCACCCTGTGCTACTAATGCCTATTGCTAGCCCTTTTTGAGCTTGTCCCTGTCTTTTGATTCACCCATGTGTACTTAACCTATGGCTTGAAAATATCCTAAGCCAAGTTATTAGAGCAATGTTGTTAGCTATGTTAGTTGGCGAGTAATATTTGTTTGTGCTTCATAGGGTGTTTTGTCAGGACTGTTGTTCTTTTCCGGGATCGGGAGTTAAAATTGTCCTTAAAGTTTGCCACTTATTTCTTTGCTTGCTTGAAAAAAAAAGAAGCAAAATGAGAAAAAAGAAAAGAAAAGTGTGAAAATAAAATGTTTGGCATGGGACGTTTTCAATAATCGTTTCAACCCCATCTCCTTGGTATTCAATTGAAGGGATAGTGCTAATGATCTTATGATGATGAGAAGTTGGTGTTGATTGCTCACTACTTTGTTGATTAGCTCCTCTTCGCCTCGAATCTCTCCCTTCTTACCTGTAACCCTAACCCCGCTACAATCCTTGAAAAGCCCTTACGATCAACACTTATGTACATGACCCCAGTGTTGGAGAATGAGCATTTTGCCAAGCCAATGATAGTGTGCATACATTAAGAGCGATCTTGAGCGATAATTTTACCCTAAATACATAAGAGGAGCATTCCCTTTTCCTGCCCATAATGGTGAGGATCTACGGGTCTCACTAGCTCACTAATAGTTTGGGGGGAGGCATGACACATCTAAGCAGTTTAATAGGGGGTATCTATTCTTGCATCGTGACCTAGTGACTCTTACTCTTGTTTTGAAACTTGTGTTTTGAAAAAAAAAAAAACAGAGTTTTGCCCTGATTAAGTTTCCTAGTCGTGAGTTGCCACACTCATTGATCCGGTTCGTCATCATTTGCCTGAGGAGGTTGCTACTTCGAGGTGAATCTCTCCCCTTTTTGGTCTTTTGATTAATGAACTTGCTTGAGGACGAGCAAGAGATAAGTATGAGGGAGTTGATAAACCCTTATTTTGACTTCATTTAAGCTTCTACTTCACCCTTTCTCCCTCTTATTCTTATGTTAAGCATCTATAAGAAAGGGTTGAAATTGCTTTCATGGGTCTATTTTGCATTTATTGTATGTTTTTCCTTATTTTCAGGGACAGTAGCCACGAAGTTAAGGAAATCACTAGTTTTGGCAGAAAGAACACCTAGGGGACGAGTTCCAAGCGAAGAAGGAAGTCTTACAAAGAACGTCGGCCCGGAAAGAAGGTTTGAAAAGCTCAAGAGTGTGCATAGTTGGTTAGACACAAGACCACGATCGTGCACCTTTCCTGCAGCTTTCAATCTCCAAACCAGTGGTTACGAACGCAGTGCAAGACCGTGTGTTTGCCAGTGCGTAGGGCGCACGGGCACTCGTGTGTCGACGCACGACCAATGTGCCCTTGCAGTTTTCGTGATTTAATTATTTTTCGGGACTTGTTTTGGGATATCCCATTTTTTATTTTAGAGAGCACTTTAAGGGGACGATTTCTAGGGTTTACTTTAGTACTTTTGCATATCTTTCCAGCATTGATTTCTGAGTTTGATTCGAAAATTGATCAATGATTCATTGTTACAATCAATTCAAGTTTATATTTCTTTCCCTATTCTTGCTATTTCAATCCAAGATTTCATCTTTAGACATGTTCTTCTTATTTGGGTTTGTGATTGTGATCATGAATGTGAGTAGAGGCTAAATTCCCAATCTTAGGTTGGGATTAGCCCCTATTACGCTTGATTGAGGGCCCGTTTGGTTCACCAGTAGTAGAATAGAATGGAAAGGAATTTGAAATATGGGAGGAATGGAATGGAATTTGATTATTTGATATCATGTGTTTGGAATAATTATGGAATGGAATCAAATTTTTATTTTTAACTTTTTTATATCAGTGCGAATTTATTTTCCTTCACATTCTCTATCCTCCTTTCTCTCTCCTCTCTTGCTTTGTCTCTGAACTACCATATCTATATTCCTCCTCCCACTCCGGCGAAGGGTTGACGACTTATTCCTCCCCGATGAACATCCGACACTCAGCCCACGTTCTTGACACTTTCCCTCTCTCATACTTGTCCTTTAGGCATATATGGGCATCGTGTCTTCTCCTCCGGCGACCAATTTCACTAATCAACCACCACCTTTCCGGCGCTTTTTTCTCCTTCTCCAGCCTAGTCTCTCCTTTGCCACCATCCATTGCCTCAACACCACACATTCTTTTCCGTCGGCTTCTCCTTCTTTCCTCCTTTTCTGCTGCCTCAAATGTGGGCATCGAATTTTCTATTTTCCGGTGTCGCCACCTTTTCATCCTTTTTCGGCGTCACCACATTCTCCGTCCCCGCGTTGTGTTCTTCTTCTTCTTCGCCCTTTGTCTCTCTCCACATCTCTCTCTCCCTCTCTCTCTCTCTTGCTCGCAGGGTGTAAGGGTTTGGGGAAACTTTGTGGTGAATGTCGGTGCAATTTTCGATGGTTTCCAGCGCCGGTAATTCGTCCATGGTGGGTGGATCTGGTGAATACACTATCTCTCCTCCTATGCTTGTTGAGATATGCTTGTATTTTATTTTTTTAATTGAAAGTAGAAAATGGGACTTGAAACCCCTCCAAAATGGGCGGAATCAAGTCCCACCCAAATGGGCGCAGCTTGATATCCTTAGGTATCAAGTTCCATGCCCCAACCAAACAATGGGTATAGGAACTTGATACCCAAAGGCATTAAGTTCCATTCGTTTTCCACCAACCAAACATGCTCTAAATCATGTTCTAGATTTCCGCAAATTATGCACATGGTTATGAGTTAAATTCTTGCCTAGTATGCCAGGCGTGAGTTGAATTACTCGAAAGAGATTTATTCATTGTTCTTAATTAAGGTTTAAGAGATCAACGATAGTTGAATCTTTTATCCAGTGCAAATTTGTGAGCGATTGAATATCTTGACGTGAAAACGGTTAGGGTTTTTAATTGGGAATATTTTATTACTAAATTTTGTGACTTCGATAACTCTAGTTTCATGAAAATAGATAACTAGGATTGACTAATCAATCTAACGACCTTTGAAAGAAGGTGTAGATGCGTTTCAATTTGTACTCATTTCATTTCAGTTGTTTCTATGGTCATGTTTGCATAATTTGGTTAATGATTAATAAGGTATAATAGTCTGGTAAATCCCAACCTGAGATTTCCATCATCCATCAATTTAGTTTAAGTTTCTGATATTCAACAAATTAGAACTGTTAGCAGTAACTATCAACTTAAGTAAATATTTGCCTGAATTAAGTGTTGAAAGTCAATTTGGTGATTGAAATTGAGTTCCCTGTGGACACAACCCATACTTGCTAGTTGCTAGTTACTGCTACATTACGTAATTGCGGCATTTTAACGTGACAAAAGCATACTCGACCCGACATGACATCCGAAATAGGTTGATCCGAAAGTGGATTCGAAATCCAAATTGACCTGAATCCCGAAATTTTCAACAAAGTTGCTTATTTGGTGTCAGCCTGTACGTCGATCATCGCCCCAGCAGTAGCCAGAAATGGTTTCCCCAAAATGATAGGCACCCAAGAGTTCTCATCCATATCCATGACAATAAAATCGCAGGGGATGATGAACTTGCCCACCTGAACAGGAATATCTTCTAGGATACCCACAGGTTGCTTAATGAAGCGATCTGTGAGCTGAATGGTCAGACTGGTGGGTTACAGGTCCTGCAACTGAAGCCTCCTATAAAGAGAGAGGGGCATCAGAATCATGCTAGCTCCCAGGTCACAAAGAGCTCCCTCAATTTGAAGATCCCCTATAGCATAGGGGATGGAGAAACTGTCTGGGTCCTGCAGCTTAGAAGGTGACTGACTCTGTAGAATCGAGCTGCACACCTCTCCAATGGGGACCACTGAAGCTCCCCCTTCCGGGAAAGAAGCTCTCTCAAAAATTGTATGTAGGACGATGCTTTTTTTTAGAGCTTCCAAGAAAGGAGTATCTGCATAAATTCGCTTCAGCACATCCATGAATCTAGCAAATTTGGGCTCAAGCTGAAATAACTTGGCCCAGGCTACCCTATGAGGGTAGGGTACTGGAGGTTGATAGGGGCAAATTGGAGGTATAGGACTAACTTTCCCAATGGAGCTCAGACTCTCCTCTTCCTTCTGTTCATCAGTTCCTGCAGAATCAGAAACTAAAATTGTCTCCTAGAGAACCATTAAAGGGCTCTCCTCTAACCCCTCACCCACTGTAGAGATAGCATTGATATAGCCCCTAGGGTTGGTCTCAGGCTGGTAGATGTCCCAGTGGCCGAGATAAGTGGTTGACCTGCTAAGCAATCTGGGCATCCATCGCCTTCTGATGAGAGGCCATAGCATCAAATTTGGGGGTCAGCTGATTGATTGACGCGCTAAGAGCTTCATTAGCCTTAGTCTCAGTCGCTATGAATTGCTCCATGAGATTCTGCAAGTTTGATTTGGGTTGAGGTGGTGGAGGGGTGTAGGAGACTTTGTACTAGAACCCAGGTGGCTGTATGGCATTCTGAGGTAGTGGGTTAGGGTTTTTGTAAGAAGGGTTGGAATAACTCTTCCATCCCGAACTGTGGACGTTGGGGTATGGATTGCTCTGTAGTGGAGGTTGAAATTGTGCACGATATTGGTGTGCTTAATGGTGGAAGGACCATTGTAGCACTCAACGAATGTGTGCCCCTGTGCACCGTAGGTCTCGCAGGTAGCGTAGACCCCAACTGATGAACCTGAAGAACCTCCTGGAAGAGGGGAGGTACCCACTCTGTGAGCCTCTATGCCAGTGCATCCACCCTGCTAGCTAGGAGTGTCACAGCATCCACCTTGTACTTGTCACCGCTCCTCCTCGAGATGGCTCTCTCTCTCGACTAGTGATAATTATTGGACATCATCTCTTCCAATAAGGCCTTAGCTATATCGATGGACTTCCCCATGAGAGCTCCTCTTGCAGCGACACCGACTGAGATCTTGACTGACTGTTCTAGCCCATTGTCGAATGTCTGGACTAGCAACCAGTCAGGAACACCATGGTGGGGGCACTGACGCTGGAGGTCCTTGAACCTCTCCCATGCCTAGTACAAGGACTCCCCATCTCTCTGATAAAAGGAGGTGATGTCAGTCCTCAGCTTTGCAGTTTTTCCAGGTGGGAAATATTTGCTAAGGAATGCTTTCGAAAGAACCTCCTAGGTAGTGAATGAGTTGGGCTCCTCATTCTGTAGCTAGTCACTGGCTCTATCCTTCAGTGAGAAGGGGAAGAGTCACGGCCTAATAGCATCAGTGGACACCCCATTCAACTTGATGGTGTCGCATTTTGCAAGGAACTTACGAAAATGTGCATTGGGGTTCTCTGAGGGATGTCCATCAAACTCGTCCCGCTCCACGAAGGTGATAAGCCCGAGGTTGAGCTCAAAATTATTAGGCTCGATCGCTGGGCTAGCAATGGACGAGGTGATGCCCGATGCTTGTGGCAAGCATAGTCCCGTAGCACCCTATTATCCTCCTAGGCCATCACCACTCCTGCCTTCTTCCTTCTTCTTACTTCTCCACCTCGCTGGCTTGCAGTTGCTTCGATCTCAGGATTGAAGGGGACAGGGTTTTGATTTTCTTGACTCCTCCTACACAAACAAAAGCAAACACTATACCAGCGTAAACGGTATCAAGCAAAAATAAAGAAGAACTAAACTACAAAAAGAAAAACAAGAGCCTAGTCTAGAGTACGTTAACCGGTTCCGATATCGAAAGAAACAAGTTCCCTGTCAACGGTGCCAAAAACTTATTACGTTTTAAATCGCAAGTGCACGGCGTAGCTGTAGCTAGCAACCGGCAAGTACGGGTTAAATCCACAGGGAACTTGCATTCAACTACTGGAATTAATTACCATACTTAATCTAGGCTAATCAATGTCAAAGATTGAAGGATCAACTAACGACAAGAATAACAACTAAGAGTTCAAATAAGATAACAAAATTATAAAACACTCAGGTTGGAATTAACAGCACGAGTATGATAGCGAATCAATTACTAACCTCATCAAACATACTTAAGCATGCATCATGAGTGGATAGATTGTCAATTAAGTCCATCTCCTCGGTCTTTGAAGGGTTGAAGATGAATCCTAAAACTATAGTCACATATTTTCATGGGGCTAAAAGTTGAAGGATTCCAAGATCTATAATCTTGAATCCTAATTAGTACTTTAATTATTTTCATATTAAAATCCTAACTATCTACTAAGTCACGCTAGGTGAAAGATTCGTCTCTCAACACCCCCCTAAACCTTAATAACAATGGACGAATGCTCTCTCAAGCATTTTATAAAACATGTGGTGCGCATAGTAGAAAACATAAATGCAAACGTGGGGGAAAGTATAAGTTGGGGCTAGTTCATGATTCAACTACACATATGTGGTATTAATCCCAACCTAAGTTGAGAGATTAGCCAGGCATGATCATCGGAAAAACCAAATTGAAGGAAGGAGAAACATGAATCGCATAGAAACCTAAAACACCAATAAAAAGTAGAGAGAGAAAATCACGCAACTCACTTTAATTCATCATCAAGTAAATATAGATCAATTTTCCAAGTAGCGAATTCAATACAAAAGATGAAAGTCCAAAAAGGCTGATGAAAACCTAAAAATCGCCTAAGAGAGAGTATCTAAAGGGGGAAAAAAAAACCAAATGCCTCTCAAAACAGCCTTGAGGAAATTTTAAGTCACGCAATTGGAACAGGGTGGCATGGTCGTGCCACCAGGCACGGACAGACCATGCCAATTCGCTGGCATAACTGGCCAATGACCAACACATGGCACAGTGTGATCGTGCCACATGATTGGTCGTGCTACGCGTTGATCTGACGTGGCCCAGTTGTGCTTCCCGGCATGGGGCACTCATGCCCGATCTCTAGAACTTCCGTGCGACGTCGAGTGACCTCTTTCGTGCCTTTTAACTCGCCTCTTTGACACTCCTTTCTGGTAATTATCATCAACCCTTTCATTCCTTCAGTAGAACTCCTGAAAATACGAAAAGATGTTAAATGAGCAAAATATATACTAAAGGAGGCCAATTTGATACTTTCTCAACAAGATCGAACATGAAAACATGGGGGAAAAGGGATCAAATCAGGCCCAAAATAAGATCCAAATATAGGTTTATCAAGTTTTGACATCCATAACTATTGAAAGAGGTGGATATCTTTTGTTGTAACAACCACTTTAAACTTTTCTGGTCAGTCTTTACAATAAATTGTTGCCCAGTGAAGTATTTTTGCCATTTTTGAATTGCAATCACCAAAGCGAGTGGCTCCTTTTCATACACAGATAATTGTTGCTATTTAGCCCTAATGACCTACTAATAAAGGATATGAGATCGCCTTCCAGCATTAAAACAACAACTACACCAGCATTGGAAGCATTAGTTTCCACTATAAAAGCTTTAGAAAAGCATGGTACTGCTAATACAAGAGCTTGGCTTAAGGCTCTCTTAAGTGCCACAAATGCCCCTTGTGCCATTTCATTCTATGAGAACTCCCCTGCTCTCAATAGGTTAGTAAGTGGTATGCCGATCATTGAATAACTCCTTATGAAGTTCCTATAGCTAGGCCTAAAAAACTTCGTAGTTGCTTCACATTTTGAGGTATTGCCCAATCCTCAATAGCTCTAACTTTACTGGTATCAATCTTGACCCCCTCAGAAGAGATTACATGTCCCAAATATTCCACTTGGGAAGTGCCAAAAGAATATTAACTCTTCTTGGCAAAAAGTGTATGCTGCCTCATCACGAAAAACACAGTTGCCAGATGCCCCAAATGTTGGTCTAGAGACTGGCTATAGATTAATATGTCATCAAATAAAACCAACACAAACTTTCTTAAGTATGCCTTAAAAATGTAATTTATTTAGCCTTGAAAAGTTGTTGGGGCATTGGTAAGCCCAAAAGGCATAATTAAAATTCAAAATGTCCATAGTGACTTTTAAATGTTGTCTTATGGACATCATCATCATGCATTCTAATCTAGTGGTAGCTAGACCTCAAATCTATCTTGGAAAATATTGTTGCACCAACTAGCTTGTCAATTAGTTCTTCTACTATTGGAATTAGAAACTTATCTTTCTTTGTTTGCTTATTCAACTCTATGTAATCTAGCATAGTCTCTAAGTCCCATCTTTATTTCCCACTAATACTATAAGGCTAGGAAAAGAGCTTGAGTTGTGCGGGACTATTCCCTTGTCCAACATTTCTTACCCTAGAAATTCAATCATATCTCTTTGTTTAAGTGGATACCTACAAGGCCTTATAGGCGCAGGTGTTAACCCATGAATCAAAGGTATCCTATGATCAAATAACCCTCTATTTAGGGGTATAGCCTTATATTCCTCAAACAAGTCTTCAAACTACTCCAGTAATTGTAGAATTGGGGAAGGTGTTACCTCAGCAATGGCATTGTTTGGGATGTGTACTGTTAAGAAATTAGCCTCCTCATGTGCTTGCTCCATGAGCTAAATCATGTAGATTTGTGCTGCACTAGTCATAGCCTTATGTAACCCAACATCACTAAGTCGTTGCACCTTCTTCCCACTTATTCCCATTAGCGTATGAACTCTACATGTATAAGTGAACTCCATTTGTAGCTTTTGAAGTTTCATTTCATTGTCCCAAGCTGAGACAACCACTGTACTCCCAACACCCATGTCATAAGTACCCAAAGGAATTAACAATATATCTCATATATGTTTTGCATTATCCATCTTCCATTTAAATCCCTTGCATATATATTGACACTATAACTTATTTCCATTCGTCACAGTTTATGGCCTGAGACTATATTGGCTCATTTCTACATGCCAGCTTCTTTGTCAAATCAATGTCCAAAAAATTATGGGTGCTTCCTGAGTCAACAAGTATATGCAAAGAGGATCCACCAAATTGGCTAGTAACTCTCATTGTTTGAAAACTCTTGTCTCCACTCAGAGCATTGACTGAAATTTGAGGGTTATCTTTGTAAAAATTACAATTTGATTCTTTAATGTCCTCAACTGCCGTATCTTCCTCCTCCTCCTCATCTTCATGCCTAGGGATTTCAATAAAGAAGAGTTGTGTCTTTTTGATGTTGCATTTGTGACCTCTCTTATAGGGCCGGTCATAAAAGAAACATAAGCCTTTAGTTAGCTTCTCAACTCGTTCACCAGCGGTAAGGGTTTTGGGTTTCATCTGAGTTAGATTAACAACAAGTATTCTAGGTCTCTGATAATTTCCTAGTAAAGGTAACAACCCCTTTTGAGAATTTATAGTTGAGGCCCTCATAAAATTTTGACTTCTCCTTATTGCTTCCAGTGTTTCCTTCTGGGATCTTGCATACTCCACAGCTTCAGGTAATGTCTTAGGCTAAAATGGCCCAAATAAAAGATTTAATGGATGGCTTCAACCCCCCAATAAAGCTATTCACAAAATAGTCATTGGGAAGTGACGGGCTTTTCAGCAGCAACAATGCTTTAAGTTCTTCAAAATTTTCCAGGTAATCATCTAAACCCCGACTTTGTTGAAGTTTATTAAACTCCTCTACCACTTGCCTTCCTATATCACCTCGAAATCTAGCACGCAAATCCGCAAAAAAATTATCCCAAACTAAATGCCTTCTTCCCAGGAGGTAACTACTAAACCAGATTTCAACCTCCCCTTGCAAATACATTGAAGCTAGATCGACTTTTTGATCATTAGGAATTTTATAAAGACTAAAATACTTTGCACATTTCTTGACCCAGTTCCTTGGATTCATTCCATCAAATAAAGGAAACTCCAGTTTTAGATTAAAATGCATAATGTTCCCCCCTTTGATTGAACTTCCCCGGATTCCCATGATCCAAATCGCCCACTTCTCCAATTTCACCCTTATTAACCAACACAAAATTAGGAGTTAAGCCTTCAAGATTACCTTTCTGTTTTTCTAACTCCTTCATCTGCTCCATCACTTGATTGATTTTCTAACTTTGATAAGCAATCTATTGAAAGTAGACTTTCTATTGTTCTAGTAAATTTTTCAACATTTCTTCCATGGAAGCCATTGTAGCTTTTTGAGTTTTTGTCAGCTCGGCTAACACATTTCACCAGAATCAAAAGTAGCAGCTCTGATACCATTGATATAGTATTCAGGAAGCTCAAGAAGAATGACTGAGCTTTGTGATATACTATACTAGTAAGCATCAAACTAGAGAGAATTTGGAGAGATTTCAGAGAGAATAATAGCTTTGTATTGATGATGCATGAATGATTTAGTTACAAAGGCTATTTTTGCATACTGCTTGCAAGAAGACAATTATAACAACGCATAATTCATGGACCTTCTAACAACCTTTGGTGGACCTCCTTAACTACATTCAAAAGGCTAACTAACTTCCTTTGTTGTAGCAAAGAACATAGAACTATAAGGAAAGAATAGCATACAAGTCGGAAAAAACAAAACTAATA
Source organism: Selenicereus undatus (assembly GCA_017589665.1). NCBI lineage: Eukaryota > Viridiplantae > Streptophyta > Magnoliopsida > Caryophyllales > Cactaceae > Selenicereus > Selenicereus undatus. The sequence continues at coordinate 81,987,485 of JACYFF010019584.1, forward strand.
GGGCTAGAACTCGGGACCATTACAAAAGAAGAGGCTGTATAGTTGCATATACATTTAAGCGCTAACTAACTGGGCTGTGTGTTGATGCTGTTGCCATATAATTATCTATACATGTTGTTCATACCATTTTGGGGGGGGGGCTTACTCATTGCCCGCTTTGGTTCCGCCACTGTAGCTATCATCAGCATTCAACATTAATCATCATTCATCGATACTCTTCAACAACAATTTGTACTGATAAGCACTTACTCATATTTCCCACTTATAATTCTAGACTGATCAACACTCACCAATGCTGATCAACAATCATCAACACTGCTCAATAATAAGTTATTTGTAATTAGTTAAAAAGAACATGCCATTAATTATCCATATAGATAACAAATACAATGAAAAATCCTAGATGCATGTTGCAATAAAACTAGAAGGCCTTAAAGGATGACAATAATTAAAAAATATTTTTTGACACATAATATTGTTTTCATAAAGAAAAGAAAAAAAGAAGAAGAAAGGGGAGTTAGAGTAATTTAAACACAGAGTTCATAGTTTGTAATGTCACCAACGTTTTCATTTTAAACAGGCATAGGAACTTTTTAATTGGGGGGTTGTTATTGTATCGTATTTTTGTCTAAAGTGCCAACTACTATAGATATATTTGGGATAGATTTATAAAAATTTGGTAATTACTTAGGAGTTGATGTTGGGATTTTACCCCAAAATTATGTATGAGATATTTCTGCATATTTTATTTTAACTTAGTAATATTTTATTATGTATGAAGTATTTTAATTTATGAATTAGAATTCTAGTATTTAGGAACATCATTATTTCTAAAATTCTCATTGGAATCCAAATAGTAACTTAGAGGCCAAGGTACTACTGCTACATATAAATAAGAGACATGCATTTGTTAGACACACCTATAGGGTGAGAGAAGGATCCTCTTGACCCAATGCATGGTATTGAGTGATGCTGTAAGGCTAGATATTTGTGAAGTGAATCTTAGGCATTAGGAAGCCCAAGGACAAGGAGAATGTTAAAATGGAAGATAAATTCATGAGAGTAGGAGTGGCTCAAACACTAGTTAGATGAGGGTGAAATGCACAAGATTGTGAGCGTATTTGGTTGTAATATATTCTTTTCTATTATAGTGGAGGTACTGGTTGTTGTCAAGATGTAACTTTTTTCGTCAATGTGGAGGTGTTTTCCTCATAATTATGTGGTGTTCCTTCTCTCGCCATGTGTACATAAGTGTTCAAATATTATACTACATGCCCATTCCCAACAATGTGAACAACTACATAATGTGGTCACATATAGATTAAAAAGACACACACTGTGACACTTGGGATAAAAATGTGAAAGTCCCATGATGATGCCAGGCAAGAGGGAAGTTAGACCCAATCTGAATGTGCAAGTTCAATTGTTATATTGTGTAACTATCTAAGGTTATTCATTTGAATTGCAATGTGAAGTTTGGAATTCGTTTGTATCTTTACATTATAAGTATGATAATCATTTGGGGCTAGAAAAATTTTCCTCCCTCATCTTTGCATTGTGTAGTCATCCTGTCAAAAGAGACCGTAATTAGATTTCAAATACATCCTCTGGATAGCAATAAAAAGGAGAAAAAAACTGTCAAGATTTCCTTGTTATAAGGAGTCTCTAATAATTAATTCCCCAATCTCCTCCCTAACTCTACCCACCAAAGATTCAAGCTCCCTTTGTCAACCCAAACACTAGGCAGTTACAGTCTTCCTGGATCTTTTCTTCCACATCTACGATAACTAATACATATCAATCCAAATTCAAAGATCGAAGATTCTAGCATAATTGAAATAAAAATTCAATTATCATAATTGAAAATTATACCAGCTGTTGATTTTATTTCTAGAGATCTCATCCCTTAATTGGAAAAAAAATTAACCTGCTATACGTGGTAGACAATTAGTTATTATATTGTAAATACTAAAATCCCCCTCGTCTCTCGCTATCCTCACTAATTTCTCGCTTTCACTCTCCTTCCCCATTTCTCCTCACTGATTTCTCGTCACTGGTTTTCTGCCATAGTAGAGACCATGAAGGTGCTCTGAACTCTATTTCCCTCCACCCAAGTCGTTCAGTGCTGCTGTGATCAAACACCTGAGCTGTTCCTTTCATTTGATCGTGAATCATTGATCCTTCAAATTCGGGTTAGTTTCTTGTGAAACCCATAGTAGAATGAATAAGATTTGCATTAGGTTGTGTAATTTGTCATCAATTACGATGAATTTACCGTGGATGAAATTGGCATCAAGTGTATCCCTTCAGATCTTTGCAGTTTGCCACTGCTATCCTTGATTCTAGAATAGCTTTAATTCCAGTAAGGCTCTAAGTACGTATTGTTGGCTTGTGACTCACTTTTTCGATTAGAGGACTTTTTGATTTGAGATGGTAATATCTATAGAAAGAAATCAGGTTAAGGTTGTTAATAGGATTGGGACATTTGAAATCATATAATTTATGATTTGAGTGGTGTGGTAAGTAAATAATTTTGTGCTGGGGTTTCGGTTTGCTTCTTTATGGGACTACATAGCAAATAAATTTGTTATTTGCTTTGGGTGCAATTTTCTCGATTATTTTTAGTCATTAGGTGGGTATTCTACTATGAGACTGGATAGTTTGTTAATTAGAGATATAGGATGTATGTTTCTTTAACTATGTGTTGTGGTATTTGGCTAATCTATGATAAGGAAGGTTGGGTTCTTGGTGTTGATATGGTTATAAGCAAATAATAGTTGTCTATTAGTGGGAAGAATACAAGGGTTGTTGCTTTGAAAATCATCTTCTTTCTTATCTATCCTCTTCATCTTCATGGCATCTATAAGTGGAAACTAGTGCCATTGGATTCAGACTTCTCAAGCATTACACTTTTTGATCTGTGCTTGAGCCCCTTGTTAGGTGATGTTAGTCTAATGTATGCTCATAAAACTTATGCTTCTGAAGTTTGGGTGAATTATCAGTGTTTTCTTATAGTACTTTTCCTCATCCCAAAAATAGGGGAAAAAAGGTGTTTGCTATATGTATGCTACCTATTCATGCTCTTATATTTGTTGTATCTCATACTGTATGGATTTCTCCAAGTGGAATCATTTTCGCAAAATATCTGCCCTTTAAGTCAGACATGTATAGATTTAATGCATGTGGATTGCTTCGTTAGTGCTGAAATATGAAGTACAAATTTGTATAACACCAATATTGCCTAAAGTTTTGACACGAAATTTCTATTAGAGGCTGATTTAGTATGCCTCAACCTTGATCAAATAGCCATTCACCTGCATATGGGATAAGATTCAAAAACTATTTAGTTGCTATAGAAAGAGACCAATCTTCAGCACATGGTCAAAGATAAAGCATAGTATGAAAACTGCCATTACTCACAGCTGGGTTATAAATATCAATCTCTTAGTGAGCACATTGTAAAGGAAGACGACATTTACCATGTTAGCTGCCTGCCGTCAGGCTTATTGGTAGTTCTGAAGTTCTCTGTCAGTAGAGTGATTGCCAAAACCGTTGTATGTTTTCGGAGAATAAGATAGTTTAGATCACTTGTAAAACTATAGGCTTCGACTTTTCTAATTCTTGTATAATTTAAAGGCAAATTGTTTAGGTTGCACATTTTGTTGTAGCCAACGAACTTCCTATTAGCAAAAGAATGAAATGGGCTGCCTAATCATCAGTTAGGTATACATCATTGAGAGAGATGGCGATGGATTATTTGAGGATGCCCATTGGCTTCTTATCCTGAGTTGCTTAGGAACTATGGTTCAAAAGCTAAAGCGAAGAAATGGTAGAAATAATGCAGTTGTCTTGATCAATTGGTTGGACGTACAAAAACTCTTCTTGGATTGATAGAGGGCATAAATTGGTAATTGATTATCTTCTTCTCTGTTTTCCACATAATCTAGTTGTTATAAGTCATAAAGCAGTCTTAGATTTTTATTTTATTTTTTGGTTTTAGTTGGTTGCAGTACCCATAGGTTAATCAATATATGCATTTCTCAGCCTTGTGTCTGAAATGAAGAGAGTGTGTTGTTATTTCAATAAGTTGATGTGAATCCCATTTCTGTTGACATGAATGTTATTTGTGATATTGGGTTTAATTTTAGGATGTCTCCCTCCTTTATTGTTTTTCTTCATTATCATCAATGGCATGGTTTAGTGGAGATGCTAATATGCTACTGATGGACTTTTTTTGTTATGCATTAGAAGGTAGGGGATCTTTATCACCATTGACATAATCCCTAAGAATTAGGTATAATACAACCTCCAGAGCACTCTAAGGGGAAAAAGTTCCACCCTAGAGCCTCCTAATCACTTTAAGACCAAATATATGAAGCTATTATCTTTTTTGGAATGTTTTTTCGAAAAACAAAACTATGTGTCTGATCTACTCCTTTATGCTATCTATGATTAACTTCTCACCAATGTTCACTTTTTTGCATATAACGTGATTCCTGGCTCTCCACGCATTGTAAATCATTGCTGCAATATCAACATGTATGAAGTCCTTATTTGGTATACCGCAATTGATATTCACTAGTCTTGCAACCCATTGCATCAAGTTATGAGTAGACAATGCAAAATCCAACCACTATGATAGCTTTCGTAGTATTATCAACATCATCACACTCATAAAACCAATGATTCATAGTTTCCGGCTTACTGCCACACATATTACAACCCAAATCTAGCTGGGGGACTGTACATTCTTATTCTTTTAGGCACATGCAAGTCCTAGTGCATAACAATCCACATCAATATAGAATGATTTACCATTTTTGGTCTATTTCAAACCACTTTAAAGCAACTTTGATCTGCCAACTATAGTAAGCCATTCATAACCACAGTAACCCAGTTAAATTTCTATCGTGTTGTATTTTCCCTCTATGGTACCTGGCCACCATGGGTTGCTAACACTCAGACTAAAGCATAGAATGCTACTGTTCAAAGGTCATGAACATTCTGTTAATCCCTCACGTAATTAAAGCTTTGTCATCAAATGAACCTCTTCCCCCTTGCTTCACTGGTAGGAGAAACTATTAATGAAAGAAAATTCGAGAACAAATGAATAAGAAATATTAGAAAGAACAGCTATAATAATATTTGGTGTAACTACAAGTATACGTCCCCATAACTCTCCTTTTTTGGATAGAAGCCATTATTACTTATCACTTGTTTCACCATACTTGTGTCCCCTGTCCCTTGTCTTTAGTGTTGGTACACTAGATATTTGTAAATAAGGTGATCTTGTGACTTTGGTTTTATTATTAATATATTTTACTTTTGTGAGGCTTTTTTTAAAGGGGGGTTGGGTTTTACAATTGTTTTCATATTTAAACAATACATATACGTTTTCAAAACAACATTGGGTAGTGTTTTTCCCCATGAAAGCTTCCATTGGTGTAAACGCTACTTAAAATGGATTTGTAGATGCAATTTAATATCCTTGGCTAGTTAATTCGAAATTGTAATGTTTCTAACATTCAGTTCTCTGCAAGGTATGGAAGGAGTTGATCCAATAGAAATTATCGATAAAACTCCATGTGTTGAAGATATTATGATGACCAAGTTAGTGAAGGAAAGCAAAATGAAGGAAGTTTAGCTCGAATTTCACAAAGAAAAGGCTAGATGACCTTGATGAAAAGGACATGAAGAAGTTGTGCTTTAAAACACCAGTGGAGTATGCAGTGTTCTACTTTACTTATACTAAAGCAGTTGGATTTGGGGTTAGAAGAGAGACACTGCGAATTAATGATCGTGGTATAGCAACATCATTGTGGTCTTGTTGTGATAGCAAAGGTGTGAGATCCGATAAGGACAACAACCGCGAAGATAAGAAAAGGAAGGCAAGAAATGAACCAAGGTGTTTTTGTAAGGCCTTCAAAAGTTTTAAATACATGAAATAGACATGTCGGTATATAGTGAAAGAGTTCAAGAAGGAACACTATCATCATCTTGTTCCACCGCAACAAGTGAATTTGATTTAAACTTTCAGGGGAATAGATGAAGTGACCAAAATTGAAGTTAGTGAGATGTATGATTTAGGGATAACTCCAAAGAAAATTTATACAAACATTGTACATGATGCTGGAGGCCAAGCTAATTTTGGTTGTGTAAGGAAATATGTGTACAATGTTATAGATTAACACCGCAAGCAGTTGGAGAATGATGCAAAAGCAGTTTTAGCTTACTTACATGGAAAGTAGGAGATAGATCCACTATTCTTTGTGAGTCATACTATTGATAGAGATACAAAATTATACAAATTATTTTGGTGTGATGGTAGGTCGTGAATTGACTATACTATTTTTGGGCATACATTGGCATTTTTTGACAATACCTATAAGTCAACTAAATATAATAAACCATTTACCATTTTTGTTGGGATAAATCACCATTTGTAAACCATTCCATTTGGATCTGCCTTACAACTTGATGAAACGAAGGAGATGTATGTGTGGGTTTCAAATCAGTTGGTGCAAGCAATGGATGGAAGGAAACCTGCAATAATTATGACAGATAGAGATATTGTAATGGCATAATCAATAAGAGAAGTGATGCTAGGCACATGTCATCGCATATGCTTATGGAATTTAATGAAAAATGTGGTTACACATGCTAGTAAACAATTTGTAAATGGATTTATTAAATGTGTTAATCAGTATAGAAGGCCTGAAGATTTTGAAAAAGGGTGCAAGAGCTATTATGTCATTATAAGATTGATATGAAGGAGCATAAATGGGTCGCTGACATGTATGAAACTAAGGAAAAGTAGGCAGAGGCTTATCTTCAAGGTTATTTTTTTGGTGGGATGAGAAACACACAACGATGTGAGTTGATGAGTTGAACGATGAAAGCATTTGTGAACAAAAAAATGAAATTATACCAATTGGTTCAGAGTTATGAATGTGGAGTGAGTGAAATTCGATACCAAGAGCTGCAACATGATTGTATCTCAAAATATTGCATTTCAGATTCCACTATTGAATATCAAAAGAGATGTTGTCCAAGTATACATAAAAAGAGCATGCAACAAGTTCCATCAAAAGCTAATGTCTGAGTCATTGTACGTAGTAAAAGCATAGCAAGAAACAAATAGATGCAAATTTTACAGGTTTGTTACATCACAATAATACATGTAATCTTTCGTACTAAAGTTCTTTACTAGCTTGCTTATAATGCATATGCGTTTACTGCATGCAAGTTAGAAGAGTCCAATAAGAAATACTCCTCATACATTGCAGTGTATGTGTCTTCCAATGACCCTATGAGTTGTTGTTCCATGAAGTTGGAGTACGTTGTTCCATGTTGGTATATCATCGTTGTGCCATGAATAATTTGATCGAATCCCTAGGGGGTGTATTCTAAAGAGATGGATGATTTATGTAAGGCCATGTTTAACTATGAATGAGACTCCAATTTTTTATCAACATGTGATAAATTCAAGATACGCTTACATTATCTCGCTTTTTATTCCGTTATGTCTCATGGCTTCTAAGGAAGACGTATATTACAAGGAGACAATGGATTGTGTGCAAAAGCTTTGGCTCAGGTATAAACATGTAGAGATTGAAGGGAACCACTGAAAGCGCTAGTCCTTTGAAATTCAACAGAATTCAAGATCCTGGTGTTGTGTTTGGAAAAGGGTGTAGTAAGAAACAAAGTTTAAGAAATTATGGACATTATGGCTTTCGAGGGCACAGTAAGCACAAATGTCTTTAATTAGAAGTTGAAAAGGACATATACACTAATGCATATGAATTCCAGTCTTTCCACTTTTCCCAAACACCGGTGTCACCACATGAAATATCATTTAATCTAAATGAAACACCTCAGATATGAGAAGATTAGGACAATAGCATAAATTCGAAAAACTCTCCACCATCGCATGAAGAAGCTTCCTGTTCACGAATGGAACCGCCATTTTCGAATGGATTACTACATTGTAAGCCTTCTTTGTGTGAAGAAGGATAGGCCTCAATGGTAACCATTTTGTATTGTCAGTTACATTATCAGCTCATATGTTGGAATATTCTATGTTTATAAGTCATATTTCTGTGCCCTTTGATGCTCACATTTTTAATATTCTTAATTCTGGAAATAGGCTCGTATCATCCGCACGTGGATATAGACAAGTTGGATGATGATACTCTTGTGGTAGATTGGATTCCATATTTACAATGGTAGTGGTCTTTGTATGCCTTTTTGTGCATTCTCATTTTTTCTTTATTGTTTGATATATATTTGTAATTTTTTATTTTTCCATATTATATGTGACTTGCTTTATAGCTCTTATAGGGTTCAATCGTTTTGAAGAGCTCGAGAACCTGTAAGTATTGTGAGACACCCATGTACCACTCAATTTGCGATTATCTATGGGTGTCTCATGTCTCATTATCATACCCATGTCAGTTATCATTGTGGATGGTGTCAATGCCAATCTAATAAATATATGCTCTCTTGATCTGATTTCCCATTGCTTATGCTCAATTTTAGGATACTTATGATGCTAGATTATTATAATTCATTTACTCCATTTGGTATATTTTGTGCAATTGTTTATTGGCTTATTGTAGAATATCAAGCAATTAATTGGTGCACTGGAAGACACTGTGATTCCTATCTAAGATTATCATTCGCAATTACCTATCTTACGGTAATAACGATTTCATTGGCTGGACATAAATTCTCAAACAAAGATGTCATTATTGTAGTGATACTGGGCATAGGAACAAATATAGCTTATGTGGAGCATGCACAAGCAATACCCAAATAGCACGGAGCACCGCCAATATTTTGGGAGATGGTATACCAAGCTTCTAGTTACTACCATGACCTCCTTTCCTTGCTAATTGAATAGAATGTTAAAGCCTACTTTAGCATACTTGAAGGAGAATAATGGATTTTGTATTGCACATTGTCAACATGGAATATGGCAACTTCCAAACTTAACATCTTCTATTAGCAGAATATGATAATGCTTTGCATTCAGACAATTTGAGCTAAGAAGAGTAGGTTTCCCCCTATTTTCTTATATGCTTCAGAAATGTTTATGATTTTTCTTCTTGTATGAGTTGCACAATGTTGACAGTATTCTTCAACTATTGATTGACGCTAACAATTCTATGAAAAGATGATTTCCTAAATGTGTTTGGGTGAAATAGTTCGCAGAGTTCTTTGTCCACTGGCTGAAGAGGGTTTCCTGCTTTGGTGATACCAACCCTCCAAAGCTGCAGACTTTGTTCATCTTGAGGTATCTTCTTCGTTTTTAGGCTGATATTGGAAATTTTGGTAGAGAATAGGAATAATTATGTTTCACAATTTAGATGTCTTATGGTATGAAATAATGTTGTTGATTGATGATTGTTATCAAGTCTCAAAAATGGTCATTAATGGTGTTTTTTGCTTGGGGGAAATCTTCCCCCCTGAATTAAGGGCCATAAGCATGCATGATCTCCTAAATTTGTAGAAGTCCTCGGTTCACGTTAATCGAATTGGGACCTCCAATTTGCTCTATAAACTAGTTGCATGTACGAACATGCTAGTTTATGAGTTTGCAATGTGATTGATTCATAAGTTCTTGCATATATGTAAGGTAAATGCTTTGGTTAATTATTGCACATTGTCTAACAGTCGCTCTAAATGGCCGTATGAGCTAGCCAGCTAATTAGATCCTTATCTTTTAGTCATTAGAGTGGTAAGGCTTCGGTATGTAAAGCTCGTCTGCTATGGATGTGCAATCCATTGAGCAGTAAATTGATTTATTTAATTCTTATTAAATTAATTGTTTACCTACTCCAAGCGTATGACCCATAGAGTTCTGATCTTCAACGTGTAGCCGTTGAGCTTGTTTCGATGTGTCCTGCATGTGTTTATTATTACAGGAATCAAATGTAAGGCTATAAGCCTAGGGATATTGTCAATTTTTAGGTGAAACTCTGTCCGTTTCGTTCTGAAATTAAGAAAATCAATAAAATCTCTAGCCATAGGGGTAGGGTTGTTACAGTAAAACTCACCTTATAATGTGTAAATATCATATTTCTCTTTGAGTCAAGGCAAAGGGAAATGGTAGGTGATATTTATCAGCCCAAGTAGGATTTGACATGAGGTTGGCTAATTTGATTATATAAGCCATGATTACTACTGGAACCCAGACATGAATGAAGGACATTTTGGAGGTATGGCTGTTTGTAGCAAAGTGCATATAGACTCATTTACTCTAATATATCAACAATTGCTATGTACCAACCTTGTTGACTCCTTTAAAACCTTTGCTTGAATTTTGAATGAAAGATAAATTTTAATTGATTAAATCATGTTGATTGCTTTGGAATCTTGACTACTTATATTCTTATTATCTTGAAATTGCTAATAATAAGGGATTATGATTCTCTATAGGTCAATGTCAAGATTTACCTAATTATGATAATATCTTCTTAAGCTTATATTTTGAAATATTGATGTTGTTAAAAATCAACTTCTAGATAATCTGCTTAGCAAGATCTTCAGCTAAAACGAGGCAAGTAGCCATTAGAAATCAAAGTGATAAACATTGAGCAAAACTGCAAAATTCAATGGCTTGAAAGATGGATTTCAAGGCCTTGCAATGATATTAAAGATCATGCTTCCTTTTTTGGTGCAATGAGCACCTTCCTGATAATCTTTCAACCTCTCCAAGATCATTTACATATAAATTGAGAGACATTTGCAGCTGAAGAATATAACAAGAGAGAGCACAAGCAACAATACTTACGTGCATACCTTGAGCCTTAATTTGTTATTCATTCATTTGAGTTGTATCGTTCAAAGTTGTAATTGGGTGAGATTACAGAGTTGAAGGGTCAATTCTACCAAGCCTTGTTGAGAGTGTCAACTTGTGACTTGGAACTTAGAGTATGTGTACTTTTAGAGTTGTAACTAACCCTCCTAATAAAATTGGGTTAATCCTAATGTTAGGGCACTCTAGGTAGGGACTAAGCTTAGTTGATGTTAACCTCGTTAAACAATACTTGTGTTTTGTCTACCTTTATCTTTCCACTCTTTATTTCGATTAATTTGCGACATTGATCATCACCATATCCTCCTCTAGGGTTATTTAATAGCCTTTAGGTTTTCAATTGGTATAAGAGCTAGACCCACTGCACTTTGACTTTACCATTAAGTGGGCAACGATCATGGCCACTACTGGAGAACACTACTATGATCAAGATCACTCTACTACTAGACCTCCTTTGTTTAGGGGTACTAACTTTCTTATCAGGAAAATTTGATGCAAATGTTCATCAAGACTAAAGATTATGAGTTGTGGAACACTGTGACGAAAGGTCCATACATTCCGAAGACGACTATTGATGGAAAGCTTATCAAGAAAACCAAGGATCAGTACACTCATGAGGACTTTACAAGACTTTTAAAAACTTGTAAGGCTATGCATATCCTATATTGTGGATTAGATGATAACGATACAATCATGTTTGTGCATGTGAAACAGCTAAAGGATTATGGGACACATTAATGGTAACATATGAAGGGACGAGTCAAGTAAGAGAAAAAAAGATCAATTTGTTCGTTCATCAATATGAATGGTTCAAAATGCAACCCGATGAGATTATCAAAGAGATGTCCACAAGATTCATCGACATAACCAACAACCTAAAATCACTTGGCAAGGCCTATATCAATAAGGAAATGGATAGGAAAATTCTTTGATGGCTTCCTACAAAGAAAATGGGGTCCCAAAGTCACCGCAATTGAAGAAGCTCAAGTCCTGAAGACACTACCTTAGATAATCTACTTAGGAAACTTCTCACACAAGAAATTCATCTTAAAGAAGATGAAGAAAAAACTCAATCAAAGAAGGGAGTAGTTTTCAAAACTACGAGTAAAGAACACTACTCCTCGGAAGAAGAATCTAGTGAAGCAGATGAAGATTCCATAGCAAATGATTACAAGAGGACTAAAGAAGATGTTCAAGTTAAAGAGATTCAATCCCAAGAAGTTCTACAAAAAGGAATCTTCCTCAAAAAAGAATGAGAAAACTTCAAAAGGTAACAAACCCTTAAACAATAAAAATGAATATAATCTTGGTCCTTGTTTTGGTTATGGCTTGCTAGGGCATGTGGTAAAAGATTGCCCAATTTTACAAAAGAAAGTTGAAAAATGCAAGCAACAGGCCTAGAAAGAATTCAAGAAAGCAATGATTGCCACATGGAGCGATAATGAATCAAGTGATAGTGACAATGAAGAACAAGCGGCAAACCTATGTTTTATGGTACATGAAGACCAAGTCCAAGAGGAAGAAACCGAGTATGGAAGCTTAAATGAGGTAGATTGCTCTGAATTTCTTGAATATTCTAACGATGAATTAGCCCAAGCCTTAATTAAATGCCTATGATGTGCGCAAGAGTACTTGTCCAAGATAAAGTCCTTGAAGAAAACAATTCGTGATTTGTCCTTTGAAAAAGAAGTTTACAAAAATCAAATAACGAATCTCAAACAAGGATTGAAACTATGGAAAAGAAAAGAAAGAGCTTCAATCCAAATATGAAGGTTTGAAAAGGTGGTGTTGAGGTTTTCTAAAGGACAAGATAACTTGGGCAAATTATTAGGAACTTAAAGGATGTCCTTCGACAAAAAAGGTATTGGATATAACCCTTTTAGCAAAAAGAAAATATACAAAAATTTCTTTGTTCAAGAGACATCCAAAAACAAACCTCGCACCATATGCAATTATTGTCCAAAGAAGGGTCACATCTCTTATTCGTGCCCTCTTAGAAAGCTAAATACCAAAATTATCCAAGTTTGGGCACCAAAAGCTACAATACCACAAAATATGATCATAGCCAACATTGGACCCAAATTCGTTGTCAAGGCAAGAAAGGTTTGATCCATTGTTTTGTAGGTATGCTTGAAAGCTGGTAACGAACTTTGGTATCTTGATAGCAGATACTCAAGGCACATGAGTGGAAACGAATCTCTTTTTACCAAAATAAAAAAAAAAACATGGAAATGTCACCTTCAGTGACGATAAAGTTGATATGATCATAGGAATTGGTAAGATCGGTGAGGATCCCTCTAAATCATTAGAAAATGTATATCTTGTTGAAGGATTAAAATTTAATCTCTTGAGCATATCCCAGCTTTGTGACAAAGGCAATAATGATATCTTCAACTCCTCTCACTGTATTGTACAAAATGTGCATGATAACAACACTATTCTATATGGTCCTAGAATAGATAACATCTATGCCATTAACTTGAATAGCATCTCATCCAATAAACTGTCATACTTTAAAGCCTCTCTTGATGATACTTGGTTATGGCATTGTAGACTAGGTTGTGCTAGCATGCACGCGATAGAAAAGTTATCTAAGCTAGACTTAGTATCTGGCTTACCCTCATATAAGTTTGAAAAAGATTGTATTTGTGATGCATGTCTGAAAGGAAAACAAGTTCGTAGTTCCTTTAAGCCCAAAAAATGCTTTAGTACATCTCGTCCATTTGAATTGCTTCACATGGATTTGTACGGTCCAATACCTGTACGCAACCTCAAAGGTAGTTCTTATATATTTGTTATTGTGGATGATTATTCACGTTTCACTTGGGTTTCTTTTTTAACAGAGAAAAATGAAGCATTTTATGAGTCTCAAAACATTGTAAACAATTGCAAAATTTACAAGAATTTACCTATTGTCTCTATTCGAAGTGATCATGGTAGGGAATTTGATTAAAAAGAATTTAAGTTTTGCAATGACCTTCGTATTTCCCACAATTTTTCTGCACCCAGAAGTTCTTAGCAAAATGGTGTGGTTGAAAGAAAAAATCATACCTTAGAGGATATGGCTAGGACTATGTTTTGTGAAAGTAGTTTGCCAACATCTTTTTGGGTGGAAGCGGTTAACACCGCTAACTATGTTTTGAATCCTTGTTTAATTCACCCTATTTTGAAAAAGACTCCCCACGGACTTTTCAAAGGTTGAAAACCAAATATTTCTTATTTTCGTACATTTAGTTGTGAATGCTTCATTCACAACAACGGAAAAGAGAGAGTATGTAAGTTTGATGCTAGAAGCGATGAAGGTATTCTTGTTCATTATTCCATGCATAGTAAAGCTTATCGTGTTTATAATAAGTACTAAAATAATTGAAGAGAGCATTCACATTATTTTTGATGAGTCCAATGATGATAGGCTAAGCTCTTCTTCATTTCAAGAGTTGAAGCTAAGCAGATATGATGATGATGATGAGGAGGAGGAGGAGGAAGAAGCAACAACCAAGATAAATATGGAGAACAAAGACCCACGTTAAGATTCAAATCCTAAAAAGAATATGCCTCCTACAAGAAAAGAATCACATGCCATGAATGAAGAAGAACCATCACCCAGTGCTCCAAATGAAGAAACTATGCATGAACCAAGACAAAACTACAAATACAAGTCATATCATCCACCAAATAAATTACTTACCGATATATCTACCAGTAAAAAACCAGATCCTTTCTTCGAAATTTTTGTGCATTTTCTTCTTTTATGTTGCTTATTGAACCGAAGAATCATTTTGAGGCCTTAGATGATTCAAACTAGGTTAATGATATACAAGAAGAGCTTGGTCAATTTGAAAGAAACCAAGTATATAGGGTCTCTTACTACCTGACCCAAAGACCATCCAGTGATTGGAACAAAATGGGTGTTTCGTAATAAGTTAGATAAAAGCAAGAATGTGGTAAGAAATAAGGCAAGACTAGGTGCTAAAGGGTATAACCAAGAAAAGGGTATAGACTTTGATGAGACTTTTGCCCACGTAGCTCGCTTAGAAGCTATTCGTATTCTGTTAGCATTTGCATCATACATGGGCATTAAACTTTTTCAAATGGATGTTAAATATGCCTTCCTCAAGCTTGGTATGAGCGATTGAGAAAATTCTTACTTGAAAATGGTTCTAGACATTGTCAAATTGACAAAACACTTTTTATAAAAAAACCTGTGGGAGGATTTCATTATCATACAAGTTTTTGTTGATGATATAATTTTCGGAGCTACTAACGATTCTTTATGCAAGGAATTTTCTAACCTCGTGAGTAGGAATTCGAGATGAGCATGGTAGGAGAACTCATGTTCTTCCTTGATATACAAATCAAACAACTCAAACAAGGTATTTTTATAAGTCAAGGTAAGTATGTAAGTGAGTTGTTAAAGAAGTACAAAATGGACAATGCTAAACATGTTAGTACTCCCATGGCATCAAGTGCAAAGCTTGATCAAGATCACGATGGTAAGCTGGTAAATAAGAAAACATATTGTGGTATGATTGGTTCGTTATTGTATTTAACTGCTAGTTGCTCAAATATTATGTTTAGTGTATGCTTGTGTGCTCGATTTCAATCATCTCCCAAAGAATCCCATCTTACTGTTGTAAAATGTATCTTTAGATACTTAGCGGGTACAAAAAATTTCCGACTTTGGTACCCTAAAGGAGGAGATTTCTTTCTCGCTGGATATTCTGATACCGATTATGCTGGTTATAAGGTAGACAGAAAGAGTACATCGGGCACTTGTTAATTTCTTAGTCAATGACTTGTTTCATGGCACTCTAAGAAGCAAAATTCAGTGGCATTGTCAACGGTGGAGGCTTAGTACATTACTGTCGGAGCATGTTGCGCCCAACTCCTATGGATTATGCAACAATTGTGCAACTTAGGAATTCATCTCATGAATGTTCCTATCTGTTGTGACAACACAAGTGCCATTAACATCATAAAAAATTTGGTTCAACACTCTCGAACAAAGCAAATTGAGGTACGTAATCACTTTATTTGAGATCACAATGAAAAAGGTGATGTGTCCTTAAAATTTGTTACAACAAATTCTCAACTTGCTGATATTTTCATTAAATTGCTCAGTGAGGAACAATTCAACTATATTCGTATAGAACTTGGGATCATTAATATTGATGGATAAATTGAGGGGGCACCCTCTCTAAGTGCTAATTATGTTCTTGAGCTCTTGCAGGCCCAAATAATATGTTATATGTTCACTGTCGAAAAATTCAAGGCCTTAAAGCACAGTTCAAGGCCTTGAAATGCAGGTAGAAGCTGGAGTCTTTTGTTGTGGCTAAATCAAGGGCTTGAACTTCCCATTTCAAGGCCTTGACAATAAATCATCTATAAAAATAAGTAAAATAGTTCACCCCAAAGGAAGGTTTTTCAAATCTGATTTAGTTCCTTCCTCTTTAGGGACGTGGAAAATTTTTCCAAAATCTCCTATATAATTTTTTGTTGTGTGATACCAAATTTTCAAATTTTTGAGATCTTGCAAAATTAGGAAAATATATTTAACCTTCCTTTCTCTTATAAAAGTCTTCCAAACACTACTGGTGTGTTTGCAATTTGAAATTTTTTTTGGGATCTTGTGATAATAAAACATTGTTTTTTTTAAACACTCACAATTAATCCCAACTCAACCCTCTCTCTCTCTCTCTCTCTCTCTTCCTTCAGCTCAACGCCCTTCTTCTTCAACCTCCCTTCTCTTCTCCCGCTTCCTACACTCCACCGCCATGGCCGAGCACTGCCTGTGAGCTCATTGCTCTTTCACAACTCTCCTTATCACTCTCTCATCTCCCGATCTCCCTGTACACCTCTCAACTTTCAGCTCACCCCCATAATCAGTTCGGTTAGAGTTCTTAAAACCCCAGCCGACAAATCGCCACTCTTGAACCCAACCATTACACTCCCTAGTCTTCAAATCGCCACTTATGGCTACTACTCGAGGTGGAAAAGCCTCTAATCACACCAATTGAGCCTCTAAAGCTCATACACCAGTTGTCCCTGCTAAGCCCAAGCGCTGGTCCAGCCGTATCGCCACTGGCCTCGCTAAGCGCGCATGCACCCCTCCTTTCAAGACCACCGTGAGGATCTCTAACACCATCTCCACCTCCGGCCACAGCTCCGACCAGTCGTCATCCACATAGTCATCACCTTCTTTTTCCAACCATGAGCAAGGTCAGGTGTCCTCTCCATAACCTCCTCCGACCCACACTCGGTTTCTTGACTCCCGGTGATTGGACTCCTACTCTTGCTAGCCAAGAACGCTTTGAATCATTTCATAATAAATCTATATCCATTTGTGAAAAGTTAGATGTTCCATTCTTCACTTCTAAGAAATTTGGAGGTTCATTAAGAAATTTCTTAAGGACAATTGTTTAGGATTGCTTGATTTGGGTGATATTGTGTACTTGAGCTTGTCCGGTTATTTTACCCCAATTTGGAGATGAAATCTACTCCTAAAGGAATGTTTTTCATGAGCTTTGCGAAATCTATCACCATTACCCTTTGTTGCGGTGTTCTTGAATCAATTTTTAGCCTCAAATTCATTGACACTGCCCTTCTAATATGACTCACAAACGAACTAGAGATCTCTGCGTAGCTTAGTTCGCTTGCCCTCACAAAATTGTTGACTATAAACACCAGAATGAAGCCCTTCGTACCATGCCTTGTTCCCAGAACCCCGCTTGCTGCACTATGTTTTTGTCCACATGTTCTACCCCAGGGTCCATTC
The DNA here is from genome assembly GCA_017589665.1 of Selenicereus undatus. Classification (NCBI taxonomy): domain Eukaryota; kingdom Viridiplantae; phylum Streptophyta; class Magnoliopsida; order Caryophyllales; family Cactaceae; genus Selenicereus; species Selenicereus undatus. The sequence continues at coordinate 82,005,079 of JACYFF010019584.1, forward strand.
TAAAGAAGCCTCCAATGAGCTTGCTCTTGAAGCAATGTACCACTCATGAATGGCTATTCCCTTGACTATGCCTCGATCATTCTCGATCATATGTATCAAGTGGCTGGTGTGAGTTGTACCCCATCCCTTCCATATGGTAACCTCCTCACCCGCATCTTCAATCATTCTAAGGTGCCATTAGAACCTAAGGAATGCATTACTTAGCCAGTGCTTGTCATTTCTGCCCACTCCCTTAAAACCCTTCGGTTTTACAAAATAGAATCTCAAGGGTGGCAGCATGTCACTGAATTGACCCTTAAAGAAGTCACTACCCTTAAGGCCTCCCTTCCCCATAATCCATCTTTTCCTAATCTTGCTACGGTTCTTGTTGGATTGAAAGAGGACCACGCTGATCTCAGAAATCAACTTGATCACATTCAATTTGGAAATGGGGTTAATGAACAAGAAAATTTTGATGCGTGGATTCATTTAACTAGCCTCATCCACCTTGGTGCCCAGCTCACTATCCCGCTTTAGACCACAGACTTGGTGCACGCAACTCAATCTACAGATCAACTCATTCGCTCAGCCTCCTCTATGCTACACTTTCGCTAGTGTTTCATTTGCTTTTTAGTTTAATGTTTTCCACTTTTTATGACACTTTGAAATTCCATGTGTGTAACTTACATTTTATTTTGGTCCACCCCCTTATTTTTGATGAAAGTCAAAGGGGGAGAACAGTCCTAATATTTTGGACTATGTATTTTGGACAGTGGTGTAAATAGTGCATTGATGTAAGAACTTGGCAAGGTTTGGACTGGTAAGGTTTGGTTATTTTTTTGTTTAATTGGCCCAGTTGGTTGTTGGATTGGTAAGATTTAGTTAGTTTTTTGTTTAATTGGCCCAATTGGTTGAAGATGTTGTGTATTTGTTCCATTGACCTATATTATGGTAAGCTTATGATATCGGTATGAGTAGTTAGTTCAAAGTGTGATAAGTTTGACATATGACAACTTATGGTTAAAGTTGATAGTGTTATACTGAATTGTGGTAAGTGTACAAATATTACAAATTAATGATGGTACTAGTAAGCACTAAATCATTTATTTTGGAAAGAATGATCTCGTTCCTTTTGGCTTTATTTGCTCTTGATTAATCAAACTAAAAATATTGCATTTCATAAAAAAGGGGGAGATTGTTGACTCCCTTGAAACCCTTGCTTGAATTTTGAATGAAAGACAAATTTTAATTTGATTAAATCATGTTGATTGCTTTGGAATCTTGACTACTTATATGCTTATTATCTTGGAATTTCTAATAATGTGGGATTATGATTCTCTATCTGTCAATGTCAAGATTTGTTTAATTATGATAATATCTTTTGAGCTTATATTTTGAAAGATTATTGTTGCTAAAAATAGCTTTTAGATAATCTGCTTAGCAAGATTTTCAGCCACAATGAGGCAAGTAGTTGTTGGAAATCAAGGTGATAAATATTGAGCAAAACTGCAAAATTCAAAGGCTTGAAAGACGGACATCAAGGCCTTAAACTGATATTGAAGGTCATCCTTCCTTTTTTGATGCAATGGGCCCCTTCCTAATAATTTTTCAACCTCTCCAACATCATTTGCCTATAAATTGAGAGGCATTTGCAACTGAAGAAGATAACAAGAGAGAGCACAAGCAACAATACTTACTTGTATACCTTAAGCCTTAATTTGCTATTCATTCATTTGAGTTGTATTGCTAAAAGTTGTGATTGGGTGGGATTATAGAGTTGAAGGGTCAACTCTATAAAGCCTTGTTGAGAGTGTCAACTTGTGACTTGTAACTTATAATAGGTGTACTCTAAAGTTGTAACTAACCCTCCTAATAAAATTGGGCTAATCCTAGAGTTAGAGAACTCTACGCGAGGACTAAGCCTAGTTGAGGCTAACCTTGTTTAAAAAATACTTGTGTTTTGTCCACCTTTATCTTTCTGGTCTTTATTTTCATTAATTTGTGACGCTGATCATCACTTTATTCACACCTTTCTAGGGTAATTTAATAGCCTTTAGGTTTTCAAACCTGTTACTTCCTAGACTAGTTGTACATAGTGCATGCTAATATCTGTTAGGCCAATCTACATGCTCTTAAGGAGTTTGGCTTACTCTTACTACTATACCCTTTGTTTTATATGAATTATTTGGCAAATTTTTCCTTAATGCTTTTAGTTCAGTTTTACCTTCAATCCTTTTGATGTTTGATTTTACTTTGAACAGGAATCTTGAGTTGTGGCGGAACTGAAGGTTTTGTTGCACAACTTGCAATTGGAAATGTTTAGCGAGTACCAAATTCTCTTTTTAAGAACTTACTGCATATCAATTTCGAAATTACCCGCCCTCTTCTTTTTTTAAGAGAAAAATTTCAGGTATTATTACAGTTTTGCTTTTCTTGATATATTAGAAACTGTGTTGAATAATTAGCCATTGACGTACAAATTGAAATCACATTTTTAATTTTTAAGGTTTGGTTCCCCTTTGAAGTTGTTGATTTTGTTTTTGATTTTTGGTTATTCAATGTAAGGTATATGGTAAGGTTGTCTGGGATAAGCAATAATAAGAAGATAGAGAGGGGGAAGGGCTTTGGAGATGTTCACGAGAGGGTTGAAGGCTGATGGTAATTGGGTTTGAGTTGCAACGGTGCCAGTCTACCAATGTTAGTTGCTTTGGCATTCACATCTAGGTAACCATTGATTTGAGCATCAATAGAATAATTTTGTACTTAGGGGCACCATCAGGGGGTGGTTAAAAAGGTGTGTGGATCCTTTAACAATGAATCCTCCCATTTAATTTTCTTGAAGGGAGTAAGGAATTATTATATAATCCTTAAAACACATGAAAGGAATTTAAGGTCCCCCCCCCGGAACAGCCAACTGCTCCCATGTATGTTAATACACAGTTGCTTCATTATACATAGCACCAATTCCAGAGAAATAGTCAATATATCTCCATGTCATTGCTGCTCTCAATTTTACACGTCTTATGATATAATAATAGGGTTTTCTCAACTTATTGTTTAGTTTTTCTTATTTTCTTTAACTTTGACCTTAGGATTGAGTGATTTTGGTTCAGTCATATTAATTCTTATTTTGGTTTTGAATTCCAATGATGCTTGATGCATGAGCTCCACCTGCATCAGCCTAAGTCACATACCATCATATCTCCCCCCCTCTTATATAGATATAGATGTGTTCACCAATATTCACTTTTTTTTGTTTGTTCCGCCGTAGTATATAGTCAAGCATGCACAAGGAAAGATTGGTGTGCCCACTTCACAGGGTCATCATTTCATCATCCATTTGCAGGAAGTGTAATGAGTGTGATGGGGGGTGCATCAACCTCCATTGTAACTTTGTATTTGAGAATTTGGACATTCTATTTTCCATAGGGTTCGTACTTTCATAAAAAAAAATTTGAATTATTGTAATTTTGTAGATTTTTGTTGCCTACATACGATGGTAGCCAATGGTTGAAACTTGAAACTCCAAAGAACAAGCACAGATTTAATTTTTTATTGATTGATTTGGATTAGGCACATTTGGTATAGTTGTATTAATTGTAGGCCTAAATTGTCACACAATTAGAATTTGAAGTTTTGTTGAAATAAACTTATTATCTATATTGACATCAAAATAAAAGTGATTCTTAGTTCATGTGTTTTCAGTATATTAGGCTCCGTTTGTTTATGCTACCTAGAAAAGAGATTTACTATAATATTGATAGTAATGAAAAAAGTTGTATTACATGTAAAAACATACAATCGTCAACTTAAAACTATGCAATTTAATTAGTTCCTCATGTCTTTGATGTATTAAATTATGTCATAACTTTTATACTAAACTAATTAAAAATTCTGTACACAAATTTTATTTCTTGCATTTTCATCCGAGCATGATTACAATGAATTAGGTACACTGCACCCATGCAAATCAACAAAAGCAAATGATTGCATGTATGTGTAAATGCAACTTCTTGATATACAATTACCGATTCAGGTTGGTTCACATTAATATGGTGTAACGATTGTTTTACTCGATCAAGCAACTAAATATTAAGACATGGGCTTGCCTTGACCAAAGTCATGACCTCAATTACACTATTAATAAATCATAAAATCAATTTTTTGACAATTACAAAATCCTAGTGCATAGTGGAGCACTTTAGTATAGTAATAACAATGATAGGCGGGAACTCATTCTGGGATAGCCCAATTCCAATTCCTAAACACGTTGTTAACACTATTTCATAATGCAGCTAACTTCTTTAACCGTTTTGCTTGTATGTCCTGTAACGAGAATGATCTATGATAGTATATGCAGTACTTTGTGGCAATCAAACAAAAAACATTCAACATTTTATTTCCAATTCCACTAATGAGACACAAACAATACTTTTGAGAAATTCATTTAATACCTCAAATGGGGTACGCCATTCCCATTCATGCGTAGCTTCCATATATTTAATTATGTGTATACAACAGTCATGTGATCTAGTAAATAAGGGGAAAAATCTTATTAAAGATATTGTTTACAAGAATGAGACTTTAATAATTGGTTGGGGGGATGGTTTGCTATACATACCCTAATGCTTGCACCACCAAATTTTCAACATGCATGGAATAAGTATGAACATTATGAAAGAGATGGTTCAAATTAGTATATTTCGCGACAAACCTAACATATTGGTGTAGCTGCCAGACAAAGGTTATACTTTTCCATTCTCATATGCAGTAAAGATTGACAAAAAATGTCTAGTACATATAACACGCACCAAGTCTCTTACTAAAGCTATCCGATGATCATTTGCTATACTCTCCAGTAGCGGGTCTAAAATATGCACTTCTTTATGTAAATGATCGATAACAATCAGTAACCAATGAACTTTTCCATCCTTGAAAGGAATGTAAACCTATAATATAAAAACCCAACGAGGAAGATTTACCACTTAGGAGGCTTAAACGTAAAGATTTGTTCTTATTGGTGGAAGAGATGTCTACCTTTTCAACTTCAGTAATATATGTTGGAATCATATTAAAAATAACATCCATTTTAAAACCATCGAATTCATCCGTCATTGTTCTACACTCGGCATGGGGCTTATCACATTGTGCAACCCACGAATATATCCTTGGCTACATTAAGTACGTTATTTTGCATATTTAACTCATTTTAAAGCCCAAGAAAAGTGAATAAATTCATTAAATTCACCTAAAAGTCTGTAGGAAAATATATTCAATTCAGTTGTCTTTTATGCACTTCAAGTATTAACTCACCAGGAACCATATCAATAACAGATACAATTATAGAAAAACTATACAATTATAAAAAATTGCAACATATAAGCGAAGAAGGTAAGGGAAGAGTCAATATATTATCTTACAGAATTGTATAAACGATCCCTTGGAAATGAACTAGTAAATTCTCGCACTGTTGCACTCATTCCAAATTCTTGATTCAAGTATGCAATCTCATCTTTTGTACTCTTGTGCAAATACAAAGTCCAACATTATGCACAACATTTTTTCTCTTCATCATTGAGTGTATCCACTATTGATTGTGAAAATGTATATTCAGGTTCAATTTCAACTTCGTCGGCATCTTGCATTTATACCAATTTGTAGTACATTAGCTAGGATCTCTTCCAAAATGATATGTTATAAAAAGCAAATAATTTGACATATAAGGATGTATTAAGAGATACATAATAGATGATATTACATTGTTAACTAAATCGCCTCCAATCTTAAGAGCAACTATACAAGAAGGATTTAATTTTGTAAACATATCAATGAGAAGTGAGTAGCGATAGCAATTACTACAATCATTACGTTTCCAAACATATTCAAGGATTTTTCCATTGAACTATCATCCTCTAACAAATCGGCATGTTTTTCCCACAATGTGTCCACAACAGTGTTATCAATAGTAGAGTTCTCTTTAGCCTCATTCGTTTTCTTGTCACTCATAAGAGTTTGCTTTTAAAGTTTAATATTTTAGAATTATTTTATGAAGGAATATGTAAGTGATGAAACACCAAATCCTAATGTTGAATGACGAAAATGTATAAAGGGTTTTCATATGATTACTTTATGTCATTGTTAACACTCGTCCGCAAATCAACTATCTTTCTCAATCGCTCTACTTCTATGTCCTGCATTAATAATGAATAGTACTAAGATATAACTACATATCTCCACTTGTAAAAAGAAAAGAGCAGGGAGTGCTTACACTATTACCTTAAATAGAAGAGACCAATCATATTCGGACTCTGCTTCCATATACTTGATCACATGCATCTCATAATCATTTTACCTAATATTGAGGAACATAAGTGATAACTCAACAAAGATATTGTTTGTTGAAGTACATAAATAGACTGTATGCTACAAACCCATTTTCTTGTCTTGCAAGTTGTTTAACATGAATTAGAAAATTTGATGTAGCAGCACATAAATGATTCAGGTTGGGAGATAGTATTGAGTACAAAAGTGCTGATGTTAACTGCATAGAAAAATGTTGGCATACTTCACAGTTGTTCATAACATTTTTTAAAACCAAACACGATACATACGTAATTCTTACCAAATCTTTTGCTAACCCCTGCCTAAAATTGTTACTTTTATTCAATGGTAATGAGTTGAGAAAAGCTACACGTCTACTTTGCAAATCCACAATGATCAATAACCAATGAACTGCTCTATCATTCATAGGAATGAGAACTATATAGAAGAAGGAATGTTTTTATAAACCATTTTACAACATAATTTCAAATTTCATAAATATCTCATTTTTGATGAAAGAAATGGAGCAACAACCTTTTCACATCGACTATCATCATTTGAAATGAATTTGGAAATTCGCTATTCTTGAAAATGAATGACACTTCTATTACATTTTTCATTAGGTAACTTCCGTGTTGTCATCACTTGCTACACAAAATATAGAAGTTACTACAATTAGACAATCATTATATTAAAGTCAAATAATCAAACAAATTTACCTGAAAATATGTTGAAAAATAGATTCAATTCATTCTTTTTCTACGAGCTTCAATAGTGAGCTCACAAGCAACCAAGCCAATTATTTGCATTTTTATGTGAAAAGTATAAACACTTATTCTCAAAAGCAAAATTCAATTTCATATGGAATTGGCACTATAAGAAGGGGAGTCTTGGAGTAACGGTAAGGTTGTCTCTGTGTGACAAAAAGGTCATAGGTTCGAGTCGTGGAATCAGCCACTGATAAAGTCAGGTTAGGTTGCCTACAATTCATCCCTTAAGATGCGGCCCTTCCTCGGACCCTGCGTGAAAGCGGAATGCTTGTGTACCGGGCTGCCCTTTTTTTTTTTAATGGAATTGGCACTATAAGCATATCGTATCAATTATACACACATCTGGAAAAAATATCAAAAAATCGAATAGAGATCCACTAAAACCAAATTTCTGATTGTTATTTATTTCAACACAAGATTATCATTTTTAGCCAATTCCCAACACTGGGTGACATATGCTTTCCCTCAGTTCTCAGTCTATCCACTACCGCAAGGAGGAAGCGAAAAGTGTTTCTGTATTTTGTTGTAAGGATACTCTATAAGGGGAAAACTATGTAAGTAGTAAACTACTGTAATAATTGATTAACCAATGAAACAAAAGTACGTAGTATAAGACACGTAAAATTATACTATACCTCATTCAAATTAAATTTCATTTTCTCTTGCTACATATATTCAACCCATCGTCTCTATTTGACTGAGCAACATCATAAATGAACAATTAATTAAATACACACTCTAGAAAATCACAATCCATGTGGTATCATGTAAATGTACGACTAACTTTAATTTAACACACATGTGAGTCCAAAGGCAAATACTACAACAATAACAACTCCATAGTGTGTGTATTGTTTTCACGGGGTCTAAGAAGATTCATTTATAGTATCTTTATCTATGCAAGTAGAAAGACTGATTACAAGAGAACCACATGAAATAATTTTTGAAAATATTTTACGGATAATATTCCTACTATAAGCAGGAAAACCGTAGCCTGCATAAAAGAACCAATTGACATGAAATATTGCTCTATTTCATGTCCATACTAAAAGATGGCGACATCTGGTAATAAGACTGGATTTGATTTTGCAACGTGCTTAAAATAGAAAAGAAAACTTTTTAGAACATTGGAACAAACCGTATTTACCATCACACAGTGCTTGTGTTATCAATTATGCTTGAGGGTAAAAGTATTATTAGTTTGTAACATATATCTTGTATGGATGAGTGAATGACATTTCCTTACTCAATATATAATACATCAACTTCATACTCAAAAGGAGAGTCCAAAAAATAGGCATATTAGGTTTTAGTCATAACTCACAAATACAAATCCTATTTTTACACTTATCAACAAGAGAGAGGCTAGAATCATCCTTTTGGGCGAAGCGGGACCGGGGGGCAATGTAATTGAATATTGTAATACATAAAACCAAAATTCAACATATACAAATGCAAACTGTTGTAGCTCCTAATATTATAACTTAACAAATTATGTTAGAGATATTATAAGCATATTTACAATCCCTTTTTTTGGGTGCAAGTTTAAAGCAATTTTTGTAGAAATGCAACTCAATACATATTGCTCAGAAGAACTGAAAAAGAAACTATTCAACTATAATTTTGTATGCACATGACAAAGTAAAATCCATATAAAAATATTATATTTATTATTAGATAAAAGGGTTAAAATAAAAGAAGTGGCAAAAGCGTAGCACATAGGAAGGGAAAAAAAAGGAAAAACAGAGTTGACAACAACTTAAGTGTAAAACATGTGCTGGCCACGAATCAAACTCAAAAACTTTTTGTTGGCGCGATATTAATTTTACCAACATGCCAGTAAGCTACAAGCTCACTATGCATACAATATATAACACTTATTTTTTTTTTGGAGTTTTTTTTGGGGGGGGAGATGGGCCCCTGTGGCCACCACGATGCTTTGCCCCTTGTTATTAACCCACACCATGAGATACTAAAGAGCTTACGAATTGATATACGACTTTGGTATACTACATCACTAGCAAAGAATGTCATTCCTTTAGAGCTTGCAATTAATGTACTACATCAATATACTAAAGGATTTAGCATTTTGTGCTACGCACTCTACAAACAAAGACATAGTGTTAGGTGCATAATAATTGAGCTAAAGTATTAATAATTGCATTAAAAAAAAAGAAAATATACTAACATAGTATTACGCACAATAACATAAGCAATTTATATCTTATTCACATTGACTTTCTTATCATTTTTCTGCAAAAAGTTCAACTCAACCAAACTAATTGACTGCATAACATCATTTAAAATTTATACATTATAATCATAGCATTTATCAAGTAAGAAGTGACATGAACAATCATGTATGCATAATTCGTCAACCAAAATAATTTTTTTTTTAAAGTTAATTACCTTTGTTAGTTCATTTGCTAATATCATGTCATCCTTTGAGAAAAATTTTTTCAACTATAATCCTTTTCTTTCGTTTGCGACAAGGATGTGGGGTTGAGGTAGTAACCCTAGACTGTTTTCCCCCCACGGTAAGAAGCACACTTAAACGCAGACTTGAGTGGGTGATGGTCAACTATTGGACTACTGTGTAAGTCAATAGATTCGGGTTTCTAGGTATACCAAGGTCAAATTCAAATCCCTTAGCAAAAGGGATTTGAATTTTTGGAGACATCAATAGAGTTTTGACAAGTTTCGAAGATTCAAAAACTGTAGAGAGACATTGTCTTTTCATTATATTTAGTCTTTTATCTGCAAACATCTCATTAGCATTCTCAACTTTCATAGGTGACTCTTTTTTCTCACTTGACTTTGATGGATGAGCAATGTATGTTGTACCACATGTGTCATTCATGTGACTATTCGATTTCATAGTTTCATTGTCAACCACATACTTCATAAGCCTATTTACATTAGCATTTAGCATATTCAGTGTGTCGTTGTTTTCTTTGACAAAACTCGTAAATGAAATTATGTCACTTGAGACCTTGACAACTAGATTCTCAATAAAATTTATACGTTGCTCAAGTGAATTTCATTGTTCACAACTCCGTTTGCATGCAAACTGTGCACCTTTATCTTCCTAAATATTTCCGAACAATTGTACTTTCTGCATATTATTAGTAGAATTCTCCATCACCTTCATCAGAAAGCGAAGTCCTTAATTACATTTGTTAGCATAACTGCACAGAAACTAACCAATACAATTGAACAAACATGTATATATTTTGTGTGCAACTTTAATAGAATAATAACTCATATAAATGACTACAATGTCATGAAACGTAAATTGATTATCATGCTTATGATGATTGTAATCATGTTTTTTTTTTGGTGAGAGATGAGGGGCTAGGCTCCTAAACTATTGTCAAGCATGTATAAAACAAGACATAATACAACAAACATTAGCCCATAAGACGGGCTAGCTAAATTAGGAGGAACTGTTGGCATATTCAAAGAGGGAGACTATTGACACTGATGTTTCCAATATAATTAATAATCTTAGTAGCTTTTCAATAACAATGATGCAGTTAGACCTTACATGCTGCTTATAAGATTATGTATCTGCCTATACATTAGTTGACACTCGTAATTATAAGTTTATTTATCTCTTTATGAATTACTGGAAAATAATTATATATTAATCTAATAACATAGCTATTATATATGGTATCTTTTTTAATTCCTAAAATCCCCCACTTCTTTCCGATTCTTAAAAAACCACACCATCACTACAAGAATCCAGTCCAATTGAGACCGAAATTTAGAGACCGCAAAAAAATTCGATTTTCACTTTTAATTGGAGACCAAATCTGTTGATGTCTAATGTATATTGTTTTTAGAGACCAAAGTTGAATGCAGACTCTAAACGAGACTGAATTGGAGACCTCAGACCTTAGACTCAAATTAAGACCACAATTAGAGACCAACTTCAGCAGCCCATTTCAAATTGAGACCAAATATTTTTGGTCTCAGATATTTGGTCTCGGGTATTAGGTCTCAAACATCACCCCTTTTTCATTCAGCTAATTGGCCAGAGCATTCTCGCTCGATTCAATTCGATTGGATCAAAGTGTCGTTCCTGCACCCAGGCGACTTCTTCACAGAGAGAGAGAGAGAGAGAGGATTGAGCAAAAATTGGGGTTCATTCATCTCAAATCCAGGCGACTGACAGAGCATTCTCGTTCCTTCACCCAGGCGACTTCTTCAGAGATAGAGAGAGAGAGAGGATTGAGCGAAAATTGGGGTTCATTCATCTTAAATCCAAGATCAACGACAGGATTGAGCGAAAATTGGGGTTCATTCATCTCAAATCCAAGAACAACGACATCAATTGGATCAAAGTGTCGCATACTTGGCAGTTAGTACGAATCATCGTCGTGCAAGTCCGAATTGTACTGTATATTGCAGCCATCCCTTCTTCCTCCTAGGTAAGTACATGTGCTCATCTCTTAGGGTTTTGTCTTATGTAAATGGGATTTAGGGTTTGGATTTTCCAATTGTTGGGTTTTCCAATCGCAATTAGGATTGCCTTGTCTCTTAGGGTTTTGCCTTGTGTAATCCGAAGATTTAGGGTTTTGTCTTGTGCAAGTTCGAAGATTGTATGCTTGTTGTTTAAGTGCATAATCAAGTGCTGGAACCCAAGGATTGCAAGGCTTAACTTACTGTATCGTCCATCTGATAGATTGTCACCGAGGCACCCGTTGTCCAAGTAAGTGTGGTCCACTCTTACTAACACCGTATGTTCTTTTGACTTTCTGTTGCTGTATGTCGGTTACATGCGGTCATGGGCTGCTTTGTATGTCAGTTCAAATGCATTCTCTATGTGGAAGACAACATTTAAAATGCAGTGGAGGGAGAGTATTTGTGGTATAAATGGAATTGGGAGATGATACAATAATGAAGTTGCCTGTGAACATTCACAGGATCCCTAAAGTGTTTGGATATTTGGAGTGAAAATGAAGATGATAGATTGGATATTTGGAGTGAACATTCATATAATGATGTTGGTTTAAGTTTCTGGTCTTTGAGCTTTCCCATAAGATCTTTGTCTGGTTTTCAAGCATAAAGTTTTATGCCAAATGTGCTGTTGTCTGCTTATCTGGGGTAAAGTGAAAAACATGGAGGAATCATTTCCATGAATTCTGACTTCTCCATTTATCTCACAGAAATCTGACTTTTCTCCTGAAAAGTTGCATATTGGCGTCAGTAATTTCGCTGGCTCATTGATTTCACCTGAAGAGTTGAGTGAAAAACAGATGTCATAATTTTAACTGTGTATAAGGATAGTGAATTTTGATTACATCATAACGATTTTCTGGAAGCCAATATGAGTAAATTATGGTGGTCACTACCAACCTATTATTGTAGGAGAGTCGTTCGTTGCTTCATCTCCGGTGTCCAAGATTGCTAGCGTCTTGAGATTTATGCCCCTTGACAATTGTGAATTCACTACTGAAGGAGGAAAGTGACAAAATGACAGAACGACATAAAAGAATGCAATGAGTTTGGTAAGAATGTTAAAATACAATATCTTACAAGCATAATGTCATAAACGAAATAAAAGAAGTTTGAAGAAAAGCGTACTACTAATGGCCAAGATGTTTGTGCTTAATGGCCAAAAAACTAAGTTTGAATTGATCACATTTAAATTTGTAATCAGGCTCAATTATATGCGGAATTGGGTGGTGCATTATTTGCGGTTGGCCTACCGCGTCTTTGCATGAGCATATGATTGAATCCAATTTTAAATTTGATTATTGGTAGATGATTTGCTGTTAAGAGACAGTTTTGCTATTTGCTTAGTTGTTGATTCAATTTGAAGAAAGGTAAACGGTTTTCCAGCTTTGTTAATCCCATCGTTTTTTATTAAGCAAATATGTAGTTTGTCAAAGGCATGCATACCTCCATATCAGAGTTTAGGTTTGTTAATTTTGCATTATTTGCGTTTTACTTTCACTAGTTGTAATTGCGATCTGTTCATTTGTAGATCACCTCCCAAATAACTATTTATTAAGCTTTGATACTCATAAATGGTGCAGACATTTATATTAGGAATCCAAATTTTTAATGAAGCTTAGGAATTGTTGGTAGAGCTCTTAAGTAATTTGGTCTAATATTTATCAAGATGAGTTGCTAATAGATTATAAGATGATCATGTTCAAGGGTCGATTTACCAACCTTGAGGAGAATATCATGGATGACAAGTAGAACTACCATTTGACGAAAAGGCGGTTGAGTCTTTAACCAGACTAAAGCTAATGTTCAAGTTATGGGGGAAATTAGCACAGTTCATAAAATATTTGAAAGTTATATATATATATATATATAATATGTATATATGTATATATATTATAATATATATATATTAATGTATATACATAATATATAATATATATATATATATGTAATATATATATCTATATATAATATATATATATATAATATTATATATATAATATATATATATAATATATATATCTATATCTATATATATCTATATCTATATATATAATATATCTATATATCTATATAT
>JACYFF010019584.1:82023689-82060461 GCA_017589665.1 Selenicereus undatus
AAGCGATTATACTCAAAGCCTCAGCTAGTATGACAGATAAGATGCGCAGAAGGAGATGCTATGGATTATGGTCTTCAAAGTGACATTGAGCTTTCTTAGAGGGAGTAAAGGAGTATGTTTATAGAATTTATATTCAACCCAGAGGCATCATTGTCGTGATTTGAGACTATGATTGTATAAACACTGTGGGAAAATGAAGCAAATGGAAGTGATTTGGTTTGTGATTTGCTTTATTGAAGATCATATCCATTCCTCTGTTTTCCCACGTTTTCAACTCCCTTGTTCTTGAGTAAACAAGTTTTATGGAGGTTTTTTTGGGGGAGGGGAGGGGGGCTAACTGTAGGACACTATAACACTAGTCTTAAGTTGGGGCTAATGAAAACAACATGAAGCTTGTGGTGTTTCCATGATCAGTCACATTCTCTCTGGAGATTTATAAAAACCTAGCCATTGGAACTTTCCCATGCTGACAGTACTATGTTTTATAGGTGGCCTCTTCTTTCAAAAGATCTTATGCGGTCATTCCAGTTTTCTAATCTCTAGATGACAATTGGATGTTTTTTTTTTGGGGGGGGGGGTTCACTGTTTCGAAGGTTCTTATTGTGCTCCAGCTCCCATGTACAGCGCTGAATATTAACATGGCTCCATATTGCTCCTACGCAGGATATTCCTTCGCTTGCAGAGGCTGCTGCAAAGGAGCATCCGGGTATCCCCTACCTCGTCACAGCACCATTGGGTCTTCATGAGTTGCTTGTGGTATTAACCTTATTCATGAGTTTCTTTAATACTTATTGCCCAGGTGCTGACTATTCACTGGTGAGGAAGAAGGTGCTGCCATGGAAGTGTGGTGGAGCAAATGAGTAATGGAGTCTAGGTTATGTGAGGAGAGAAAAAGTGAAGAACGAAAGTAGAAAGTAAGGAAGAAATCTCTGGGAAGATGATTGTTTTAGACAAATAATTTATATTGATAGAAAATAAATAAAGGTAAAAGTTTGATTCCATTTCATAATTAAACCAACACATTATATCAAATAATCAAGTTCCATTCCATTTCTCCCAAATTTCAAGCTTAGTTTAAAAAAGCCCGCCTAGGCGCTCCTCAACGTGAGGCTATCAGGTCAGAATCTCAGAGGGGATGAGGTGCGCCTCAAGGATTGAAGGTTATATCTTCCCCCGTTTCTTCTTTTTCTTAGTCTGGCCTTTACCTTTTTTTCTTCTTTTCACCCTTAGGAGCTAAAAGGTGAGCTTTGCTTGTACGGTAAGTGTGTGCTTTGGGGAAATACGATGACAAGATAACATATTGTAAGGTTATTTGCGGTGTTAGTAGTTATATTGATGTCTAATCATTTTTAATGCATTTATCTAACTGGCGTTTGCAAAATATACTTTGTAGAATGTGAAGTACGTATTAAAATTTTTGCATAGAAGTGCACCTCGCACCTATGATGCGTTCGCATTCGCCTTGCACTTTGGGGCCCTATTCGCCTCAGTGCGTACCCCTTTTAAAACTAAGATTTCAAGTTCCATTCCATTCAATTCCACTTCTATTGAACCAAACGGGCCTTAGTTCATAGTAGAGGGGTCTGAGTCTCTGAGAGAATTCAGCACCTTTGTGCTAGTCTTTATCGCTTGTCTTGGTCCCAGGAAATAGCGGATGGATGAAAAGATACTTGAGTGCTGTGATTGTGAAGTCCATCTGCACAAAGAAAGGAAAAGAGAAAGGATAGAAAGGCGCAGGGTTGATTTTTTTTTTGGGGGGGGGGGGCGGGGAGGATAAATAAGAGGGTAAAACACAATTTTGATGCACTGTAAACTTTCTCACTGTCTTGTTGGTATTTGATGCTGCAATGAATGCAACTCTTACCAACTTACAGGGGGAGATTAATCATGCTGGATTGGTGTTAATACGAGAGTCTAATGGTGTTTAAAATGTCATTGCACTTTTCTGTCTGGTGTTGCAGGATGTGGTGAAGGACAGGATAGAGTACTGCTTGAGCCGTGTGGATGGAGAAGCAGATGAATGCTCAGTCTGTGCAGGAACTGGCAGATGTCAGCTTAAGGTGAAGGAACCCAAGACAAGTAATGCTCCATGTTCATCGTGAAATTGTGTGCTGCAACAATACTGTGGCTCTGTTTTTCGATGACATTATACAACATAGAGAGTTGGATTTTTGTTCATGGGTTTTAGTGAGGGCTAATGAGCTCAAGAATGAGCCCTACTGAGGATATTTTCAGAAGTTGTTTTGAGTGAATGATGCAGGGCATTGTGTACAAATGGATGAACCAATTTATGGCATTGATGAAAATGAATATAGTTGCATTTCCAAGTTCAAGGGTCAGATGATCTCCAACACAAACCCACCCCCTTCCACCCAACCAAAAAAAGAAAAAAAGTGGTGATTCAGCAAGGCCTAAAGGGAAACACGACTTGCAGATTTGGCTGGTACCTGCACAATTACGTCAGAGACTCAGAAAACACTTGCAACTAAGCCAACTAAAGTAGCGACCCAATGTGTTGAAGTTTGAGTTTGATAATTCCCGAGCAGCCACGAAGAATTCTACTTCTAAGACCAATTGATTCATTCATTCATTCATTTATTCATTCGCTGATAGTGATGGGTTATTTGAAGATTGAGTTTGGTGGTAAGTTGCTGCTCTATTTACTTCTGTAACTTTATTCTTGAGTCCTGCCTTGGAATAGTTCTGATAGTATTGCATTGACAAAAAATGATAGATGCATGCTAGTTTCAACATTCCTAAATTCTAATTGGTTAGGTGTCTGTTAGCAACTTTTAAACATGTTTTGGAATGTCAGGGGTAGTGGCCCTTTTTACTGTACCTATTGAATCAGTAATCGTCATCTTTTGCCTCTGAAACACCATCTATGGCAGAGAGGTATCCTGTCACACTGATTTCTGAGCCCTGCCCATAACTTGATCATATCATGGCCTTAAAAACCATTTTGACTGGATGATGAGAGATTGCAAATCCATATTTCTTGGGTTTAATTGGAGAATATGGGCAGGTGACTTTAATAATGCAAGAATGTATGCCAAACAACACCAGAGAAAATATGGGAACAAAAAGCTTCCAAATTGAGGCAGTAAATCAGTGAGGTTACGGAGACAATTCTGCAATACTGTTCGCCCGCTAAATGTGATAGTTCCCATAGCTGTTATGTATAGTGACATAGTCAGTTATGAACACTGAAGCCCCAAGACACAAAGGAAAATTCTATAGGCTTGACACTTTAAAGTCGACGCAAAATAGTAAAATTAAAAAAAAAGAGAGAAAAGGGAAAAAAACTGAAGGTGGATAAAATAGAAATACAACACTTACCTAGTGAAAATACTGCATCCTTCACTTGCAAGTGCCCTTGTATTTTTGAACACACATACTTATGTGTTTAGATTTTCTAAGTTCATCATCTTCACCTCATTCCAAGCAAAAGCATCAACACCTTAATAGAAATATACAATAAGATTATTTCAAAGTTGGGCTTAAAGTAGACCTGTTAGTTCGGGTGGGCGGGTTAAATACGGGATGAGCGTATTCGGGTTCGGGTAAAATACGAGTTGAGTGTATTTCGGGTTCGGGTAAAATACGGGTGGATGTATTTCGATTTTACGGGTTTTGAATCAACCTAACGGGTTCAGAGTGCCTTTTCTGTGAGTTATTTTTCTTTTTTCAAAATCAAAAATTCTGCGTATTTATTATTCAAAATTGTCAGTATTTAATAAAAATGCATAATAATTGTAATTTCTCAAAGGAATATTAAAAATATTCAAACTTTTTAGTATAATATATGAACATCTTGTATGGGTTCGCAAAGAATCAACCATTGGTTTTGGGTAGGTCGACCCATACATTGAAAGAAGGTCAATAGCGGGTCAACCATTTATGGGGCAGTTCATCTAGAGAATTTTAATGGGTTGTAGTAGTTTGACTGCTAATAACCTGTTTAATAATTCAATATTTTTATTAACTAACCTTCCAGTGTCCAATCAGGTAAAATTTTATCAATGCACCGACTCCAATACAAATACGACTAGTCGTTTTCCTACCACTAGCATCATAGTTCAAGATTAGTTAGAACGAAACCTATAAAATTGAATCAATGGAGTACAAGATATTATCTTGCAGCGATAACATAAAAAATTTAAATTATTACAAATTAATTAATTCAAAAAATAATTAGACATATTTGTTTAACTAAGTATACAATGGTATGACTTGTGCATCTTTAATTATTGTCTTCTTTTAAACTAACTTTTTTTTAAAAGATTAAATAATTATTTCATGCAATTTTTTACCCATTTGTAACGTTTTTTTTCATTTAAAAGTTGTTTACAATGTTATTTTCCAAGAATGGAGAAGAAAAAACAAGTTTATTATTGTTTAATTTGTAAATAGATGCAATAGTTACATAATGTCTTTTTAAACTATTCGATAAAAATGACTAACCACTATTGTTAAGAGGGATAAATTAGAGAAAAATAAAAAATTAAGTATACAATGTTCGGGTCAAGTGGGCGAGTTCGGGTTGGATTTGACCTGCTAATTTGCGGGTTTTTCAGGTTCAGTTCATTTCGGGTTCGGGTCGAGAAAACTGTGTTCAAAATCCAAAATTTTCGGGCGAGGTCGGGTCGTGTCAATTTTTTCCAAGTCTAGTTTTAAGAATGAAGTAAACTAAAATTGACGGAAACACATACTAACGGAACAACAACCAATGAATGGCCTGAGAGCAACAATTAATTAATGGCTTGACCCTGTTTGGAAATCAACTGTTATCTATTAGTTGATTGCATTAGTTATTGGCTGATCGTATTAGCTGTTTGACTTAACGTAGCTGACTACATTAGATGTTTCTGAAAAAGTGCTTGATTAAATTAGCTCATAAGAATATTTGGTAAAATTTCATTTATGCCCATAACATAATTTCATTGTTTTTTAACAATACAATTGTTTTGATTGCATATTTAGTTTTCTTTTCAATATTAATTATGAATTATAGATTGTGACTTATGAAATAAATAGAATTGCATTTATATTTTCTCTCAAATTTGATAATTATTATCACAATATTTTTGTTTAATGTTAACTTAATTTCCTTTTTAGTAATAATTGAAATTTATTTGACATAAAAATACTTAAAACATTGTACGTTTCAAAAGACTAATTAACCCACATTATTCTTTAAATTGAAGAAAATATTTAAATTAAAATCATTAATTTCTTGGATGCAAATCCTCAAGGATAGCCACCTTCTCTGAGTTGTTGAGTTAAAGGAGGAGGGGCGTGAGAAGAGAGAGAATGTAGCACAAGCAAAATGAGTGACTGAGTTGTAGATTAGCAACGAAGTAGGGTCTTTGTTTTGAATGTCATTGAATGTGATTTTGTCAAAAAGAATAGAGTAATGGTAATTTTGATATTGAACAATAAACAACTCTCACAAAAAGCTCATCCAAAGAGCTTTTTATAAATTAGCTTTTTGGGTACAAAATACTAATACAAAAAGCTATTTCACCAAACAAATCAAAGAGTTTTTGACCAAGGTCAAACTGCTAATACCCACAAAAAGCTATTTTTTATCCCAAAAAGTTCTTTACCAAACAAGCCCCCTATAAACTTGTAAAAAAGTTGTTCTGAGATGAAAAGCTGATTAGGAGAGTGTTGGCCATTTTTCTTGTTACTGTTAGTGCCATTTCAAGGTCTCAAAATAGCAAGGGAGAAATTTGGTATAACCAAGCTTTGAGATTTGCATAGAAAAGGAAGAGAGAGGGAGAAGAGAGGGAAGAGTGAACTAGAGGAGAATGGGGATTCTTTGGCACTAAAGCCTTGCTCGGGTGGCTCTTTTGACAGTTTGGAAGGGTTTGCCCAGCCAAGTTAGCGGTCCTCCTCCCATATCATTTTAGTGAGAATTGAGAGTTGCTTAAAAAAAAAAGGAATGTCACTTTCAATTTCCAAATAATTTATGTGTAGGCTTTCAGGCTATCAAGGATTGTTGGTATGCTCATATCTTATATGAGGTGATGATGTTGATTTGAGAAAAGCTAGGAGTTGTATGTGGATTACAAGAACGGGGATGCTTCCAGGCAAGGAAAGAACTATTTGCATTTGCTAGTGTTTTCACCTTTATTTTTTTCCTTTTTTTTCTTTTCTTTTGTAGTTTTTGTGGTGATTTCAAGTAAATGGAATGTTTCTTTATGTGAGTGACATCATATACACACCAAAAAGCGGCGACTTAGCTCCTCAAGTTGGTCATAGTGTTGTTAGAATTATGTCCCTAAGTTAGCAACTCAACATGAAGGCTCTTTATCCTACTTATTTCTGCATAAATCATAACTTTAATGAAGTCACCTTCAAGTATTCTCTGGGTGCTCATATCTGCGATAACTTAGTAAGGTTTGCTAAGGTCCTTTTCTTGTAGAGAACATTTTCTCTCCTTGCATAGTCCATAGTCCACTTGAGGCCTTTCGAAGAAGATTTTCTTGCTTATGTTTCGGAACTTTTCAATTCATTTACCAATTTATTTCCTGTTTCTATTGTTGTTTTGCCTGTTTCTAGCTGACGTTTTTGGCGAACATACCTGCCGGCTTACCTTTGAAGAAACTTCGTTTCCAACAAGGATACAATCCTCTTTTTATAAAGAACATTTTCTCTACGCGCACAGTCCATTCAGGGCCTTTTTAAGAAGATGCTCTTGCTTGTGTTTCTGAAATTTTCAATTTTTCTAGCCATTTATGTTTGGTTCCTATTGTTGCCTCACCTTTTTCTATTTGACATTTGTAGCAAACATACTCGCTAGCTAACCTTTGAAGAAATTTTATTTGCAACAACGATATGAGGAAACATTTGACATGGGGAATTGAACTTTGGGTACAACAATGTTCCAAGTTTCTGTATGTTTTCACTTAACCTGCTTGTGCTTTGGGAAAGATTTGGTGCAAGATCCTGAGGCAATTTCCCTTCAATTCATTTGGGAGGATCTTAACCTGAAGTCTTCATCTTGCTTTTCATTTTCCCCCCATATTTTCACCCAGCTGCTTGCACTACTGGTGGCTATTTTACTAGCAACCTGTTGTGCAACGTCAAATCCTCCAGTGAGCAGGATTTGTTTCACTATTCTCTTTGGTCTGAACAAACCCTGCAACGGTTGTAGTTTCCAAGGGTTTAGTCCAATAATTTATTAAGGGTAATGATAAGTGTCTTACAGCAAGACACTCTTAAATGTTTTGTTTCAACTCAAATTAATGTGTTTTATGGTTTAAAATCACCAAATTTTCAATAATTACAACTTATTATGAGTTATAAAGCTTTAATATTCGTCGGTTACGTTAATAAATAAACATTGACACGTTAACCGGATCAGCCACATCCGCGAAGGCGTGCCATATTTGTCATTTTGTAAATGTGAAATATTATGTATAAAATGATGATTTTACACAATTTATAAGTTTTGATATCCTTCCACTATTCAATCATACCATTTTTTTTCAATTTAATATGTAATAATATATATTTTAAGTGAACATAAGACACTTAAACAGTGTCTTGTAGCAAGACATTTATCATTTTGCAATTTGTTAAATGTTGGTTAGTTTTTTTTTTTTGAAGGGGAGCCTTGGAGCAACGGTAAAGTTGTTTCCGTGTGATCAAAAGGTCACGGATTTGAGCCTTGGAATCAGCCACTGAGAAAGTTTGGATAGGCTACCTACAATACACCCCTTGGGGTGGAGCCCTTCCCCGGACCCTGCATGAACGCAGGATGCTTGTGCACCGGGCTGTCCTTTTTGGTTAGTTTTTGTTGCCGAACTATGCACGTTTGAGGAAATTGTGAGGTTTAGCCCTGATAGTTACTCTACATGTTTGTCATTATGCAATTATCTCCTTTATAAGGAAACTTCTTTTGGTTCGTCGTCCACTGTCTATTCATGATGTTGTGAAGGGTAATAAGGATTTCGCTAATGGCAGTTTCTTTCCTTGATCACGTTTCTTATAAAAGGTACTTGTTCTCCTTGTATGGTAGATTTTATGGCTTTCAAAGGAGACTCTCCTTGCCTTTGTGAATCATTGTAATTCCTTTGCCTTGTTCCCATTTTGCCTTTCTATCTCTCGTTTCTTGTATGAGTCAAACATTAGTGGCAGATGTACATGCTGAATGTCCTTTGTATTACGGGCGATGATTGAGTGGTGAGAGTTAGATTGGATTCCCATGGGTACAACGCACTTTACTTCCTACAGTGTAAGTAGGCTTGATCATGTTTCGCCGGAGAATTTGAGGGGCAGGCACCCTAGATTCAAAAGCATGAAAGTTAGTGGCCGGATGAATCCAAAGATCAAAAAGATGAGTTCTAAATTTGAAAAAGAGTGAAACTTAAGTGGGCAGGAGTATATTGTATTGTATGTATATTGTATTGTATATTAGTATTCCGATGTGTATAATCTAATTTTCAATTAAGTGGAGCCTAATTTCATCCCATTCACATTCATATCCACATTCATGTCTATTTTTCTTTGCTTTTTCCATCCATATCTTTATCTACGAGTGAAGCCCATAATTATGTAATATCCATTGAACATCCAACAAATTTTGCATTTCTAATTTTTCGTAAATATATGAAGTTCTTATTTTGTATCTTCCTTTTCAATTCTTTTCCCAGTTTATGCTAGTCTTTAGATAGTTGAAAAAGGATTTTTGGCAATTTTTAAAGTTTAAATTATGATGGACTACATCAAAATGCCCTGCTAAAGTAAAGGAAAGGCTTTTATTCTAGGTTTCCATGGAATAACCTCTGTAACTAACGCAGGGTTAAGGCTATGGCCATGTTTAGAAATCGGCAAATAGCTAAGTGAATCCATTCACTGTTAACTAGTTGATTGTGGTGGTTATTTGCATTAACTGTTTTTGGAGAAGTGGCTACTAAACTGAAAAAAATGTGAAATAAAAGCCTACTTTCAAAAAGTTAAAACAAAATCCGCACTTGCGCTTGTGTGTCTTCAGCTGCTATTGGAGTAGGTGAGTGGTCACTAGCTCCCAAAGCACCACCACCAACATTTCCAGTACTAGTTGGGTTGGGTCCCCGAGGCTGCTGGTGCTGATTTTTGTCACCATGGGGAGGATCCCCCGAGTGGAGAGGGGATGGTGTTACTGAGAGTCACTATTTCGCCTCAGAGCGAGGTTGGATATAGACCCTCTGTTAGGGTGAATTGTCAAGTGGGCTTGGTGTCACAAACTAGACTACTCTAGAATACCCTAGATTTCCCTAGGTTTCTCTAGAGTATGTTCTAGAGGGTTCTACACTTGCATAGAACATTCTAGATGTACATCTAGAATGTTCTATGCAAGTGTAGAACCCTCTAGAACATACTCTAGAGAAACCTAGGGAAATCTAGGATATTCTGGAATGAAGTTAGGAACCCACTTGTGCATGGTAAGGTAGTTGTCCCTCACCAACCATGGGCCTTCGGTTAACTCATAATCATAGTCCTCTTTATTAGCGAATCTGGCAATGTAATAGTCATGCCCCAGATCAATAAGCGCAAAATCACCCTTAAATGACCATTTGGATACGAGTGCTCGTTTCAACTGGATAAAACCCACCCCCTTTTTCAAACAGCTTACCTATCAGAGACTTTCGCCATGGCCTTCTGTGGTTAGCCTTATCTTGTTTGGTTAGGAAAATTTTTGGACACCTTCGTTCTTCATCCGGTTCCAGTTCATCATCATCTGCCTCCCTGTCTTCCTCCTCAGATTCCCAAGTGGGATTGAAGTGTTGTAGAAATGATAAGTTAGGATTATTTGCCATAAGTCTATCATTGAATGTCAAAGTATTTGGTTGCTTAGTAACATCGTCCATTGGAGCATGAGAGATCGTCCCCTCAGTTTCAGGAACCATGTCTACATCTTCAACTTCTATGTCTTGAAACACATGACTCTGTGAACCTCGCCAAATCTTCTTTGTTGATCGAACGATCTGGTCTCTTTCTTGGGACGAGGTCTTTGCCTGTTGCTGTGGAGTTTCGATCACCTAGAAAAAGTTTCTTCATAAGATAAAGGAGTTAATTGTATAACACAGTATATACTTTAATTTTGTTATTAGTTGAAGTAGCAATTCAATATTTTTTCTAAAAAAAAAATGTTACTTGTACTTTGTTAAGACAAGCAGAGATGCTTAAAAGATGGGATATTTTCTCCTTTCCCTCTTCCAAAAAAAAGAGAAAGTTTTTATCAAAATGAATGTTGGTTACAATCTTATATATGTTATAGAAAAGAATAACTGTGCAACAAAAAAAGTTATTTAAGTAACATAATAAAGTACATAAAATATATAGTTACTAGACATACTATTAGCTTATTTATACAGCAACTACTGTACCACCACAATGCAACACCAAAGTGCAGCTACAACTTTCCCAAATGTAGCCACAACCCACATTTGGCTTCCTTACACTCTGTGTGAGAGGGATTTTAGGGTATGAATTAGAATTCTTGACCATATATATCGAGATACAAAATACGAGGCAATTAATGATATAAGAAATTAAGAATATAAGAATATTATGACTTGTGATAACTTCCAAAATAAGGGGAAGATCTTGGTTAATAGGTGCTTTATGTGCAAAGAGAATCTTGAAACAATGGATTATGTGCTACTTCATTGTCAGTTCGTTAGGGCTATTTGGGATCTAGCTTTGAGTTGCTTAGGCATTCCTTGGGTTGCTTCTAATTGCATAAAGGACCATCTTTTAGCTAAGGAGGGTTTTGTTCGAAGGTAAGTAAAGAAGAAGAAGAAGAAGAAGAAGAAGAAGAAGAACTCCATGGTTGTGACTCATGTGATTTTTTGGAGTATTTGGAGATAACAAACCCGAAGAGTGTTTGAGAGTGGTGAAACTATTCTTTAAGCGTGATACACAATTTTATCAAGACCCTTCATTTTTGGGATAAGTAGAAGTTTAGCTCTTCCTCTTTTGATGTGGCTGATGTTGTGGATAGCTTATATTTCAAATGTATATAATCTTTTATAGGATGCTACTTGTGCATCCGATCATTTGATATTAATGTTATATTACTTTCTCCTTTTAAAAATGGATATCCACTCTTGGAATGTAGAAAACTTGTCATCCATATTTGACCTACTTTATCTTCGTATTTGATCCATTTGTACCTCTTACCCATTTAGGCCCATCCATATCCATGTATATATTGGATTGGATGGGTTAAACATCCACCTAGTAGAAGTGGGATTGCAATCATTACTTGGAAGGAGCTTCATTTCCAACAAGAAGCATGGATATTCTCCTGAACTTCGTGCAAGTATGCTGGTCCGACACACACCAATACGCTAGGATACTCCTGTAACTGCAAATTACAAAGATTGAATTTTTGTAGATTGATTTGATTTGAATCGGTACAATCTCTATGAATACAAAATCCTATGATTCTCTCTTTTTTAATGATGAATTTTTCCAACCTTTGAACTAAGGGGGTAGGGGCCTATTTATAGGAAAGCCTCTCCCTTGAAAGTCAAGATGTGTCTTGAATTGAGTTTTGGGTTTTGACCTGGGTTTTGGGTCTTTCAATAAGACTTTACCTTAGATTACTTTAACTTTTGTTTGTTTTGACTTTGACTTTGATTTGGGAGTCTCCCGGGTTTGGGCCGAACATTGACTTGGAAGTCGCATCGAGTTTTGACCGGGCGTTGACTTGAGAGTCGTTTTGACATTTGACTTGTGAGTCAATGTAGCCCTTGACCTTTGATTTTGACCTTTGTCTTTGACTTTGACCGCGCCTTAACTTTAGACGTTGTTCGAACTTTAGATCATGACTTGATTTGGTAGTCGTCTTGAGTCTCGGTTTGGGCTTTAACTTGAATTTTGACTGAGCCTGTACTTGGAAGTCATTTGGGCTTCATCTTGGGCTTAACTTGTGAGTCTTTTTTTTTTGCTTGACTTGTGAGTCTTTGGGCGTGATTAAATTAATTAAAAGGGTTGACCCAATTAACTAATTTAATTTAGTTTTGGTACGGTACGAATAAATTTTTAGTGCCTACAAATTGCCCACTCGAGATAAGGTCATGTACAACACTTGTTGTTTTAGTGTGGCTGATGTCTTGACTCTTTTTCTTGAAGCATCTACGACCCATTTCCTTCATAATCTTTACCCAACATTTGTTCACAACAAATGATTGAACAAAATTTCAACATCCTTTGTTAAAAAAAATTATTATTTTTTTGAAAGTCTGAACAACTAATAACTTTTGGTCAAAGAATTGGGAGAGCAAAAATTGGACCATGAAGTCCATCCTTTCTTCTCATTTTCAGACATGGGCCTGACCTGGTTTTAGCCTGCCCTCATTTCTTTTCTTTTTGGTTTTTTTTTGCATGGACTTGGGC
This sequence comes from Selenicereus undatus, assembly GCA_017589665.1. NCBI lineage: Eukaryota > Viridiplantae > Streptophyta > Magnoliopsida > Caryophyllales > Cactaceae > Selenicereus > Selenicereus undatus. Next base: position 82,036,086 of record JACYFF010019584.1, read on the forward strand.
CGTTCTCTTGGCCCCTTCTTTTCTTTTGTGTGGCTTTCGCACATGAGCCGAGCCCAAGGTTCAACGGGCCTAAGGCCCGACTCCTCTTCACTCAAATGATCACGTGAGGAGTACGTGATCCCTGACCTCCCTTTTGCTCCTCTTTTCTCTTGGGATGGGTTGCCCTAGGGGTTTCGTTTTTTTTGTTGGGCAAGGCCTTTTTCTATCTTCTTCTTTTATTATTATTTTTTTTCCTTGCCTGGGCTGGGCCTGGATAGGCTTTCGTTCGGCTTCCCTGGACCGGCCTGCCTGACCTACTTCCTTGCATTTAAGTGGTCACATGAGGATCACGTGCCCGTCCCTATTTTCTCATTCCTTTGCATGCGGGTTGAACTTGGCTCTCATTTTCTTTTTCTTTTCCGCTTGGGCTGAGCCCGGTTGCATTCCCTTATTCCTTTTTTTTTTGTTTTATTTCCTCTTCTTTTCTGGCTGGGCTGACTCGTTTCTTTTCCTTCCCCAAACCAGAATATGCCCTTGTCTTGCTGGATTTAAGTGTCACACGTTCCTCACGTGATGCCCACTATTCCCCTTTCCTCTTCCTTTGGCCTGTTTCCATTCTGCTTAATTGACACGCACCATTCACGTGCTTAGGTTGCTGTTTTATCTCCTTCCTCCCTAGCATTTAACAACCACCAAACGCCCTAAGCAACCTACTTTGCTCAGCTGCCTCAGCTACTACTGTCGGTTTATGGTGGGCACACCCCTAGAACCCTTTGCTGCTTCGTTTAACCGGCCATGCCCAAAACCTAGACTCCAGACGCTTAGCTCGGTTGCTGCTGGAGGTTGAAGATACTGTTCGCGGTAAGGGTCATCATCAAAGCCTCGGTCTTTGTCCGCCATTCTTCATCCTCGTAAAGGTGTCAACTTTGTCCATCATCTTCCGTCTTCTTTCCTCCTTCACTTGACCTTCCCCTCTTTTTTCTTACTCCGTTTTTTTGGTTTAGCTGGATGCTTTGTGCCCTCCGCTCTTTGTTTTTTTTTTTTTTGGGTTGGGTCAGTGGAAAAAACTTGGGAATGATTTGAGTATGCTTTAGGGGTTATATCTGGTGGCATTTGATTGAGTGAGGCAAAAGTGGTGTCTGTGTTTGTTAGGGGGGGGGTTGGGTGGTATGAAGAGAGAGAAACGTGGGAAGGAAGCCAATGGAGAGTCCCCCCCCTTTTGTTCATCCATGAAAGGAAAATGGACATAGTCTTTGTGTGCTGCTGTGAACGTGAGTGTGCGGAAGAAAGGGGGAGTGGAAAGATTGAAGTTTAGCCCTTTTGTTTCTCTCTGTTCGAGCTTTGCGGATGGAATGGAGGATTTTGCCAAATTTCACCCAAGTGTTGCTTTACTTTTCTTCTTTTGCATTTGTTTGCATGCTGGTGCTTTTATTGCTGTTTATAGCGCCTTTTGTTGGCTGCCTTGAGATATGCAAGTTAGGTCCTTTTTTTCTTTTTTTTTGGCTAAGCTATATGTAAAAAAAAAAACAGGAATTTTCTTCATGCTCATCGAGTCATGGGGTTTTGATAATTTTGAAGAGGTTTTTCTTTTTTTTTTGTGTGGAGAATTTGGGCTTGACCAGATTTGAAGTTTTGATAATGGAGATAAAATTAGCATAGGCGTGCTTCCCTTTTGAGCTTGACTTCCATTGTGCAAATATCATACCTTGTGTTTTTTTTTTTTTTGAGAACTTGGGTTTGCTTTGATTTGGGAAATTTGGCACACGTTGATTTTGGGTTTTCAATGAGGGCTTTTTTTTTGAGAATTTGGGTTTTGAAGGGGGCTAATGGGTTATTTTTTTCAAATTTCTTGCTGTGCGAATTATCGGCCCCTTTTTTTGGCATGAATAAATGTTGCCGATGCTTCCTTCTTTTTTTTGGACGATCAACCCCCCTTTTTTTTCAATGCTCATTGAGTCATGGGTTGCCTATAACTTGGCCTTTCATTGAAATTTGCAATGTTGCGTCTTGAAGGGCTTGCCATTTTCTTTTGACGACCACGACTAATGAAGGTGGTAACCTTGACTAAAATGAGTCCAAAGGAAGCCACTTCATTAGTCTGAAAAGTCTTCGCATGCCTACTTGTGCCGTTGTAACGTTGCATTCATTCATTGTCGCACTTTTTGCGTATCGCGACGTCATGCTCACTTGCTGGAAGATCGCTTTTTTTTTGTCGCTGCAATGTCATGCCCATTGAAAGATCGCATTTTTTTGTTGCATTTGTGCAATGACTTGTACAAGTTGGCAAGTTGCTTGAAGAACCATTTGCGATACGGTTCGCCGCTTGGCCACGGGCCTTGAACGGAACTGATACGCACGAAAGTGGTATAAAGACTTGAAGAACCACTTGCGATACAGTTCGTTGCTTGGCCATTGGCCTTGAACGGAATCAACACGCACGAAAGTGGTATGAAGACTTAAAGAACCACTTGTGACACGGTTCGCCGCTTGGCCGTGAGCCTTGAACGAAACCAATACGCATGAAAGTGGCATGAAGACTTGAAGAACCACTTGCGACACGGTTCGTCGCTTGGCCATGAGCCTTGAACAGAACCGATATGCACAAAAGTGGCATGAAGACTTGAAGAACCACTTGCGACATGGTTCACCATTTGGCCATGGGCCTTGAACGGATACCGATACGCATGAAAGTGGCATGAAGACTTGAAGAACCACTTGCGACATGGTTCGCTGCTTGACCATGGGCCTTGAACGGAACCGATACGCACGAAAGTGGCATGAAAACTTGAAGAACCACTTGCAACACGGTTCGCCGCTTGGCTATGGGCCTTGAACGGAACCGATACGCACGAAAGTGGCATGCAGACTTGAAGAACCACTTGTGACACAGTTCACCGCTTGGCCATGGGTCTTGAATGGATACCGATACGCACGAAAGTGGTATGAGCAGCGAGGAGCAGCTAGCGCGACAGACAGGTGATGTCTTTGACCTCTTCTCTTTCATGCCCCTCATTTTTTTGTGATATGTTTGATTGCACTTGATGATTTGTTGAAGTTGCCTACGTATTTATGGGTACTTGCAATTCCCCATAAGGTCAAGTTGTTACGTAGTTCAACTAAGCATCCTTTTTCCATTTGTTTTTGCCGTTCACAATTTATACTCATGCGGGTTAGGAGTAGTACAAAGTTTTTAGCTTGAGTGAACAGTTTATACTCTTGCTCAGGAGTTAGCATTTTCTTGATATGTGTGAACAGTTTAGACTCTTGTTCAAGAGCCTTCTTTTTTTCAATGTGTGTGAACAGTTTAGTCTCTTGCTCGAGAGTCTTCTTTTTAAATGTGCGAATAGTTTAGCCTCTTTTTCAAGAGTCTTCCTTTTTTTTTTTTGAGAACTCTGAGAGTGGTTTTTTTTTTTTGATGAACAGTTTAAGCTCTTGTTCAGGAGCTGATCCAACATTTCTTCAAGGGAAGTCGCCGACATCCTGGCTTGCGTTACAGCTGGAAGAAGCTTGCTCCTTAGTTCTTTCTTTTGAACCGGCGTTAGCCCTATGGCTAGTGAGAATTAGGACGCATCTCTTTACTTTTAGCGAGTCATCCACCTTCACATCCAAAGTGGAAACTTGCTTCATGCATGAAAGAATTGAACTTTGGACTTCATTTGTTTTGCCAAGGCGGCTGAACACTAAATCCTTCTTTTGGGAAGGCGGTGAGCTTGACGACGTTTTCTTATCTTGATTCTGGCGAAGACCGAGGTTTTAGGTTGCTCATCCTATTTCAACCTATGAAAGACAGAGGGCTTCGGGATTTTACCCTTTCCAATCCTTCTAAACACAAAAGGGCGTTGGCGCGACGTTAACGGCTGCAACTTGTCGAATATCGACGTGTTGGGGTTGATCTTGACATTTTCACCCTCATTATCATCAACCTCTTCAGATGTGATATATTGCGTGAGGGCTTGCTTGTCCTTACGTCGTCCCAAAATCCTCACATGCTGGGGCGGTATGTAATGAAGACCAACTTTAGGTGTTGTGGCGTTGCCCCCCTGACTCTGTATGACCCTTTGCGTACTGTCAATTTTGTAGGGCTTAGCTTCGATCACATGCCCCGAAGATGTTAGCTGGCTGAAGTCATGGCTGGACCTCTTCATTAACTTGTGCGCACTAGGATCACACCCATCGCTGATGCGCATATTTGACATCTCACTTTTTTCTTGGAGCAAGCCTTTAGAAGAGGCAACAAAACCAGAGAGAGAAACCTTGGTCAATTTGCTTGGGTTCGCCCTATGAACTGGAAGCACACCCTTTTCTTTCAGAACGCACCAACTTCCTTTATTGAACTTGCACTCAACCTTGGTTGAACTTTTAGGATTTGTACATTTAAAGACTGGTGGCGCTAAATTTACCGCGACATTTGCTTGCTTGACGGACAAGACTGAAATTGTCATCTCATTCTTTTCTTTCCGTCGTTGTTGTGGCTGGATACTACCATCACCACTTTTTTCAGGAGGGACATTCAGCTCTTCATTTATTTCGTCATCGTCAATTTCGAAACATGAGGTTGTGTAGACAACCACACTATCAAAGAAGATTTTTGTGAAGCATTCTCCTGAGCCCTCTAGCACTTCAGCATGATCCATTTTAGAATCTGACTCATCAGCCTCTTGCACTGTAACGTGGCCAACTTTTGTTGTTTCATCCAAATCTAAAATGATTTTTCCTTCCTTAGCCAGTCGCATGATGCGCTCCTTGAATGTAATGCACTTTTCAAGAGGGTGACTGACGATTCTATGGTACCGACAGTATTTGGGGTCCTGTCCTCCCAACTTCTTCTGGGTGCTTTGGCTCGGGCAATTCGATGACACCCTTCTCGAGTAAGTCATCTAGCATGCTTGAAAAATCTGAGTCAGGAAATGGATACTTATTTTCCTAAAGCTCTTTTAGTGTGGGACGCTTATTTGTCGCAACTTTGAACGACGAGCTCTTCTTGCCCCCTAGTGTTGGCCTTTCCATAATGCGAATTGGTTGACTTGTAGAGGTGGACATCGCTTCTTTGGTCGTACTCTTAGAAAAATTAACATTCTTCTCGAATTCAACCTTGTCCCTCTTTGATTCATTAGAATAGAAGGAGTTGCCGACGACTAGCTATCGTCACCTCTATGTCATGTGCCTTGGTCGCCAATTCTTGAAAATTTATAGGTTTCCTTATTTGTAGGAAGTGCAACAAGTCTCAATGCATGCCTTGGGTGCACATTTCGACGGCGGACCAGATAAATTCGTGGGATCATTATTGTCATTTTGGGAGTCATGCTCGTCATCAGAGTCTAAGTTCGGTTGGCTAGAAGAACCTGCACTTCGCCTCTTAAGAAATTTCAAAGCATTTTTCATGATACGCTTTGTCTTCCCTTATTTTTTGGCAATTTGACTTATGGCCTCTACTTGCTTGGTAATACTCTGACTGAGGAGTTGTGCTTGCTATCTTGGATCAAAGTGCTCAGCTGATGAGCGGTGTTCAGCCGCAATTGTAGCTGATTTCTTCAACTTGACCCCCTCAGTACCAAAACTGTACACACGGCATTTTTTGTCCAAATTTTCTTGAAGCCAAAACTCTTCTAGGGTCATAGGTGGCAGTTGAGAGCCCCCTTGAGTTGTTGCTTGAGTGTACTCCTCCCATTTCTTATGGTGCTCCTCCTAAAAGTTGTGAAAAATAAAACTATTACATACTAAGGCGACAATTATAACATATGAATTAAATAATGTCTGATTAAAATGTCTGAATTAAATAGTATGTCATATAATTCAATATTTGGAAGATAATAATCAACTTATCTATGAATATTAACACAACTTTGATGCACATAAATAATTATAGGTAAACATATTAACGTAAATATTTTATTTATCAAACACAAATTACATTATTTATTTCATATTTCTTCGAAATAAAAAAGCAGAAAAAAATAAACAAAATATTATTAACAAAAAAATTCTTAACACATTTCAACATTTTATAATAATTATATAATTTTTATAAATATATATACTTAATATATTTTATTCCACTTATCCAAATAAATACACTTTATAAATCAAATAAACAACTAAACATATTTACATCCAACATATACACCTCATAAATCACATATACAACACAAAATTAAATTTCACAAAATCCAACAATACATAACAAATTAATATACAAGTTTAATATATACAACAAATCCAAAAAGAATAAACATACTTAACAAACTTAAATCATTTATCAAAACAAACCACATTAAATATTCTTCACATATTTCAACATTTTATAATAATTGTATAACTTTTATAAATATACATACCTAATATATACGTTTTATTCCACTTATCCAAATAAATATACTTTGCAAATCAAATAACATGTAAACATATTACATCTATATTTTTCACATGTATAATTTACCAAACAAAATAAATTAAATAAACAAATAAATTACACACTACAAAATTAAATTTCACAAAATTCAACAATATATAACAAATTTATATAAAACTTAATATATACAGCAACTCCCAAAACATTAAACATACTTAACAAACTTAAATTATTTATCAAAACAAAACACATAAAATATTCTTAATATATTTCAACATTTTATAATAATTATATAATTTTTATAAATCTACATACTTAATATATATTTTTCCACTTATTCAAATAATTACTCTGCATAAATCAAATAACAAATATAACATATTGCATATTCATATTTTCCACATCCATAATTTACCAAACAAAATAAATTAAATATACTAACATATAAATTACACACGATAAAATTAAATTTCACAAAATTCAACAATATATAACAAATTTATATAAAACTTAACATATACAACAAATCCCAAAAAATTAAACATACTTAACAAACTTAAATTATTTACCAAAACAAAGCACATAAAATATTCTTAATATATTTCAACATTTTATTACAATTATAAAAGTTTTACAAATATAAATAATTAACATAATTTATGCCACTTATCCAAATAATTACACTTCATAAATTAAATAACAAATATAACATATTTCACATCCATATTTTCCACATCCATAATTTACCAAACAAAATAAATTAAATAAACTAACATATAAACTACACACTACAAAATTAAATTTCACAAAATTCAACAATATATAAGAAATTTATATAAAACTTAATATATACAACAAATCCCAAAAAATTAAACATACTTAACAAACTTAAATTATTTACCAAAACAAAACACGTCAAATATTCTTAATATATTTCAAAATTTTATAACAATTATAAATTTTTTATAAATATACATACTTAACATAATTTATGCCACTTATCCAAATAATTACACTTCATAAATTAAATAACAAATATAGCGTATTTTACATTCATATTTTCCACATCCATAATTTATCAAATAAAATAAATTAAATAAACTAACATATAAACAACACACTACAAAATAAATTAAATAAACTAATATATAATTTCAGTAAACTTAATTACTTAGTGTCACTAACCTCTAAATATCCGAAAACAGTTGCAAAAAAACGATGGCTCCTCTTCAACTCAGCGATAACAAATTGACCACCAAAAAACACTAATTAACTCAAAAATTTCACTTTTAAACAACAATTTAACTAATAATAATTAACTTACCGATGAATAATAATTAACGGCAACCTCCTTCACGTTCTCTGGCCACCGGAAAAAATGGAGCTTGTATTTTCTCTCTCCTCCTTCCTCTCTTTCTCTCTCCTCGGTGCCTTCTTTCTCTGTCCTTCGTTCTCACCTCAGTTGCGAAATGTAAACCGAAATATCGAAGCCTTCTTCTTAAAAAACCATATCTATTTTTTTTTAAAATGCGCCATTTTTCCGATGGGATTTGCATTGGAATATGACGGAATTCAAAAATTCCGTCGAAATTCTTGGATTCCGTCGGACTCCGATGTAAATCCCGTCGGACAGCTCTGAATCACTCCATCGGGCGGGTTGCACGCTTTTTCTGTCGGTGTTTGGCTCCATTTTTATAGCGACAGTTACAATAATATGACCATGATTTGGGTTAGACTTTATCTAATATGGAAAGGACAAGGGAGCGTGAGGGGGGCTTCAAACCTTTAAAAACATGGTGGTGTAGTACTAAGAGATGGGAAACAGAGGAGAGACAATGGAGATAAAAGAGAAAAAATCTCCAAATATAATGGCTGATGATTGGGTAGACTTTGATTTAAAGGTGTGCAATCACAATAGTTTAAGAAAATTCAAAGTAATTATATTTGCATAGATTGAGGTAAATATGATGATAATACAATCTTGATTACATCCCTTAATTATAAACAAATATGATAATGAAATCATCATTATTATTTTGATTGCATTACCACTTTGATTCCACAAAACCAAACAAGCCATTAGTAAAAGAGAGATTGGACATGAATAATCAAACTTTGGGAGCATTTGTCCGGAATTAGCCAACTTAAAAATGGTACCCAGAAACATGAATTTTTAGCCCATTTATTCTCAATAAACTTTGTGTCGTAAACACTTTTCCTAACTGATTTTAGACGTGGTAACTAACTTATCACATGTGAGTGGTTATTTTTTAAACCTTTTCAGCACTATTATTGACATGTGATAATTAAAGTACCATGTAACCAAATTTGCAAGTCAAATTGTTATTGAGTTGAAATTGTATATTAAACATACTTCAAAAGGTCAACTTGTTGGGAACAAATTAAAAAATCAGATTATTTTCATCCAAAACCACAACAGTGAGGTTATTGATTGTGAAAACCCATTAATTTATCAGTAGTTATGCTAGCACTAGTGGGACGTTCAAAACATTGCATTGTGTATGGAGGGAGATGCTTTGATCTTTGAGTCCTTGCTTCACATGCCACTTGGTAGGATTTGATTCCAAGGACCTAACTTCTATGTCCATAATTAGGGGTGTACAAAACCAGTTAACCAAAAAGTCGGTTAACCGATTTCTCGGTTCAAAAAAATTTCGAACCGCAACCGAAACCCCAAATTTCGGTCAATTGTTTTTTGGTTAACCGTTCACAAATAATAAAAACGTATACATGGTTACCAAAGTTTTACTTTTTTTATGTTTAAATTTTTTTTTATAAAAATTAAACTTTGGTTACCATTTATAAATAATAAAAAAGTGCACTTTGTTGCCTAAATTTTTTATTTTTTATGTATAATGTTTAAAAAACAAAATTATTTTCGGTTCGGTTAAACTGAATTTTCAAATCATCATAACTGTAACCAAACTGAAAACCAAAAATTTGTTTCAGTTCGGTTAACCGCATCGCTTTTTTTTAAAAAAATTTGTCCAATTAGTCGATTTTTCGATTCAGTTTGTTCGATTTTCCAGTTCGGTCTTTGGTTTCGGGTTTTATTGCACACCCTATCCATAACCAAGGTTTTCCAAACCACCGGTATGGGATTGGATCAAAACCGCTCTTCTTATTTTTTTTCCGATTATTCAGTTGGGCATGACCCGAACAATAATAAAGAAAGATAATACAGCCACTAGATAGCTTAAAACAACAGCTAGTACACCCTAAAGACTAAAAACCAAACACAACTAGACTCATAGAGTTTCAACACACACATCAACTAAAATAGTCCCCTATTTGCCAAGAGATAACCTAAGAACGTACGTTTCTAGCCTGTTGTTTGTTTTCCAACTTTTTTCTCAAGCTTCTTGTTACTCTTCTAACTGTCGGGGTCTCATCACCGATAATAGAAATACCAAGGCTTTTTCCAAGCTGTAAAGCTTCTTCCACAATTTCAGTAGGGGTGGGTGAATTATGACTTGATTTTGAAATCTTGCTACCACTCTTCTTGCCCTTGCTGGAAAGTTTACGTCGTTCGCTTTTCTCATGGAGTTGAAGTTCTATTTCAAGAGGACCATCAAAAGGGCATAAGGAGCTAGCAATATCTTCATCATTATCCATAGAGGATCCACAACTTGGTACTTAAGGAGGTGAACTTTCCAACATAAATCGGACGACACTAAGCATTATCCAAAGGTTGAGTAATAGTCTTACTATTGTCCTAGAGTCCTTTATGAACATCTTTGTCCATAGCCTCATTAGCATTTTTTTGACCTTCTAACTCATTGCCATTCATGTTACTCAATAGGGCTTGTTTATAAGGGGATCCCAAATCTTGATTGGGAACATTTTTTACTTTGGCAATCCACTTCCAAACGGGCTTCCTTTTAGTAGGTTCGGTCCCCATTCTTCCCCTAGTTGGCATTCATTTTTGGAATCTCGCCCACATAACATGCAATTTACAATTACTGACAATTTTACCATTCAACTGATCAATAGCTTTCCAACCCTCTTGAATGTCAGCGAATCTGATAAAACCATACTGTCTACCAGATTTTCTTCCAACGTGGTTTGGAATGTATGCATCCAAAACCTCTCCAAAACTACTAAACAGATCCTTAAAACTAGTAATACTCAAATCTTCTGGCACATTATCAACAAAGATAGAGAAGACTTTTGAGTTATTACCTAAAGTTTCAGCAATAGGTTCTCGATTTGGCATTTGCTTAAGAAGGCAGCACCTTTCCGGCATACCTGAAATGGTGCCGACCAACCAGAGCCTAGACAAGAAGGGATAACTGTTGTGACGGAGGAAACCACTGAAGCTAGGAAAAGCAAGAGAGACACCAAGGACAGAACCAAGGTGGCTAGGCGGTAGGAGGGGGCCAGACGACCGTCAGGACTGGGCCGCCGGCAGTGCGAGGAGGACGGAACCAGTTCATATCTCGCCATCTGGCCGGAGACCAAGGAGTTGCGTCATTACTGGGGAGAGATGCTCTCTCTCATCGGGATGGGAAGAGTCGCTTGAAATTACTCCCAAAACAAGGCAACAGATGAGAGAGGAGAGAAGTTAAGGGGCAACTGGCGGTAGCAGCCCGCCTGGTGGCACCAGCAGGGGCTGCCGGTAGTGGCCGGTGTTCACAAGAATGGGCGGCAGGAGCACCGAAGGGGGGGGGGGGAGGTTGAACGTCTATCCCTCAATCTGAAACTTTTGGATAAATTTCCATTCTAGCTTCTGCTTTAGCGATAAGTTATATAAATGTTGATGCATTTGCTTTTCCCTGAAATACCGAACAACCAAGATATTTATCTAATGATTATGTACGGGGATCATTCAAGATAGTTGCCACTGTTGTTTATTGACTCTAGTCACATCACAGGAAAAAAAACAAGTGATAATTTATGAAAATTAATGAGTTGTCATGAGATTATTACCATGAGCGGATCTACTATTAGGGGAGGGGTGTCCATGGGCACCCCTCTCATCACAAAAATTTAATGACTTATTTTAAATGTGATTAAATTGATATATAAACACCCTTAAATTAGTGTTCAAAAAATTAATGATACTCTTTAAATATATCCACCTCACATAATATTGATATTTTCAAACTGTTTTAAATATCAAAAGTGTAGTTTTAAAGTTGGAATTTGATAGAAAAGTAAAATAAAATTAAATGGAACCACACCCAAATTTCTCTATCTCCCACCCTCTCTTATATGAAGTTTAAACTTTAAATTTATTCTAATTCTAACATTTTTAACTTTCTTTTATTGTTATTATTTATTTTTATGGCTGTTTAGTTGCAAAGTGTTCTTGACGCAGATTTTTCTTTCATTTAGCACTAATGATTGATTTGAACTTGATGCTATTTGTTTTTCCCTCTTTTGGTGTGATTAACTAGTGCAAATTGCTTATTTGTAGTTGTACTTCATGTTTAACATGTTCACTTCATGTCTCAATTTTTTTTTGATTTTATTGCTTGGCGCTGATAATTTGTCCTATGTGACTAATAGTTTTAGTAAATGCTGCGTAATCGTAACATTCTGCAATTTTACACAATTTTTATATCAAATTCAAAATACGAAGACCCGCAAAGAACAAATGTAATAGTAAAGGTACCATAGTTTTTTTTTGAGTAAAAAAGTGGGGTATATTATTATTACTTGTACAAAATAAGCTACCATAATATGTATCATATAATCTCTTTTTTTTATTGGTATTGTACATTAGACGTTAATAAATGGACACCCATATTCTAAATATCTAGATCCGCCACTTATTATTACTAGTTGATAGGTTAGCCTTACCCAAAAAAGACCAATATCTAGGAAAATAGACATGTTATTTTCGGAGCTATCACATGCCTTAACTGCACTCCTGTTCCCGATTCCCGACTTTGGCTTAGTCAACATTCATGCAGGTTTGAAAAATCGATGCAGATTATCATTAATTATACGTGAGTAGGAAATACTGGTTATACACTCCTCTCTCTTTTTTTTTCAGTGAATACCCTTAGTTCGAAATATGAGAACTTCTTCACATCTGAATAAGACATCTCATTATGGTAAGCTTTCCCCATTTCTAAATTAAGAGCTGCCTAGGCTGATTGCCCTTTCATAGACTGAGGGTCTGTTTGGACCCAAGAAAGTAGCTTGGAAAGAAAAAAAAATGGAAAATTAAAAACTTTCCCATGTTTGGAGTGAGGAAAAATGAAAGGAAAAAAAATAAGAGAGAAAAGTTGGAGGAAAATTAAGAAAATATAGTACAAGATATTTTCCTCACAAAAATGTGAGGAAAAACGTTGGAAAATTCTTCGTCTTCCAGCCCGATAACCCTCAACCTCCTCACTTCAGCTCTCATGCAGTCATGCTCTTCTTGCATATCATCCCCGACTCTCACTCTCTCTGTCCTCGCAGCCCCCCTCTTTCTCCTCACCTCCTCAGGCTGCCAAGACATTCGGCGATGCTCTACTTCGGCGACGTTCTTTGTCTATAATCCGGTAACTCTCTCTCTCTCTCTCTCTATGTCATGTTGATTCTAGGGTTTCGTTGAAGGGCAAAATTAGGGTTCAAGTTATCTCCCTTCGTGTCTGCGCTCTCTTTCTCTCTCTTGTTCAAGTTATCTCCTTCTCTCTCTTTCTCTCTATCTCTAGATTGTTGTCTTTGTTATCTATTCTTCTGAACACACACTGAGATCTTTGTCTGTCACACACACACACACACACACACACACACACACACACAAAAGGAGCTCATTTTCTGCTGAGATATCTTGATTGCAGATTTGGGCCTCTGTTGAATCTTGCTCATTTACTAATTGAACACAGAGGGTTAGCCATTATACTCTTTAAGGTAATCCTCATTGCCCCTTTTCACATTTGATCATTTTGTTTAAAGGGTAGTCGTTGGTTTAGTCGGTGTGTTGGTCTTCGCTATTTTTCTTCTGTTGTGATTTGATTGTTTCCTTAATATTAACTATTTGAATCGTGCTTTGAGTAAGGCATTGTGCAATTTGGGTTTTTTCCCTGTTATTTGTTCCGTGTAGTGCCTTATGTGGTTGTGATAGGCTAGCAGCAGATTGAGTAGTCCATGGCATCGAACAAGCCAAGAAACACTTCACTCCCTCCTGCCAATCGCGCCAAAATGCCCACTGGCTCATCTATCAAGCGCTCAGCCTCCAATGAATCATCCATGAGAAGAAATTCGAAGCGTCCAGTTGTTGAATCGTCTTAGCTTGGGGATGACATCGAAGAGCAAGATGTAATTTTCAGGCCTTGGAGGAGTTTGTGTAATCCACACGATAATATCAATGAAGAATCCAAGGTAATCTTATGAGTTAAATTTTGCTATTACTGATAAATTATGCTATATTGATTCCCACTGGTTTCTGCTCAATGAGTCCCCGACAAATAACAATCTCTTGTTTATGAGCTTCTCTAGCAACAATTTTGGCTATAAACCAGAAAATTGGCTACATAGAAATATGAAATTAGCTACATAGAATTTCTATTTAGAGCAGGGCATATGAATTTCTATGTTTAACTTAACTTGTTTCTAGTTAGAGCAGGGCAATTCCCTATGTGTTAGGTGAGGAGGGCTAGTATCAATTGCCCTCCTTTTTGTGCTCAGCTTGTTTCATCAAAATGAAACAATCCTAAAATGATTTTATCAGCTTGTTTCATCTAATTACTGATTTTGAGGAAAGTGCTGATGGAATCCTGCCTTTGTATTGATTATATCAGCTTGTTTCATTAGCTTGTTTGGTTATCCAATTTTATCCAATTTGACTTTGTAATTAGAATGAAACATAACCATCATGTATGTTATTGTTTCTATAGATAGACGAGTGGGAGAAGCTTAGAAAATGGGCAGCGGCTAGCTTTGTTGTTTATGGTGCATGTGCGGCTAGTCTAGTAGCATATGTTTGCATGTCTTAAGAGTCATGTTGATAGACGACTTTCCAATCTGGAACTGTAAAATTTGAAACTGTAATGAATCAGGGTGACTTGGAGATTACACATAAGGGTCTATCAAGCTCTTTTGGCGGACCCTAACTTCGCTAGAGCGAGATATCACGAATGAAGGTTTATCAGGCTCTTTCGCCGGACCCTAACTTAGCTAGAGCGTTTCTTGCTTGCCCAGTTGCTCATCGTATAAAATTTGGAACTATAACGAAATCAGGGAGTTCGAGGTAGAATTTTGTGTTGGAATGGAAACTTTGGAACTGTAACAAAATAGATTTTCTCTTTTCCAAACAAAGGAAACAAAGTTAGGTGGAAAATAGATTTTTTTTCCTTGTATTTTTCTCTAATCCAAACAAGAGAAAGAAAATGATTTTCCTCCTCATTTTTTTTCCTCCTCATTTGTTTTCCTTTCAACTTTCTTTCCACCTCATTTTCATAGGTCCAAACAGGGCCTTAAAAAATAAAAATTGATGCATGATTTCATGTGTTAGAATGTTATCGTGTATTGAGCTCCCCATTACCCTCTTGAGTTATGTTTGGGCACTCGAGATCTGATAAATGTCGTGAATTATCAATTCCTAATTTAAATCAGTGAGAGTAGTTTGTTACAAACTCGATATTGATATTTAATGCTTTTATTTTCAAGTGTGTTTCCAAATAATTCAACAAAACATTTTCTGGAAATCTTTTTGTGGGTATATTAGAATCAACCTCTTTAGTTACACAAGTACTGACAAGTGTAAAACTATCTACATTTGATTCTTTCCGAAAAGAGTAAATATTGTCGCTATATAGTAGTCTATTACAAATCTTAGCAATAATTTCCTAATTATCTACCCATATACCCGAATCATATTTCAAATAGGTGATTACTTTCTTATTATGCATTTGATTGGCTTTAACCTGAAGAATTTTAAATTCTTGTCTTTGCTAATTTTTCTAGCCATTCGAACTCGAATATTTTTGGTCATATAAAAATCAGTAATTTTTGCCTTTTGTTTTAGCAAGCATGTTAATCAACTCTTCAACCAAATACTACGAGGATCATGAATAGCTTTTCTTCAACATAAATCTATTTTTGCAGAGCTCGTAGTTAGTTTGTCTTGAACATCCAAAAATGAGTTCCTATGCCCACATGCCATCCTATTTCTAATTTTTTTTTTAAAAAAAATTCCATAAAGTAAACAAAAAATCAAACACACCTCTGCTCTCTCTCCTCCACCCCCACTTAACTCCTCAAGGCCATTGCCACTTCCACCGCATTAGCTACTGTTGCCATCCATAAGGAGCCAAAAGGTCGTTCTACAATGGTAAAACCCAGATTAGGGGTCACCAATTAATAGCAAACCTGCCTAGTCTACCACCATTAGCATAGCCCTTCCTCCCCTGCCCCCAAAAAACCGCACTGCCACTCACTTGCCAGTCGCCACCTCTTTAATCTATCTCCTTCACCTCTATTCCAAAGATCCCAAATTCTCCCACTAATGTCACTAGAATCTGGCAGCTGGCCACTGCGCCACAAAAATGGGGTGAGATTTGGGTACTTTAGAGTGAGCAAAAGAAAAGGTGAGGGTTGATACTATCCTATTGTAGTTGCGTTCACTAATCTCTATCGTCTAACTAGTTCAAAGTTATCAACCCTACATGAATTGAAAATCTCCACACAGCCTTTGACTTCCATCTTGGAGTACAATTACCACAGTATTTATGATATACCCCCAAAGTTTATGAAGTTGTATGGTGGTAGTTTAATTATTATAGTTGGAGCTTAATTCAGGACGTGCGGTCATGTAAAATTGGATAGGACTAAGAATGAATTTATTAGATAGAAAGTTGAGCATGCCCTGTTGAGGATAAGATGATGGAAGCAAGAGTCAATCAGATGATTCCGTCATGTCAAGAGAAGGATATAAATGCACCTATGCGGAGGTGTGAGAGGATTAGCATGCCTGAGTGTAAGAAGAGTAGAGGTAGACCAAACAAGAGTTGAAATTAGATGATTAGGTAGGATATGAGACACTTGATACTTACAAAGTACATGACTCAAGATATAAGTTCTTGGAGGTTTACAATGAAAGTGATAGATTTTAAGTAGTTAGTTGTTTAGACTTCTACTTTTAGTAACTTAGCAGACTTTGCTTTCTTATCGTATATACTAGGTAATAATGAAGATCCGACATGTTTCTTAAATACTTTTAGTTTTTTGATCACACTTATTTCATATTGTTTGTTTATTTATCTATTATTTACTATTTCTAGAATTTTATTGTTTAATGTCCCCTCTTTCAAATGCGCACTAAAAATTGATCTCAACAAAATATTTTCTAAACATTTTTTACTTGGTTTGTTGGAATCAGCCTCCCTGCTTGCACGGGTGTCTATAGGGAGTAAGACTACGTACATCTAAATCTTCGTATATCTTGCAAAACCGAGACTCATACTAATGTTGTATTTGGATTGGGATTAGAGAAGGGGAAAGAGGGGGAAGAGAGGTTAATCAACCCCTCTTCCACTTGTTTGGGGAAAAAAAAAGGATAGGGGAAAAGAGGGATAATCTTTCACCCTTCATTAACCACAATAATCTAATTTTTATTCCTTCCCCTCCCCCCAAAATTAAGGGTGAATGGAGAGGAGGGGAAGCGAGGAGAAGTGATATAAAAATTTTATTTTTATATTAGTTCACCAATATTCCAATATCACATTATATCTCATTCCCTCCAAAATAAATTTTTTATTTTTTCCCTCCAATATCACGTTCTCCAATATCATGTTATATCAACCCTAGAGCATGTTGGCTACTATAAAAAAAAAAACCCCTAGAGCATGTTGGCAGTGACGGCTATGCGTCTGGTGAGCCATATGTGAGCCACATTTTTTTATTTTTTCCCTCCAAAATAATTAGGTATATATATCTAACCAATTACGATTTTACTCTGCTTCATATTTCTATGCTATTGTACTACTGTGCCTTCCATTCATTACTAGGTTAGGCCTTTTCAATTTCCATCAAATTTTTGCCTTCTTTTAATGGAACCCCATTATTATTCATACTAATTGAACATATTTCTATGCTGTTGCCTTTTTTTAATTAGGAAGGTTAGCGTGCTCCTATGCGTGCTCCTTCAATTCATTGTCAGGTTAGTACTTTTCACTCCCATCAAGTTCTTTGCATTTTTTAAATGGGACTCCATTATTATTCATACTAATTTTTCCTTAATTGAACATATTTCTATGCTATTACTTTTTAAAAAAAAGTTAGGGAGGTTAGTGCTACTATGCGTGCTCCTTTTTTCCCCTTAATTGATTTGTTATTTTTGTTGTAACTTAATTGCTTTGTTCAAATTTATTAATTTCAATATCTACTAGCCTAGTATAAATTGTGTAATGTTGTTTCTTTTGATTGAGTTTGCTTTGGTCTCTTTCACCACTTTATATCGTCTGTTAGTTGATTGCATGCACGATTACAGGATTCCTAGATAAAATGTTCGACTAAAAATTTGATATCCTGTTTGAATGTAATATTTTATAAGATTCCCAGGCAAATTAATAAAAGTTGGATATATGAGAGCTTATATATATTTCTTTTAAAAAAATTCTTTTTCAAGTGAGCATTTTCTTTTTTGTCATCAATGTGCTTAATTATGAATCTATCATGGTATAAAACCAAATAAATAATTAACAACATATAATGAACAATTTTATTTTATTTGTTCTGGTCAAAACATATAATGTGTAATTTTCATAGAAGCGAAGATCATACAATAAAGAAAAGGTTGCTTGTGATTGTTCGGATTATGCACTGATGTTTTTAAGGATTTAATGTAACAGCCCTATCTCTAGGGCTGAAAGCATTACGTTTTCTTAACTTTTAATTTAAATTATGGGACTCAACGGACAGAGTTTTCCCTAAAAACTGACCGTTTTCAGGCTAAAAGCCTTAACAATAAATCCCTGCAAATCAACGGAAGCGTAAAACATTTAAAAGAAGTTCAACGGCTACACGCCGGAGTTCATAACTCAACGAGCCACTCGCTCGGAGTACACCAAACATAATAGTTCATGAACAAAGAAGAAACGAAGGATACAACTCAACGGTTCACACAACCGGAGTATGGGTTTTACATCCCAAAACATAACTAACTTTAACCAATAAGACATCCAACTAATTAGATGGTCGGCTCATATGGCTATACAGAGCGACTCATAAACAATATGCATGACATGAACTAGAATACTTATTTACAAACATTTACAAACATTTGCAAGACTTCATTTAAGACGTAAGTAGGCACACATGACATCTTGCAAGCAAGAATATACTCCATCTTGACATATCTTACTCAACTTCTTCCTGTGTCAAGGAAAACCTGGGGAAAAGGGGGAAAGAGTAGTGGGATGAGCAACCACACGCTCAATGAGTGTCCCCTGACCCCCTTAAAACCAAAACCGTTGCAAGCAATAATATTCATATTAGTCACATATCACGTATCCATACTTTACTATCATATTAGGCATTCATAAAATCCTTATGGAAGGATTACTAACCATGAACTTCATTTTAACCACGCAAACATATTTCTAGGTCCCCAAATGACTAAATTCCTTTACTAACAAGCAGTTAAGCACATAAGCAAGCATCGAGGGCTAAGCATAGGAATCTTTCTTTTTCATAAACGTAACTTCTTAGCATTCCATTTAAACTATACATGAAACCTTATTCATATGATGTGCACGTAAGGTTATTTCTTTTCATAATCATACTTTTCTTAGCGTTTCATTCATATGATATGCATAAGGTACACACACATTTCAAGTCTCATTCAAATCTCATATCTCATTTATAGGTTATACATGAAACATGCTCATAAGGCCTTCTTTTTCGTAATCGTATCTTACTTAGCATCTCATTCATAAATCATACTTGGAATATGCACATAACACTTTTATTTTCATCAGCATACTTTACTTAGATCTCATTCACATTTCATTCATAAGAAAAGCACAGAACATGCACAGAAAGCTTTCCTTCTTTTCTTGAAAACACTTCATTTAGCTTCTTCAGGCTCATAAAAACTCTTCTCTTAGCCTCTTGAGGCTCATATTCTTTCATATCGGTCGCATACTGACCCTTATAAACTTTTCACATTTCATTCATCTAGCCTCTTATCGGCCCATAAAAACATTCTTTTTGAAATACTTGAAATGACGTACTGCCAACTGCTTTTCTTTGCTTATTAGGAAAATACATCTGGTATAAGATCATTACTGGGAGCTGATTGGGTGAGATCTATTCTTAACCCTATAGTGAGACTTAACGCTCACGCTTATGCTCTTACTCCCGGGATGACTGCATATAACATATCGGACCATTACATTAACCCTTGTCAGGGCCTCTAGGGTTTCCGGACTTTCCCCTAGGTTAACATCATTCATATCATATTGTCCACAGCACATTATCTTAGCCACTTTAAAGCGTTCGGCCATAACGGCTAATAATTTTGCTGCCTTTCACAGCGAAATCCTTTTTTATACAACTCACGCTTTTATAAAACTCTTTAGGGATTCCCCCGTTCGAGTGAGTTCACTCCCAAAACTGTTTTCATTTAATTAAAATATGCCATCATCCACTAATAGTTATGGCTACCATCATTTCAAAACATGAAATCCTTCTTTGAAAAACTCACCCTTATGCACATGATGCAATTTGAGGACATCGAAGGGAAGGGGGTCCACATATATCATATTCAAATACTTCATAATCAATTTAACACAATGAGCCACACATGGCCTCATAATCCACACGATTATGGTCAATTCACAACCTGAACTCCCTCCTCACAAGCACCGTACCACAAGATCCTCGAACCACTCATAGTTCTTCCTAGAACCATCCAACTACCATCTTGGTTTTTCAATTTCATTCATCATAACATATTATCATGCTAGCTTATAAAGAGATAGGGGTTAGGTACTCACCTGGGCAAGCAGCACCATTCAACGGTGCGTTACAGCAGGCATACGTACATATATTTATGTAATCACAACAACATATATGTATATACATAAATATAATCATACGTCATTAAATTGAAAAGAACATTTAGCAAACTGAATCGAACTAACTAAGCATGAAACATAATCACATCGATGTATTGCAATTAAGGGAAAACAAGCTCTTTTCGTTATTCAAGAATTATTTCAAAAGCTACTTCGTGAGCACATTTTAATCAAACAATCAAGTATCGATTCGAAGTTGCATTTAAGCCTATTAGGTCATTTAAGCATATTATGTTTCACGGCGTTCGTTTATCACAACATGGTTACTAAGCAAACCTATCTATGCCATGCAAGCTTAGCATGAATTGAGTCTCTATTTAAACATAAAACGATTCACTATTTAGGCTAATTTGGTCATTTAAACATAGTACGATGCAAGCGTTTGCATTCATGATTCAAGTCACTTCGAAGTCACTATTTAAGCCTAATTTGGTCATTTAAACATAATAAGATTCCAAATATTCGTTTATTACATCGAAGTGATTATTCGAATCTAAATAAACCAGTTAAACATAATACGATTCAAGAAATTCGTTTATTACGTCGAAGTTACTATTTGAACCTATTTAGGCCCCTTTAAACATAATGCGTTCAAGATATTCGTTTATTATATCGAAGTTACTATTCAAACCTATTTATGCCATTTAAACATAACACGACTTTAGGTATTCATTTATTACATCGAAATTACTATTCAAGTCAAATTTTCAGGCATCAATCAACTGAATAGGTTCGAGTTAAAGCTAAACATGCATAATTCACTTCGAATTAAATCTTCAGGCATCAATTAACTGAATAGGTTCGAATCAAAGCTAAACATGCATAATTCACTTCGAATTAAATCTTCAGGCATGTATAAACTTAACATATTTGAATCGATTCTAAACATGCATAGTTCCTCATCACATAATCCATGAAATTAACTAAACCTAAGCTGACATAAATCATCGTTTAGGTTAAAACGTTTCAAAATTAATACTAATTTAGGAGGCAATGAACACCCACCTCGATTCCATGCTAGAGGACCCGTTCTAAGGGCTTGGGCTCGACTTTGAGGGCCGAAAAACCTCAATCCTCGATGCAATTAGTCCCAATGCACGCCCAGTTGATGTGATTGAAACCCTAGCCCGACACATACCCAAATCAGCATACCCAGACCCGGTTCTGCCGCTCTTTGTTGCTGGGTTACTGCCGTTGTTGTTGGTTTCTGGCGTGGGCTCCACCGTCGATGGCGACAGTTGGGGTGGCATGGGGCTAAGGGTTTCGAAACCCCAACCACTGGACTGAGCCCCCAGTCTCAATCTTGCTCGCTCAGCTTGCTCGATCTCTCCCTGCGGTGGTCGACGGGAAGCAGGGCAACGGGGCACACCTGACCGGCCCCCAGTCGCCGGCGAACCCTCCCTCTCTCTCTCTCCTCTTCGCTCAATCTCTCTCTCTTCCTCTCTCTGGGTGTCGGGGTTGGGTTGAGATCCCCCCTCCTCTGTCGTGTGTTTTTTTCCTGAAGAAAGGGGGCTTCGCCCCCTTTTTGATTTCCCCTTTTGTTATGTCTTTTATGCCCAATTGCTACAACAACCCGATCCCAAATTCGTTATCAATTAGTCTAAGCTCAGGTTGAAGGGTCTTAAAGACGGCGTCCTAACTAAATTTGGAAAACGACTAAATAAATTGAATAACGACTAAATTAAACTATCGATCAAATTTAAAGGCACAGATAGCATGGATTAACTTTGAAATCAATAATAGCAATAATAATTCTTTATAATAAAATTATCGTTCACATAAGCACATCGATAATAATTTAACTCATATAGTTAATAAAAATACGATTTTATAACGTAAAAAGCAGGACAATCAGCTTAACGTAAAATAAAGAATTTGGGTCTTACACTATAACGTAAAAAGATAATATAGTTAGCTTAATGGAAAAGCAAAAACGCGGGTCTTACATTTAATATGTACTATATATGATACCCAATTGGAAAAAAAATTATTAAACTTTGTAATAACGTTATATTTTCAATAGTCTAAAATTTATTTTTTTTATCACATACTAATTTATCATAGCGTATATATATATATATATATATATATATATATATATATATATATATAGATAGATAGATAGATAGATAGATAGATAGATAGATAGATAGATGAAGAAGAAAATAGGAGAAGAGTTTATTAAAAGCGCAAGTTTTACTTTGCACAACTATAGCAAAAGTTGTGAGTTTGGTAGTCCATTGGTGGATGTTAAGACGACAATTATTAAACTCTCCAGTTCCTGAAGAAATCAGAGAAGATACAGACCGAGCGTGAGCAACACATATGAGAGACATTCTCCTCAATTTTAGATGTCGTGAACTACTACGAATGGGTACACCCGCTTTTATGGAATTGTATAATATATTCCAAAGGAAAAACGGTTTGCAACCAACAAGACGGGTAAGTGTAGAAGTGCAAGTTGCTAAGTTCCTTTTTATAGCAGGATAAAATATAAGGAATCGCGCGATCCAAGCCTTTTTTGCGCGATCTAGAGAAACTGTGAGTCATCATTTCCATAGTGTGCTCAAGATTGTTATACAACTTGAAGGGAAGTACATGAAATAACCGGATGGCCAACAAACTCCATAAGAGATCTTAACTTTAGTAGATTTTACCGTTATTTTAAGGTAAAAATTAATTATTCTAAAGTATTGTTGATTTGAAGTTGTTGCATTCAAAATAATACTCCCAAAAGGTTTGTGTGTTGAGTGCTATATCTAATCATTGGATTATTTTTGTCCAAAATCCACAAAAGTGGAACTATTGATGTGCAAAACCCTTAAAATTGAGCGTGTTTTTTGGGAAGAAATTCAATAAGAAAAGGGCATGCCTTTGGTGGTCTAGGACAAGAGGGCTATTCAAAATCAAACGGCGGTTAAGATTAATAAAAGAAAGGAGGCAGTTTCTGATGACTGCCCTCTTCTCATATCCCTATATGTCAATGCTCTCGTCTGGAAAGTGCACCGTCCCTTCCGATTTCATGCAGCGTGGCTCACTCATGAGAATTTCAAGGAATATCTTTGCTCCAAATGGGAACAAAATAATCCACTTTATCCCTTGCTTGGAAGAGTGGCGCATGCGCTGGAAGACTGGAACAAAACCATGTTTGGAAACATGTTCCAGAAGAGGAACGAGTTGTGGGCTAGGTTGGAAGGTACTCAGAAAAAGCTTGGACGAGGCCCAAATCGTTTCCTCCTTTGCCTAGAAACTCAACTCCAAAGACAACTAGACAACGTACTGGGACAAATGTAGTCACTGTGGTTCCAAAAATCTCGAGTTGACATGATTCGGGATGGAGATCGGAACACTCGCTACTACCATATTAGCACAATTGTTCGTCGAAGAGTTAACCAGCTTAATACATTACAAAATGAACAGAGTGATTGGATCTTGGATGACGAAGAATTAAAGAACATGGTGCGCACCTTCTTTATGAGATTATACACGGATGATTGCGGCACCTATACACCCTTCCTCATTCCAGTCAATAAATTCCCGACTTTGACAGCTGAGGAGACAACCTCCCTTAACCAAGACTTCACTGGTAGTGAAATCAAGAAGGCGATATTTGAAATGGGGAACTATAAGGCCCCAGGGCTAGATGGTTTCCAAGCGTTATTCTACCAAAAAAACTGGGAGCTAGTGGGGGAGAAGATGATTCAATTAGCCACTAATGCATTGAACAGAGGAAGCTTTCCAAAGGAACTAAAGGAGATGTTTTTAATGCCGATTCCTAAAATGGAGAACGCACAAAGCGTGACTCAATTCCACCCCATCGGACTGTGTAATGTAGCATACAAGTCTTGTCTCCAAAGCTATTGTTAATAGGCTTAAACCTGTGCTCAGCAAGCTCGCGGCTCCAACCCAAAGTAGCTTTGTCCCGGGACGACAAATAGCGGACAACATTGTAATTGTTCAAGTGTTAGGGTTGAATCGAATCGCAATTCGATATCACAGCGGAAGCAAT
>JACYFF010019584.1:82060471-82078231 GCA_017589665.1 Selenicereus undatus
ACTGGATGACCCGACCACACCTCCTCTGGAATCTGAAAATCTAGAGACGTGTGTGGCGACCGGTTCACCAGGTAACATGCCGTGGAGATAGCCTCAGCCCAAAACCCCTTGCGGTCCCAAAGCCCCGCATTAGAAAGCATACACCTTGCTTTCTCCAGAAGTGTCCGATTGATACGCTCCGCAACCCCATTCTGCTGGGGTTTCCCGACCAGAGTCTTGTGCCGTGCTATGCCATTGATGGCACAAAACTCATCAAAGTCTGACTCGACAAACTCAAGCCCATTATCCGTCCTGAGTTTCTTAATCTTTCGTCCAGTCTGATTTTCAACTAAGGCCCTGAACTTCTTGAACATAGTAAAGGTCTCGTTCTTGTGCCTCAAGAAGTATACCCATACCTTGCGCGAAAAATCATCCACGAAGGTAAGCATGTAGCGTTTGCCTCCCATCGAAGGCACTCGGGATGGACCCCAAAGATCCGAGTGAATGTAGTCTAGCACTCCTTGAGTGCGATGTTGCGCTGTCGAGAAGCTCACTCTTTTCTGCTTCCCTAGCACACAGTGATCGCAGAAGCTCAATTTGCTTGTCCCAACGCTACCCAGACGACCCTGCTTGCTAAGGAGGGTCATCCCCTTCTCGCTCATGTGCCCCAGACGCATGTGCCACAAGCGAGTCTCATCAGCATCAGTTGACACTGTACCAACTGCAGCCACCCCTGCAGCTGTCGTCCCATCCAGGATGTACAGGCTTCCCATCCGAAGTCCCTTCATTACTACCATGGCACCCTTCATTACCTTCAGTACGCCATGTTCCATGGTGATGCGACATCCATTCGTCTCCAGTGTCCCCAAGGATATGAGACACCGTGTCATATTCGGGACGTGGCGAACATTAGATAGTGATCGAACGATCCCATCATGAGTCCGTATCTGCACAGTACCTCTGCCTGCAATGTTGCACCGTGTGTCATTGCCCATAAGAACCACTCCAGAGTTCACTGTTTCATAGGAAGTGAACCACTCCCTATAGGGGCACATATGGAAGGTGCAACCAGAATCAAGTACCCATTCATCGCCTATGCTCCTGCCTGTGGTGGTGGCTAAGGACATGCAGGTTGCCACCAACACATCTCCATCTGACCCTGACTCAATCACACACTCAGCTGAAGCAGGCTTTTCAGATCCTTCCCTCTTCTCCTTATTCTTCAGCTTCCAGCAACTGGCCTGAATGTGGCCCAGCTTGCCACAGTAGCGACAAGTCTTGTTTGCGTGAGGATTGCGGGATTTAGAACGATTCTTCTTCCCTTTGCCATTCCCCTTCTTCTCAGGTCTACCACGAACCATCAACCCCTCCGCGGAGTCTGTATGAACATCCAAGTCAAATTTCTCCTTGGAGAGCAAATTCGACTTCACATCCTCGAACGAAATTGTGTCCGAGTTACTGTACAGCATTATCTCCTTGAAATGCTTGTACGATGGTGGTAGGGACACTACTAACAGGATGGCCTTGTCCTCATCCTCAATCTTGACATCCAGGCTTTCAAGATCAACCAAGATTGAATTGAAATCATTCAGGTGCCTCTGAACAGGAGTACCTTCAGCCATTCGAATGGTGTACAGTTTCTCCTTCAGGCGAATTTTGTTGGCAAGACTCTTCTGCATGTAGAGTTCTTCCAACCTCGACCACAGTTCCAACGCAGTTGTGCGATCAAGCACCTCCCTCAGAACATGAGGCGCTAAGCACAGTTGGATTGCGGAAACCGCCTTCAATTCCAATTCCTCCCAATCCTCATCCGTCAATTTTCCACGACGCTTCTTCTGGTGTTCAGCCCATTGTTCATCTGTCATTGTTGAAGGTTTCGTGTGCGGCCCCTGCAGGACCTTCCACAACCCATGTTGAATCAGTACAGCTCTCATCTGTACTTTCCAGAGATTGAAACTCATCTCCCCATCAAATTTCTGGATATCCACCTTCATAATTGAAGACATCCTGACAACCCTAATTTGCTCTGATACCACTTGTTAGGGTTGAATCGAATCGCAATTCGATATCACAGCGGAAGCAATTAGGATGAATAGATAAACAGAAATATGAAACCAATAACAGGAACAAATCACACCAAGAATTTACGTGGAAAACCCCAATGTGGGTAAAAACCACGGACGGCGACAAGCCAGGAACAATTCACTATGAGAATCAAAGTACAAAGATTGCAATCACAATGCGTGATTCAATCTGGATGTTACAATCCCTCAATTTGCACTCAATCTCACCAATTGTGTTTGGGAATGGAATAGCGAACTCAAAATCGCCCTTTTTCGCACTTGCACGGCGGCTCTCAGTGTTTTTCGCTCAACTGCAAAACCTAGGTCGCGAAACCCGAGAAATCTCGGTTTCACTAAAGTGGCACGGTCGTGCCATGAGGCACGGTCAGACCGTGCCAATTCGCTGCCCTCTGAAATCTTCTTCTTTCTTCGACCCAGCGCCAACTGGTGACCATGCCACCCAGCAGCACGCCCGTGCCTATGCCCGTGCCGCCCCGATGGCTCAGATTTTGGGCCATAAACCCAACATCAAGAAATACTCCATACCATGCACCGCAAACAAGGCAAGAGGGGTTATATGACAATAAAAATAGATCTGGAAAAAGCCTACGATCGCATTAGATGGCCATTCCTGCGGGAGACATTACTGGATATGCGGCTTCCGCAAAAATTGGTGGAGGTGATCCTTACATGCGCCACTTCAACCAAGTTCAATGTTCTATGGAATGGAGAGAAAACTGAGTTTTTTAGCCCCTCGAGAGGAGTGCGACAAGGTGATCCTTTGTCTCCATATTTGTTTGTCCTATGCATGGAGCGCCTCAGACAACATATTAAGGACTCGGTAGGATGAGGCCAGTGGACACCACTGCGTGCAAGTCGTGGAGGCCCTGCTCTATCCAACCTTTTCTTTGCCGATGACTTCATCTTGCTTGGAGAAGCCACCAAAGAACAAGCACTAGTGATTAAAGAAGTACGGACGAGTTCTGTAATGCCTCAGGCCAGAAGATCGCCTTCAACAAGTCACTGGTCTTCTTCTCCAGAAACACAAACCGGAATATGGCCAATGAGATTGGGGCCACACTGGGAATTCCAGTTACGGAAGATCTGCGAAGATACCTCGGAATGCCAACCTTTAATGGCAGAGTCACGAAGCATACCTTTAAGAGCATCATGAATCATGTTGATCAGCGGCTGGCTGGATGGAAATCACGGATTCTATCTAACGCAGGAAGGTTGACGTTGGTCCAAACAACCATCTCCACTATTCCGTCCTTCGTGATGCAAACGGCAAAGCTACCTCGGTTGATATGTGATGACATAGATCGGAAATCAAGATGATTCTTATGGGGGGGAACAGAGAATCACCGAGGGGTACATAATGTCTCATGGGAGATGATAATAAAGACCAAGGAGGAAGGAGGACTCGAGCTACGCCCGATGAGACAACTTAATTCAGCTTTCCTCTCCAAGCTAGGCTGGCAGCTTTTGACCGAAAGGAATAGCCTCTAGTCGCGGGACCTACGGGCAAAATACTGCAAAGGTCGATGCGACATAAACATGTTTTCCCCAGCTAAGGAGGCATCTAGTATCACTGAAAATTTCAAAAATGTACAACATGGAGCTCGGCTCAAAGTGGGCAATGGAAGTACAACACTCTTTTGGCAACATAGTTGGGCACTTCACCAATAGTTAATCACACGTGCGTTAAGTGAAATTCCACCCCAAGAGAAGGATCACACTGTAGCGGAGTACTGCGACACTGAATCAGGCTGGCGCTGGGAGCAATTTCCAGCCTATCTGCCGGACAATATTCTTAAAACAATAAAATCGTTTTTCTTGAGTCCAAGAGCTGAAAATGTGGACCAACTTGTTTGGGACCAATCAAGCAATGGGAACTTCTCCCTTAAATCAGTTTTGGGCCTTATTCGCGACAATGATCAAGGGGCAAAAAACCCGATATGGCAACTTGTTTGGCGCGCACGGGCCCCGCAACGCATTAGATTCTTCTTGTGGTTGTGTGCTCATGATAGAGTGATGACGAACGTGAATCGGTTCAAACGTGGTATGTTGAGCACCCCATATTGCAAGTCATGTCTAGATGTTGAGGAGACTATTATTCACAAGATGCGAGATTGTCCAAGAGCTCATGCACTTTGGACAAAATTAGTGCCCTCCACTATACAAGATAGATTCTTCACGTCATCGTCACAAGATTGGTTAGTCCTTAACCTGAAGCCCCCAGCCCAGGTTGATGGCAATTGGCCTACTTTGTTTGCTACGACAAGTTGGTCGATTTGGAAGTGGCGAAATAAATTGTGCTTTGATAAGTCTGTTGGCATTCCCCCACATCCGGAACCGCTCATCAAAGAGAGATACCTAGAGATAACAAAGGTCTTGGACGACTCCTCACCAAATGATCAATCTCCCAGGATGGAATTCCACGTCAAATGGCTAGCACCTCCAATAGATTGGGAGAAATTAAATGTTGATGGCGCGTCGCAGGGCAATCTGGGTCGAGCAGGAGGGGGTGGTGTCCTTCGTGGACCTTTTGGAAATTGGATAAGGGGATTTGCCTGTAACTTTGGAATATGCTCATCGGTGAAGGCCGAGTTGCTAGCACTACTCCATGGACTCAAAATGGCGTGGAACTCTAGACACTGGGATATAAAGGTCAACCTTGACTCACAGATTATAGTCAATAAGATAAAACAGCCCATCACTCGGCACCAGCCATATTACTTCATCGTAAAAAAAATGCCAACAACTCGTATTCAACCAGAATTGGATGGTCTCCGTCCAACATTGCTACAGAGAAGCAAATCGAGTGCCAGATCATTTAGCAAATTTAGGGGTTGATCAGATGGCTCTATTTGTTTCTTTCGAATTCGCCCCTGAGTCGGCTAAGCCCTTCTTGAGGGAAGATAGATGCAATGTACATTGGTCACGCTCGATGCGAATTTCTAAATAACAATTGGGGGCAGTGCCCCTCGTTTGGACCAAAAAAAAAGGAGGCAGTTGATCTTGCGTTCCAATGTAAGTTACCATAGAAAATATTAACTACTATGCATAATTTAAAGAATAGGGAAGCTCCAACACCAAGTTGATAGATACCAAATCAGGAAAATAGAGAACATGAGAAAATTTAGAGAGGAACAGGGAAGAACAAGAGAAAATTTTGAGAATATGTAGGCCATAATTCCAACTCATAGTACTAATCACATATGTAACGTCCGGACCTAATGGCTTTGGTGTGTCTTTTTTTCAGAAATTTTGAACCCACTTAATCGAACAAACTTGTCTGGCCATACAAAATTTTTTCCATTCTGGTAAATTACTTAAAGAACTTAATCATACATTAATTGTTCTCATTCCAAAAATGTCAATCCGGAATCTACTTTCCAGTTTCGTTCTATTAGTTTATGCAATACCTTCTACAAAATTATTGCCAAAGTATTAGTTAATCAAATGCGACCTATCCTAAAGTGTCTTGTATAACCAACACAGAGTGCTTTTGTGCCTCATCGGGCTACCCATGACAACATCTTGCTAGCCCATGAAGTTATGAATAAATTTCATCTGAAATGACACAAAGGTTATGTTGCGCTTAAACTCGACATGAAAAAAGTTTATGATCGTCTTGAATGGGATTTTTTGACTCAGTTATTGTTAATAATGAAGCACGTGGATTTTTTAAGCCTACCCGAGGTTTGTGCCAGGGTGAATCCTCTATCACCGTATTTATTTATTCTATGTATGGATATTCTTGCCCAACAACTTTCTTGCCAAGCTTCGCAGCCAAAGTTCGGCATTGGTTTCAAGATTGCCCCCCGTGTGGAGACAATCCCTTGTCTTCTTTTTGCAGATGACAGCCTTCTGTTTTGTAAAGCTTCCTCCCAAGCTGTTTTTAAACTTAAACATTTATTAGATACCTTCTGTGAACAGTCTAGAAAATTATTAAATTTTCATAAATCCAACATTGTTTTCCAAGAATACGTCGAGTTTGGATAAGTTCCATGTTGCGGGATCGGAATTTTCAATATTCCACACAGTTCTTCGCTTGGACATTAATTATCTTGGTTGTTCCGTCTTTTAGGGACAGCCTACGCTACACTTTTCAAAGTCTGCTAAACAAAGCTGCTAATAAATTAAGCACCTGGAAAGCCAATGCTTTGTCTAATGTAGGGCGTGTTGTGCTTATTCAATCTAATCTTGAAGCTTTACCTGCTCACACTATGCAATGTTTCAAACTTCACACTTCCGTCACACACAAGTTGGATCAAGTCAACCGGAATTTCTTTTGGAAGACCTCGTCCACTGCCAATGGATGTCTGTTAGTGGCTTGGGATAAAGTTTGTAAACCAAAACAGTTTAGTGGGTTGGGCCTGTGAAAAACTGGGGCAGTTAATACTGCTTTTTTAGCCAAACTTACATGGAAGTTTCTCACTCAGCAACCTAATTTCTGGGTCATGCAAATGCGAGCTAAATATGGCACCCCTGATCAGTTTTTCAATGTGGCCCAAAACAATCCAATTCTTGGGTTTGGAAATGTTTACTTCGCCACCGTCAATTTGTTGCTCAAGGTATGCAGTGCAATTGGGTGATGGTCACATGATCAATTTCTGGACACATATTTGGTGCCATGACTCTTGTTTAGCTAAGTTAATGAACATTGATAAGCCTCACATGTTGGATCCTATGCTCAAGGTCAGCTCCTTTATTCTTCCTAACAAGACATAGGATGTTGTGAAACTTGCACAAGTATTACCTCCTATGATTCTTTTTCATGTCCTTGTGGTTCCCATTCTAGTCTTTGACGTTCAGGACAGGTTCTGTTGGGGCCTTATGGGTAGTGGGGAATTCTCCGTTAAGTCCAATACTTGGAAGGCACAGGGCTTTTACTGTTCCCATAAAAGTTTAAGTGGGTATGGAAGTTGGATGTCCTACCCAAAATTCAGATTTTTCTATGGCAATTATGCCACAATGCACTTCCCTCTCGAGGAACGTTATTATGATGTGGGCTACCTATAGATTCTATATGTCCAGCATGTCTTTCTCAAGTTGAGGATAAGGAACATCTTTTTGCCTATTGTCCGTTTGCCAAACGAGTCTGGGATATGGCCATGAAACATGGTTGGATTAGTCAACCACCTTTCCTGCCATTGCACCATACCATTCGGGATGCTTTACATGACTAGTATCTTTGGTGTCGGGGCACCATCCCTACGATTGTTGTACTACTCTAGAGTATTTGGAAAAGCAGGAATGCCATTGTATTCCGAAATGCTATACCCAATCCAATGCGATCACTTATTTGAGCTAAACGCAATTGAGCGGAATGTAAGCAACGACACCGATCTCCACTTCTTTCTACTCCACTTCAATCCTCACAACACCCCTGTTCTATTCTAATCACCTGCACAGTTGGGTGGATTCCTTCTACAGACGGCGTGATAAAGCTCAACTTTGATGGTAGTTGCCTCCCGCCGGGACAGCAGCGGGGTATCTACTACGTGATAGCCAAGGCCAACTCATCAAAGTTGGGACCAGATTTATGGTTGTTGCTCCTATTCTAGTATCTGAAGCAGCAACACTATGTGATGGTCTTCAAGTAGCTGTCGATGCTGGTTACCAGCGCCTCCACATAGTGGGCGATAGTCAGATTGTTATCCAGGCAGTATTAGGTGATATCTGTATTCTATGGCGAATACAGATGCTGATCCATGATATTCGGGCCATGTTGTCAATGTGCTCTATTGTCTGTGCTCGCCATGTCTATCAGGAAGGTAATATGGCAACTGAATGGTTAGCTAAACTGGGAGTTTCATCTAAAAATACTTTGATGTTCTGTACCTCCCCGTCCCCTGAACTCTCTTGTATTATATTTGATGACTACTTAGGTAGATCCCTTGAGAGAAGGGCTACCTAGTATGTGTATGTAGTTACCTTTTTCAAAAAAAATAAAATATATGTAACGTCCTTTAATATTATGAAAAACTCTTATTATATCTCTATGAGATTTAATACAAGCATGAAAATCCACTACACTTGTAAGCTATAATCTTTTCCATAAGTCTATACAACGGGCACACATCATAAAGAACTTTCTTTGCTATCAGATATAACTTGTAATGGATATTCACATAGAGTAAGTGCAACCCTAAGTCATCATAATCCATGCTCATACATCAAGGAAAAAAAATGTGCACAAAGCCCTGTGTGAAGGAATATGCCAAGCACTAGCGTAGCAACATGACGTGAAGTTCTAGAAGAAGTGTACTAGTAGCGAGCAAAGCAAAGCAACAAATTTCTCTAGCAATTGAACAACAAGCACCAACAATGTGGCAATAACCAACAACTGGAAACAACAAATAATGGGGGTCTTGGAACAAAGTTTTCAAGTAAACTTTGTTTCCTTCTTTTGGGTCAAAGATGAAAATATTTTGGGTTGAGAAAATTGTAACAAGTAGCTGAAACATATGCTTAGCGGTAGTGTGTGGTGGCAACAGTAGTAGGTGTGGAAAACTTAATTGTTGACACCAAATTAATAGAGAACAGGGAACAATGGTATCAAATTGATAGAGGCTATATAGGAAAAATTAAGGGATTTAGAAAGGAAGAGGGAACAATAAAGGGACGAAGAGGGGAAAATTAGCATATCCATGCTCAATTCAATATTTATTCAATATTCGATGATGGTTTAATGAGTAATCATGACCTATGACAAGAATTTTTTTATAATAGCCTAAAGACTTAAATACCATTACGAAACTACAACAAAACACCTATACAGAATTGAAAACTTAGTATCTTATAAATACCCCTTAATATCTTTGGGGGGCACATAGGAAGAGGAAACTGCTCGTACTATCTACTACTTTGGTCTAGCACAACAATAGAATCTCATGTCGATTGAGAGCTGAGAATAAAGACTTATTTTGATTTATCTAAAGTACCCTTTAATATCCAATGTGAAAATAATATACAAATATTCTAAAAATACAATAATCTCTAAATGCAAGACTTCCAATCTGCCTTGATTTGGGCTTCTTTTATGTTAATCTCCAATATTCTCCCTCACAGCTGGAGAAAAACTCATACTCGAGTTTTATAGTGACGTGGAATAAGAATGTCCAAGCATGAAGACAACATTGATATGCAGGAAAAAATAACAAGAGAAAGTTTTTGAATTCCTCCGTAGAAGTAGCCTTAAGAAAATCATACGTAATTGTTTGACGATTAAGAAATACGAAGGGATACTGATAGGCCCACAAGTGCACTATGACGTTATAGCAAATCAAGGTTGTCTCCCACAAGGACTACGTCAATCTGTTGGGCTTTATTCCCTCAAGATATGCTAAAATAATCAAAATGTGAGGATGAAATTAAATAATCTACTATCTAATCTAATGGATAAATAATCAAAGAATTAAAGTAAAAAAGCAATCACCTAATCCATGCACTAGTCAAACACCTCTATTTCTATTACTTATTTCTAAGTTGACAATTGAAGTATCACAGCCCTCTTTCAAAATGAAATGAGATACCTAAATCTAACCAATTAACATTTCTCAAGGGTTCTCAAATTGTTCAAGTTCACCAAGCATGCCAACATCAACCTAGGTTTGTTAAGCAGTGACTTAATCTTAAGCAATCACACAAACAAATCAAATATGAAATTCCAACATCAGATTTCACGTTTTAATACTTCATCTAATGTCTAAGATATGCAAGCAATGATCAAGTTTATCATAACTAATTCAGTACTCCAATGTTTGATAAAACAACCTAAGAATTCCAAAGCACCTAAATGATCAATACAAGATTAGATTCGAACACAAGTCTAACATAACCCGAAGATCAAAAGTACGAGTCAAACATGTATTAACACAATCTAATGTATCAATGTGGAAAGCAATAAATCTAATGGAGAAAAGAGAAGATAATGGAAAGAGTTTTTGAGCCTAAACGCATACTTGAATCCGTTAATTGCAAACCCGCTCCTGCTTTCTTGCGAATCTCCCCCTTTTACTTGCTCTCTATTACTCTAATGGAGCCTAATTCTAATTTAGAGGGAGGATGCTAGAATAGATGACCCTAAGTCGCTAGAAAGTCGAGCATCAAGCATGAATTAACACAGCTTGCCGTGAAACCATGGGGCTCACCATAGATTGGCTGTGGTGTCTACTAGATGCTTCAAAATGTTGTAAATTTTGCTCCGCTATTGAGCTGCTTCGCTATTGAACTGGACCAAGTAATCTAGGAACCCAATTGGGTTCCCCTCTTGTACAATCGATTCACTAAGGAGCACGACCGGTTCATTTAAATCCAACTAGCTCAATCTGGTTCTAGGCTATTTGTGGTTGGTCCAAGCGAAATCATGGCCCGATCCTTGGGCTTTTACTTCTTCTCCATTTATTTTGCAAGTCAAGTTCTTTTTGATAAAATCTGCAAAATATCAACAACACCACCAAACTCGAGCATACAACAAAAAATAAGGAATAAAATCACCAAAAAATGCACGCTTATCCCACAGAAGCAAGCAGAGCCTCCTAAAAATCCTATGCAAATTGGAGACTTATCACTCCCCCATACTTGACCCTTTGTTTGTCGTCAAGTAAACACTAGATAAAGCCGAAAAGGGAATATGCATCTAAGATTAGTTCCTACTTAGTTTAGGCAATTGATAGCACATCACAAGTAAGAGTAACAATCAATGGCAACTCCAAATAGTTCACAAGACATTTCAAAATCAGGTGAAGGTGAATGTTTTCAAAGACTTTTAAAACTACATGCTCGACATCAAACATGATATCCTCCAATGAACCACGAAACACATCATGCAAGCACATGGGATTGAGTGCAGCTAAGTGGATCAGTAGGACCTCACTTTTAGGAAATATGGATCATTCCTGCTCATGTGTTCAAATATAGCATGGGTT
This sequence comes from Selenicereus undatus, assembly GCA_017589665.1. Classification (NCBI taxonomy): domain Eukaryota; kingdom Viridiplantae; phylum Streptophyta; class Magnoliopsida; order Caryophyllales; family Cactaceae; genus Selenicereus; species Selenicereus undatus. The sequence goes on from JACYFF010019584.1 coordinate 82,071,453, forward strand.
CACTCAAGACTCATTCTAAAGAGCACTTGGTATGGCTTGTAACGTGGGCAAAAGGGTTAAGGGAAGGAGGTGGACAAATAAATTTGGGCTATGTGGAACTAATTACAAAGCACACTGAAGTGCAACTAACAATGAACCAATAAATCATAAAAAACTCCAGCACTTCACCCCAACAATACAATACAAATGCACCACACGAATCAAGTGAGAAAGGCGTTGACATAACAAAGAACATAAGCTATATACAAGATATCAATGCCAATCAATTATTCAATTTTTTTGAATTGCTTTTCTTGTTTTACTTTTTGGGGTGTGAAATATAAAAAAAAAAAACTAAGCATATGCTTGGGTTATGGTGGTAAATCTAATCTATAAGCCACTGGGTTAAACCATTCAATGATTTCATAAGGCCCAATGTGCCTAGGCTATTATAACCTTGACTAGAGAAACTCTTAAGAATACCTTACCTGCCACTTGAAACTCTAATGGTCTCCTCCCTTTTATTGGCATAACTCCTTTGTTGGCTCTGGGTATTCTTGATGTTTTCTTGAATCTTTCTTACCTCTTAGAGGTTACTGCGGTTAACTCCGACCCTATAATCAATGCTTCATCCAATGCACTCCAATACAACTAGGAATCATTTGAGATTATGCTCTTATTGAACGACCCTCTTTTTGTATTATTAATTGTGTTAGATCCTCATTGTGGAATAGATTATTGACTCTATTCTGAGATTTGATGTTATCTTGTAACCTAAGTGTGTAGTCCCTTTTAAGCTAGCATTGAAGGGATATTTTAAATTCTGTCTTGCAGCTCTAACTTGCTTACATAACTTTCCCTCATCAATCTAGGCAACAACTTGCTCTAGGTCTAAATTTGACAATAACGATGAACATGTCCTAGGATAAGAATGATGAAAATGGTAACCAAGTGAGTCATTGTGCACAAAGAGAAATAAACATTGAAATTAAAAATGACTGATAAAAGAGGGATTGTCATGGAATGGCTAGGATTCAGATAGCTATGAGTTTAATAAAAAAAAATAAAAAATGGAGGACTTCAATATTCATGTTTTGCACGTATGAATCATAGGAGAAACCAATAGATAGTTGACACCTCTTGAGCTATATTGATGACAAAGATGAGTGTTCTACACTATCTAAATCAGGGTGGGTAGTTAGAAGCTTCAATTATAAATCAAATTGTGTTGTTTATCAAATAAGAAAGGATTATAAGATCCAAAAGAGGGAGACAAGATTATTCACTCGCTTAAGTACTTTTAATAAAAGTTCTCGCCATTTAATCAAGCTGTTTAGATCGCCACATACCTAAGAATGAAGTGGGGTCATTTGAGCCTTACAAGGAATAAGAGATGGACTTTCCAATAATCTTCACAACAAGGGTGGTTAAATGTCAAAATCATAAATATAGTACTAATATCATAAGAAATGGATTAATTATGACATCCAACATAGGGCAACAAATAACAACCAAATAGATGTTTGAAGGAAAGAGATCAAACCCTTTCAAAAGAAAAAGGAGGTTCACCTCCACTTAGGTTTAGCAGTTGAATTACAAATGAAATAGTAGCCACTAAGCTTCAATAAGTTGACTTTCTAGCCACAATCAATATGATAAATGCAATAGATAGATTTGGACAAGCAGAATGTAGGACATCTTGGATTTATTATAAAATGAATCCCCATGAATATGCCCTTGCTTGCATGAAGCAAGTTCTAGTAAAACTACAAGATTCAACAGAGAGGGTTGAATTCATTTATGAGGAGTGGCATTTAAAAGTTAGAATAACGGTGGGATTACAACAATCAACATTCACCCACACTAGTGAGAGCTAGATTGCATCTTTGATTCAAAACAAGCTAGATGGGCTTACGATTATGAATAAATAGGGTACATGATATATGTGCAAATACACTTTCAATGGAGTGAAGAAGATGATGATGAAAATCAAAAGTATCAGAATGTGGATAATCATTTAAAGTCAATTAGGAATGTATTCCATATTTAGCAACAAGTTTCAAAGATATGGTGGATGATGCTAGAAAGAAGGCACGAGCACTATTGAGGATTCACAAAACTCTAAAGGTCTAGAATGAAAAAGAAGGGAAATTAAATAATGTTGGTAGAAAGCAAATTTTAAAGACAAGGCAAACCAAACAAATATGAGAAATACTAGAAGAAAGAGTAGATGACAAAGGGGGAAGTAAATCAATGACGAAAAGTAATGAGAATATGCTAATATAAGATTTTAATGAAAAGAATAGATGATAGATGTCAAAATGATGGGTAAGGAAGCAATAATATGAAACATATAGGATGGAAAAAATTGTAAGCTTAAACAATTCAAGAATGGAGGGCAGTAAGAGTGAAATAGTTCCACATATCAGTTGCTTTGGAACAAGAATATTTGATATTCGTTTGAAAGCTAAACTAGTATTAAAATAGGAGATTTAAGTAGTGATCAAATGTTCAGGGGTAGATCAAATATTGTTGCTTGCAAAGAATAGTAAGTACATCGTACGAACCCAAAATCGGACTTTGAAATTATCCGTCTGCAGAAAGTAAGGTGTAAATACTCAAAATGGGACTTCAGCAAACGTATATTTCATCAGTCATGTACGAATCCACATGTAGGTTTATGTGATTACAAGAAGAAAAGTCAAGATGGTTCCCATTTTCTCCTCGAGGATCAGGAGAGCAAAATAAAGGTCTAGGTTATAAAGTTGAATGGAGAACTTGCAGGAGCACAAATATGAAGGTCACAAATGACATCAACAACAAGGTGATCCTATATTCAAGGCATTCTTATAGAAGCTCCAGTTACACCCACAAAGACATATTATTAGCAACCCTACAGAGGTCTACAAAAAGAGTTTAAGGCATCACAAATAGGGATAGACTTGGTTTTACCAGTATATTTAACTAATTTGAATTCACTTATATGAAAAGGGGGAACATCCTTTTAAATGCAGTAGATTCAAGAATATTAACAAAAACAAAATAACAAAAGTCAAAGTCAACTATGAGCAAGAGCGGTCGGATGATTGAAAGAAGTAAGTTGAGCAGAGGTAATTAGTGAAAGCAAGAGGGACATATCTTGCCTTGATGATAGGGATCCCATATAAAGATTAATGTCATGAGATAATTCAGTGATGGAACAGATATGCAATGAAACATTGGTAAGGCAATCAAATAATTTTTTCAAAGGGGGGTAATATATTAAATTGTGTTATTGCATAATAGGGGGTGTGGCTAGCTCTAGGTTGTAATCAAAGAGATTAAGGGTTTCCAATAAGGATGCACAATTATGTAATGGTATCTTGCAAGGTTGGCCTATTGTCAGTTTGCCAAAGTTCGGTATACACTCTTTTAGATCAATATAGGAACTTACACTGCTAAAATTCCATGGGTTTGATACATTCGTAAGAAAGTCACCCAGGTTTTTAACCTTTATGTCGACACTTCCCATATCTTATTGCCCTATAATCCTCAGGTGTTTTGCCTTGAGTTGTGGCTTGGCAATATCCTTTTAAATTTGACATTTCATTCTTATAAAGTCATTAGTAAAAACGGTATATAGTTCATGAATATATACTCGAGTCACCAGTCCCAATTTGTAACTAACATTAGTTGTGATGCCTTAACATCCAATACCATGAGTTCAACCCATAGAACCATTGTACTTGTATTATACTTCTCTATAAATTATTCATCCCCCAAATCTTATCCATGAACCTTGTTTGTTGGCTAAAATATAAATTATGTCTTGTAGAATTTCTAGTATATAAAAATAAAGAATCTGTACACACATATACATCACATCTTTGAGACTTTCCCTATGGTTCCACCTGTGTTGATAGTCGTTTTTTGCAAAATGAGTATGCGTAAAGTTGGTAATCACCACTCTTAGTTCTTTGATGAATCCAATGTCTAGCTATCTTGTCTCTTCACTCTCTCTTTTCTATTCTTTTTTTTTCTCATTTACTTTTCTCAAATTGTCCCACGTGATTATCACTGCATATAACACCATCATGCTTCTATGAACCCAACAAATTAGAGCCTTCTATCTTTGATAGGATAAGGAACGAAACACACTTTTCATTTATGCTATCCTCTTCTCTCTCTCTCCTGTTCTTTTTTTTTTTTGCTTTTCCTTTTTGTCTAATTCTTGGTAACCCCAAAAAGTCTACTTACCGAATCACCTCATACACTACAAAATAGAATTTTCTCCACCTAATTTATTTTGTATATCTAATGAGTACAGCTTGACCTAACATCACTCATCACCTAACCCATCAGAATCGGAAAAGGAATTAGATATAGTATTTATTTAGATTCTCTTACGAATATCTTGGTACTAAAATCCACTTTAGTAATTTCTATGTGCCCTTAGGGTTTGTTTTAGCCTCATAATAAGCGTGGATCTTAAAGGGTCAACCACATTATACAATCCCGAACCTTTGAGGGAGTTTTCCTCTACATATTTTTAGAGTTTTCAATACCTACTATTGACTTAATTGAGACATGTTTATTTACATAACCTGAGTTAATGTCTCAAATTCGTTGTCCCAACCAGAAACCCACTTCTGATATCCTACACCTCATCACTACCTACATTATTGTAAAACATCCTTTAAGATACAATGACTTGTATACACCTAGCATACAGTAGCCTACATAAGTTTACATAATTTGGAAATCAATTAATGACAACACTTCCTTTACTTGATAACCTTATCTTGCAGCATACAACCCATATAGTACCAAGTATTATACCATAAGCTATGGGACCGCCATCACATAATTCACCATAATAAATTATTATTGCAAATCACATGTGACAACGTGGTAGGCCCTTAGACATATACTCTATTACAATGTCTAATTCATATTGATTCAATACGAAGATATTGCAACATAATGCATTTCCCCTATCTAGAAAGTTAGATGTGATTTGCTACTACACCAATTAGATACAAATCTACGATTGGCATCACCATACTTGAACATTAGTGTGTCTGTGTAGCTTGATAAAACCTCTAAATTGAATCCATTGACACAAAACAAATAGCAAATCCCAAACTCCACATAATTCTCACTATGAGCTTAGTAAACTTCCCTCGGGGACGTATGTTAACAAGAGGTCAACTGAATACTCCTTGCTCCATTTTGTTAATGAAGGAGGCCCAAGATGTTATCTAATTCTGTTGTTGGTCTTAACACAAAGGGCTAAGGGTCAAGCGTCCTTATTATGCACTCATACGTATGAACTCATAGGCAACATCTCATTTAACTAGCCCAATACAACTCATAAACACCCTATAGCTCATGGTGGCCAACCCAAGCTCTGATACCACAACTGTAATACCTCTAATCCCTTATTACTTGATTAGCCTAATCTGATTATTTAATCATGGTTGCAATAGAAGTCTCAACAACTGGAGGCATTATCACCGTCCTAAGTCAGACAAGGCTATATAATAACTACACGACCTCAACTGAAATACTTTCACATTTACAAGTCCCAATAAGCTGAAAGCATGCAAGACAACTTTGAACTACAATTTAACTTTAACAGAACTATGGTATAACTAGATTGAGTGTATTCTCCACATCAGGCGTGCTTATTCAGAATATAACACAACATGACCCTTGAGCTTTGTCAAGTCTTCATGTTATGCAAAAATCCATTCTGAGCATAAAGATGTCAAGTAGCAAAAGGCATGGAGCCTTACCTCCTTAGCTTGTTGGGGAGATAACTCTTCATTGATTCCTTACTTAAAATAGAAAACACAAAAATATTTCAAGAAATGAGCCAAAGCCTAGTCCGTTTATTCGTATACTGTAAAATAAATTTTTAGAATAATTTAGTTAGGTGCCCGCATTTCAATTCATTTTAGTTGGACAACAAGAGAGGGAGAGAATGTGAGTAAACTTGCCTTACCAATTATTATATGAAAGTGGAACCCCTCTTGATGTATGAGGCAACTATTGATATAGGTATGCACCTCCTAGACCAAACGGGAAGCCTGAGCTGAAGTAGTGTAGGTGGACTAAATGGGTGTAGGACGTGATGTTTGATAATTGATGGGCCACTTAATTAGGTGACAAAACATTGCTTCAAACTGATTCGTTGCATGAATATTGTGTAAAATTTACATATTATCAGAAACATGTGAATTTTCAAAGAGTACAAGCAACAAACATACCTAAAAATTTTTAAATCTCTCTCCTTTTATAAAGTATTTGTCGTTCATGGCTTGACAACGACGAAAATAGTCTCGTTTCTGCTCCAAATATATATTTTTATGGTTAATAGAGTTTCCAATAATTTTTAAAAATTGAAATGTTAGTAACTAAGTCACAGTCTTCCTCACAACTTTTCTTAATTATCAATGCACTCACGATTATTTTCTTAGACACATACATTGATTGTATCTCCCCCTTTTCTATATTATTCCCCTCCTTTTTAATGTTGTCGTTATTGTTATAATTAATGAAATTAGTGTTAGCATTGTTATTATAGGTTTTAATATTGTTTTCTTCATTATTGCTATTGTCAATGTTATTATTATTTATGGTTATTGCCATCAATTTTAGTGATTTGTCTATAAAGGGCTGAGGTTAGACAAGACCATTTGCAACTCTAAGTTATCTTCTATGCCAATTATATGTTTCCAAACCCAAATTGCCAAATTCTCACTCTCTTCGACCTCAAGTAGGCTTTGCTTCATATTTATTTGTTTTGATTACAAGGG
>JACYFF010019584.1:82083848-82101010 GCA_017589665.1 Selenicereus undatus
ATATATATATATATATATATATATATATATATATATATATTTATATACATACATACATACATACATATTCCATGATTACCAATTTTTATAAATGGAGTAATTTTTATTTATGTATTTATTTCTAACTTCTGAATGCTTTAATTTGGAGCGTGACTAAATTTTATTTCGAGGCCATTTCATTGTCTCAACTTGTAGTTGCATAAATATATCGAATGTTGAACTGAAACGCAATGTTGAACTTAATTAAGTTAAATAGAGATTAACTAAAGCAATTAGCATGATTTTGGTTCAAACTATTACAAAAGCAGAACAGGATAGGAGAAAAAAAGTCTGAGAGCATTTTTACAGTGTTAAAAAGTGAGATTTTGATGGAAATAAAGGGCAAGTTCCATTCGATGAGCCTAGGCTAATGAATCCAAGTATAAGAACAAAGATAGGTGTATGATTTTTACGAAGATCATGCCCACTATAAGGAAGATTGTTGGGGCCTACACAACATCCTCTAGAATCTAGCTAAGAAAGGATGTCTGAGTGCCTATCTAAGGCACATACCCTACAAGAAAAGAAAGGTCCTAGTGAGCAAAACACAAGAGAAGACATTAGTTGCATAGAGAAGGGACTCGGAGAAGTGGTGAATGAAATCACACGCCACCAAAATGGTCGGGAGTGGCATGCCCAAATTATGAGGGGATCTCAAATAACCCAAGGAAGGGCATGATTAGTCCTGCGACTAGGGGACTCACTTGGGCGAATCAAATCTCTACTCGACCTTGAGGACTAGGAAAGGCTAGGAAATCCTGTGTAGAGGCTTGAAAATGGCATCTCATTTTAATAAGCTCACTGATGAAATTAATATCCCAATTTAAATTCTCAAGGGCCCAGCAGCGTGAGAGCCTAAGACAAATAAAAAATAAATAAATGCAAATCAAGTCCGCGAGATAAACTCGCCTAAGGGCCAGCCTCAGAGGGAACCCGATCAGGGTTCCTCACAAAGAGATCCCGCCAGGGCTCCTATTCTCTACTTTGCGGAGACCCATTCTTATTAAACTAGTTAGACAGACCCCACTAGGATTAGATCACCATGTCTAATTAAATTAATTTCGGCTAGTTAATTAGAGATCTTGTTTGTCATGTTAGTCTGTTTAGATTAAGCTTAGCAAGAACAAGATTAGGTCTCCCTTTCCTAGGCTAATTCACATAGCCTTCTCAATAGTTACTAAAAGGGAGCTGACCCTTTGGTTTGAGGGGACGAATTTCATTAGAATGACACATTGCCCTAAAACCATCAAGAGCTACAAAAAAGTGAGAAAAAGAAGAGAGATTTGGGATTCCTTTTCTAAAAGCGAGAATTAGTGGTTAGAGAAGGAAATCTGACATCAGTTCGATAAAGCGTCATTCTCCTGGGTTCGTTGAAGATTCAGGCAGGGTTATCCTGAGTGCGCATTTCACAACTTCCTTCCTTTTCTCTGTATTTCTTTTCCTTTAATTTGATTAATTGTAGTTTGGCAAAGATGTAATCTTTAATTAGTTTCATCCTCGCCCACTGTAATAATTTGAATGGTTTTCCACTTTCCTAACTCCTGGATGAACATTGTGTTTTGGTTTTATGAACGATTCTGTTTTTTCGCATGAATATATGTTGGTATAATTAAGTCTTAATTTCTTGTGTTGATTAGCAGAGGCTGTTAGTGATGATGGGCGGTGATAAGATGCATCCCATCGCATCACCGTACAATCACCGCTAAATCTAGAAGCTTGGTTGAAGACCAAGGAGTAAGGATAGTCCGCACACTAGGGATTGCCCGGGCCTTTCTAAAACCTTTTGAAGCAACGTCAATTTGTCCCTTCGGTTGTCCCTACCGGTGGGATTTGCTTCAAAGGGTAATGTAGTTTGTAAGTTTTTCCTAAAACTCATTAGTGACTCTATTAGCAATATTTGATACTTTTTCTTTGTTCCATTTGATACCTACTTCTGCATTGTCGAGTGTGGAACGCAGGTTTGCATCCTAGTAGCAAAATCAGCATGGTCTAGAACATGGGTTCGAAATTAACTTAGAAATTTGCTAGGCTTCCTAGATTAGACCTGCACCCAGATTTCAAGTCAGGCTATGAGGCAGTTGACAGGATCCAAGCCAGGAAGCTGGACTTGGCCCTGCCCAGGGAACCTGGCCGAGTTTCTTGGTTAGGGCCAAGGCCCAGTTTCTCGAGAGTCTGTAGCCCAATTCTACCTACTGTTTTGCAAAACAAAAGTATAAAATGTGGAAATTAAATATGCTTTTAAAAAAAAGTACCTGGCAAACGAGCCCAACCATTCGTGGGGGATCGCACCCCCAAAGAGGTGGATCCTTACATCCTAGGACTGGTTAAAGGCTAGGAGGAAGGGCCCGGGAGGCGATCATTGAAGAAGCCCCCAAGAGGCACTGGAGTAGTGAAAAACAAAGGGGCAACTTAGCCCTTAAGCCTCTCAGGGTTCAAAGATTCTAGAAATTTATGTCCCGGGAAGGATGGGAGATGATGCCCTTAACAATTTTCCTTGTGAAAGGATGAAAAATGGGTAGGAACCGGCTTCTCATGATCATGGCAAACCAATTCTTAGAATAATGCCAATCACCACTCTGTATTCTCTTCTTGAGTTAAGGTACTTGAAAGTAGAGTAAACAAAGCTAAGGAGTCTGGCTTTGTCAAGGACTGATAACCAATAGCCCTCCAACAAGCAAGTCTTATGCTCTTCATTTAACCTCGCTATGGCATCATCCTAAAGAGGACTTCTACCCAACCAGTCCCTTACGAGGCAAGTAGGGAATGACAAAGCACTATAAGGGGCCTACATAGATCTCCAATCCCAAAGCTTCAAAATTTATGAATCATAAATTCCCAAATAACCTTTGAAAACTTCTAAGAGAGTGGTAAAAAACTCATAAAAACTGAAATTCAAAAAAGGAATTAGGAATGTTTCAAAAATCTGATGCAAATTCTGATAGAGTTAATGGATATTTATATCCAAAATAAGAGTAAGAAAATCTCTCATTTTCGGAGGGAAAAACCCTAAAAGGTATTAGATGTCCAACCAAATAACTTCTCAAAATTGAGAGACTCATCGTTAACTTCTTGGGGAAGCAGTGAAAAAGATGAGAAGCCAAGCCACAAACGAGCAAATTAAGTGTTAACACATACAGGCAAAGATCTCTAGGGGACAAATTATTATCGTTGATAAGAAATCTCCCAAGATATTAAAAAATTCAATTAGAATAACTTTCTTAAACTGAATTAGACAATCCATTGGGAGATAGATTTGAAACACTTGTTACGAAGGAGCTCAAGTCCATAAGGGCAGTTAAACCAACCATGAGATGTCCACGACCTAAGGAATTCTAGAACTGAACATACTCCTAATGAGGTATGTAAGCAAAGCAAAAGTGCTAGGGTTGAGGACCACTAAAGTAACAAACCTGAACCTCAGAAGAAAAATGATGTTCGAGTGGAATCTAGAATATTGGTCCTCAATATTTATCCATGGCAAAGCCCAGTCAGAAAGCCTGAATTCATTCTAAGGCTCCCGCCTTTGGACCCCAGAGTGCACTCCAATATAAGCCTGAGGGAAACTTGGCCCGACTGCCTTCAGAACCTCATAAATTTGGCTTGCACTAGGGGAAATGTAAAAGAGATCATGTCTCAACTAAATCTCCTACGAAGAGCAAATATCTAAGACACAAAGTATTTAGGAAAAAAATTTAACCTGCCTAAGGATGGAGTCCTAATACGGATTCTCTAAAAGGAAAAATAGATTCGCTCTAAATCCCTTTAGGCAACACTAGGTTAGATCTCTAGGGTCTGTTTGGATGGGGAGTAGATGAGAGTAAGGGGAAGTAAGGGGGAGTAGATACTCCTCTTTACCCTTGTTTGGGAGTAACAAGAGGAGAGTGAGGAGGGCTGAGAAAATTTTCACTATCTTATTACTAGTCTGAGGAACCTATTGAAGTATTGACTGGTGCATCAGTTAAGCAATGCCAATCCATGCTGGCCAGTACCGTACAAGATTAACTTAATTGGTATGGTACTAAATTTATAACAATGTTATCACGTAGGTAACTAGAGAGTAGAGAGTAGAGACTATTAAACCACACTTTTCTTGACCAAATAAGACATCAATTGGCAATCAGCCATGCTCAATATGATTTCAAAATAGTACCAGCGTATTCTTACTCTAGGTAGCTTATGCAGGTAGGGCAATGGACAGGCACTGGTGTCAAAATACTCGATGAGCAATGCAGGGAGAATGATACTTATTTAGTTATTTTGAATACTCTATGCTACTTAATACTGGAAAATGGTGTAGAAAGCTGCAGGGAGAATGATATTCATGTTGAATACCCGACACTACTTAATACTGGAAAATGGTGTAGAAAGCTGAGTCATTCAACTTTGCTAAAAATCTTGCGGAATATTGGGTAAAAGACTAGACACTTGGGATTTAACACACAGAAAAATCAAATGTCCAATGAAACTGCTGGTGCTCTGCAAAATGTAAATATATTTCTCTCTCCACAATGCTGAATATATCTTAATCATCTTATCAGCTATTATCATACAAGAATGCAAAGAATTGAAAGAATGGCTGAAGAATGCAACACTGCTGAATGCCCACTCAACAGTCTTAGAGTAGCAGAAAGCAGTGTATAAATTCAGCAAAATCCCACTCAAAACTTCTCAGAAGCTACTGAGATCCCACCTTGATACGGCCAACATGGCAAGCATTCACTAAAGCCCTCCAAGGAGGCTCATGAAACAGTATTGGCGAGCTCTCCAAGTTCATCATATACTTCATGTTTTCAATCAAGCCCATTTCAGGAAAAATTCAATGCCAGATGAGCCAAGTGCGTGTTCCTGGAATCCGATCGGGAAGCCTAAATTAGAGTAAATTAGTGTAACTGAGTAGCAAACCGTGTTCTTGTATCATGATTGTCCAAGGGTTCCACACGGCAGTTCTGACTAGGATGAACATTCATGAGAACCCACATGATGCTGACGATACCGAACTGTTGACTCCTAGTTCAGGGCATGGAGGAGGATACACATTGCTTGTAGAACCCGAAACATGCTCACAATGCCATGTGGTTTTTGATGAGCTCAACCCAAGAATAGTAACATTCCTCAGGCATATTCCTTCACATGGCGATCCCTCAATGCCAAGTATCTCAGGAGCTTTCTGGGAGTTCTCACTTACCACATCACTTATGAATACCCTCCAAACTCTAGGAAAGGCTTTTGGGTCCCACCTATCATCTGGGTGATCATTTGCCCCCCTACTAAACTTAATGGGCACTTTCACTCGCTCCAATCTTAGGTTACTTATGGAGATATTTGCTATGTATCCTCCTCTTCCAACATCTGTTTTAATCCGAACACCAGCTGCTGAATCCCAGACATGAATATCCTCAATGGTTATGTTGTATACTCCCCCAGACATCTCACTGCCTATTCCAACCCCAGAGCATGTTGGAGTCGTGCCCGAAATTCTTCTCACTATAATGTTTGAGCTGGGTTGAGCCATAGCAATACCATATTGATCCCACCCACTCTTCACAGAAACTAAATCATCGCCGCTCTCAATGTAACAATCTTCAACGCATACGTCTGAGCTTGAATCTGCAAAATTTTGATTAATTATCCTAGTTAAAAACTACCATGGAAAGAAACAATTTTGCCATTTAGTATACAAAGCACTAATTTGTTTAAAAAGAAAAAAAGAACAAAAGAGTAGAACTATTGCTTTGCTACCTGGGTCCACACCATCTGTGTTTGGGGCATTGAGAGGGGCCAATATGGACATGTTCTTGACCAAAACGTTCATGGAGCAACAAACAGAATATCCAATTAACAATGGTTCAAAATTACCATGTAATAGGTTCATTTGTGTCCTATACCTGGGGAACAGGTCATTTGGTCAGATTTGAGCCTGGTTTGGGTCAGAAAGGGTCAACAGAATACTTGGCTAAAATAGTGTTCAAGTTGGGTCACATGGATATGTTGTCAATTTTGGGCCTATTTAGTTTAGATAAGGTTTCAGGTCCAAATTGGGTCGCCTGATTTCATGTCATCCAGGATGCATACATATGGGTTGATTTGGCAGGTCTACTCTAGGCTATAGGCAGATCGCTGTACATCGGTTTTCACGTCATCAGTCTATGACCTCTGGGTTTTTTATTTACTTTTAACAGCAAGAATTTTCAAGGTAAAAAGATCATTTATAGTTGATGACATTACTACATGAAAACATCAAATGTTTGATCCCGAGTCCCCGGTATTAACAATAGATCACAGCCATCAAATATACAAGGGAACTGCTCCACTAGCCTGCAGTAGACAGGATGGATTGTCCAAAATGGAGAATTTTGAAACGTGAGATTGTAAATCATGATGTTCTGTGAATTAACAAATTCAACAAGAAGCCCTCTGGTGTGCTCCAGAGTTCTGTTCCACCACATATCCCACCACATTTTCCCCTGTCCATCAATAATCCCATTCTGCCCTGCAACAAAAGAAATAAGGCCTAATAAGACACTAGTGACAATTAAAACCTAAATCTTGTGCAAGCATCAGGAACAATGTTGGTTGGTACTAGTGTCAAATTTTGACTTTAACATGTCCAGGAGCAAAATCAAAGCACAACTTTTAAGAGTACTGAATCATGCCATTGGCCCAAGTGACATATCTCATCTTTCCGTACCCAGGTGCTTTGTGATCCTATCACCCCTAGATGTTACCTGAAGAAAGCTAGTAGATACCCAATTCCACATTAGCATCTACATTTGTAAAGCTAAGCACAACCCTCGCCTTTGCCTTCAGGGCTTCCCTAAAAATACACAACTCAATAACAGAGTCCAAAAAACAGAGGCCTTTATTCAATTATGTTCGACACTTATTTATAGGCTTATAGGGCATAGCGAGTTCCCGCAGCAGTAAGTTCATTACAAGCATCTGCATTCAAGAGAGCCAGCAGAACTTCAGAATAAGGATGTCTTAGGAATAATTCTTGAGTGTCTCCAAATAGCCACCACTCACCAGGACACCATAAGGTCCAAAACCGCTTGCTCCATGGTCCAATTCACAAGGACCCACAAACTCTGACACTGAAAGACATGTAGTTCGAAGCAGAAAATTCAATTGCCCTATAATCCACTAGCCGGTTAATCCGCAATCCCAGGAACTGCAGATCTGACTCTTTATTAACCCATCCCCAACATGAGGAGGGGGAAGGGGAATAGAACCTTAGCCATTAGTGTATATGGTAGTTCATACAAAAGGTATTGTCAAAGTGTGCCAAAATAGCACTTCCAAAGGAATCAAGGATCCAAAGACTATAACCTGATGTGTCATTACAATTATGGCACCAGATGAATATTCACATCTAGATTATGCAAAATAAGAATCCATCAATGACTAAGAAGAATAAATAAGAATTAATTTGGGGTGAGGATCCGCTATTTCTCTGCAATTATGCAGAAGGGTACTGTCAAGGTAAGCAGTTTCGTAAACAGAAAATTGTCGGAGAATCAAGGATGGCAATTTCCAGAAAAGCATATTCTGAGCAGATTTGGCAATTAGCCAATTATTTGATCTCAGCAATGTCTTATGACCTTGTCAATGCTTCGACAAAAACTATTTTGCCTTCTATTCTATTGATGAATTAACATGAGTTTTAGGACTACCAGATAATAAGGGTTCCTGTGATATTAGATAGCACAATGAGATAACAGGATAAGTGAAGATACCTGTAATAACAACATTGCTGATAGAATTTCCATGGATGAGGCTTATATGTCTGCCACCTAATCTTTCTCTTCCTCTCCCATATGATGGCAATGGCTCAATGATAGGCCACTCTTTTGGGTCCTACTGATTTCAAAAGGAAAACTAGAATTTAGAAAACAGCCAAAACTAACACCAATTCAAATTCCAGATTTGTTCAAGCGAGCCAACGCACTAAATCCATCTTCAACTCCCCAACACTAAAAACAGATTTACAAATTAAGCAATCAAATGCTGAGGAGTTCTCTCTTTACAAAATCATGAATGTAGTTTTACCACTATCTTATACAAGATTAGTTTCCATTAGATCCTTAAATAAATAAAAATTGCTCACTCCAAAGGAAAAAGCAGTGGAAAACAATTTAGTGATCATTTTGCTTTAGTCCACTATAATATAAAGTTGGAAAAGTTGCCAACTTCCACTTTTCCAATGGCCTGGAAGATGCACATGTAAAACAAAAAATGAAAGTAATAATAAAGAAATAAAGAGAAGCGACCTTTTGCTACAGATGGAAGCAATACTGCAACTTTTTATAATAACTAGATTTTCCGTCATGTGGGCAAGACATCCTTATTAGCGTACAAGAATAAAATTTTAGGAGTATTTCTCTCATCCCAACACTGCTGAATGGCAAGCCCCCAAGATGCTCATATTTCTAGCGGCACATGATATGCCCCTTTTCATTAGAGCATTCCCAATGGAGTTCCATTTTGTGGAACTCCAGCATGCCATGTTAGCATAAGTTCCACAATTCTGGAACTTGCATTCCTTCATTTTCCTAGCAAATGGAACTCATTTGAGCAGAAATAATTTAATATTTGTTGGTGGAGCCCACAACTAAACATATTTTATTTGTTTTATGTTGGAAAATTTGTTTAATGTTTTCGGAAAATGTATTAATTTTCGTTTCTTTATTAAAAAAAATACATTTACACATTCAATTTCTAACAACAACAAAATTAATTTCTAAATTCAACTAATTAATAAATTGTAACTAACAAATATTTCAATTCTCACTCAAAATTCAAATACTATTGTTACATATTCTTACCCTACCTATTTATTTAGAAGTTTCCAAAAAAATACCACACACTTCATTTCTAACATGTTTTTCAAAAGAACAAGGAATATTCATTTTCATATTTCCAAAAATAACAAATTATATTAACCTTTGTAATGAAGCATTTCAAATTCTAACTAAAAAATACCAAATTTCTAACTAAAAAAACACAAAAAAAAACACAAAAAAAAAAACACTTCAAATTCTAACTAAAAAAACACTTCAAATTCTAACTAAAAAAATACCAAAAAAAAAGGCCCAAAACTACCCGTTGCCCACCCCCACCCCCACCCCCACCCCCATGCCCAACGGCCATTTCGGCCCAGATCACGAGGCCCAGCTCAATGTAACAACTTTTCCTTTTCTTTTTTTTTCGCTCAAAACACATCACTCCACGTTGGAACCCAAGCCAAAACGCCCCATTTTGGGCCAGAAACGGACAAAAAAAAGAGACCCGCGGGGCAGCATGCCTGCACGGTCGGACACACGTGCAGCTGCCCCGTTTCCCTTGCTGCCAGCCCCCTCCCGCCACGCGTGTCACACGCGGGACCCACCCCCTAACCCCCGTTCCTGCCGTTGCCAATGCTCTTATTAAAGTCTCCTGTATCGAATGGGAGCGTAGGACCCAGTTTCAATCAAAAGCACTAAAGTACTCAGATATCAGAATACGATTTTCCTTTTTCTCTGGGTGGAGTGGGGGATTAGGAAGGGAATGGTTTTACTAGGGCAAAACTAACATTTTTGAATGATTAAAGAGACAGCAAGAGAATTAAGAAGAAAAATATGAAACAAAATAGAAAAATGCGGTGAATCGAGATTCTTAAACATGACTTAATTATGGAACTTCACATGGTGAGCCCTAGTATGATGCCAATTAGACAAACATGTTCGGCAGTGGAATCTTCAATAAATCAACTCTGAAATTGCGTAACACTTCCCTATATATTCCAAAATTAATGATTAAAAAAGAGCACAAATTCTTCAAAGTAATCGTCTTTAAAAAAGGAATGACGTATCTATTACGCATCGATACACACGAGGAATTGTCAATTTTAGCTCGAAATCATTGCCTTCACTTATTTGGGGGGGGGGGGGGGGGGGGCTGTTTCTAGTCACTGTCTTCACTTTGACTAGACAATTAACTAATCAAAGAAACAAAATTTTTGATAAGTTCCAAGGATCCCACAAACCAACACAAGAAAAATCAGTTCAAAGCAGAGGAAGCTAGAAGCATGTTTGTCTTATATTTTCGATTCATTCAACCAAAATCACCAATCCTATCAAGCAACCAAAAAAGAAATTGCTGAATTCAGCTCCAGACACACCATATTTAAATCAAAATCAAAATTTTAAAACAGGGAAATCATTGAAGCAGAACATAATGCACACATCAGTGCTCTGCATCTCACCTACAACATTCAAGAGAAAAAATGCAATTGGGGGAGGGGGATCTCATCAATGAACTAGCATGCATATTGTTCGACATCAAATTATTAAAGCACGCAAATACGAATTCAGAAAAACAACAGAACAATCCATTGAAATCAGAACTACAAGCCAAAAACATGAAAACTCAACTGCCAAAAATTGGGAAAAATTGAATTTTGACAAACAAAACTTGCCTGAGAGCCCAAAATAACAGCACCCTCTAGGAGAAAAAGCGTGAAATTACTGGTAAGATTGAAGCTTCCAGTGACCCATCTTCCCTTAGGCACGTTCAGCTGCGACCCGCCTTTATCCTGGAAACGTTTCAAGTACTCAACAGCCTTCCGAAACGCGTCGGTGTTAGAAGTTTCGCCATCGCCCACTCCACCGAACTCCGTTATAGACATGACAAACTTCCTCTGCGGGCCATTTCGGAAGAACCCAGAACAGCTATTCAGGTCGACCCGGGTTTCGGGCTTTTCGGGTTGATCCAAAAGAGGCCATGGAGGGGAAGAGAACGTTTTTGTTGTGAAGGGTAGAGAAAAAAAGGCAATGGTTGCCAAAATCAACAAAAGAAACGCCCCTGGCGTCGGCCTTCGGATTATACCACGACCTATAATTGCACCTAACAATGGCTTCTCGTCTTCCATTTTCATACGGATATTGAAAAAAAAAAGGAAAATTTTTGGAATTCAATTTTGGTTTTTTTTTTGGGGGGTCTTGGAGAGAGAAGTAAGAGCAGGTGCAATGGTCGGCTCACCTGGGTCACCCGAGGAGAGAGAGTGGTGCGTGAGTCGAGGGCTGGTTGGGACGCGTGCAGTGGGCGGCTGCGGCTCGTCGAGGCGCCTCAGCCTAATTTTTTTTTGTCGTTTTGTGGACCAAAATGACGTCGTTTTGGTCGATGAGATTTTTTTTTTTTTTTGGCTGGGCTGGGCGGCACTGTTCTAACGGGTTGATTTGCAGGTGTCCGTTGGCCCAGCAATAAGGTGGTTTTTTTTTTTGGACAAAATTTATGTTATAATTTTGGTTATAAATTGATGCAAATTGTTCCAATTTTTCTCTCACAAATTCTCACATTCTCTCATCCTCTTCATAAAATCTGTCATTTTATTTGCATGTTGTTGAGTTAATTTCTCAAGAAAGAAGTAAGAAAAATAGTAAGAATATATATTTTTTACTTCCCAAAATACTTAATTTGTATATGAAATTTGAAATTTTATTTGACTAACATTGTTATTTTTGTATTTGTAGGTAAGTTGTTTGTGTTATATTTTGTCAAGGAAGAAGTGAAGATAATTGTGAGTAGTAATTTAATTTATTCTCATGTGTTTGTTGCTATATTCGAATTTGTAATGAGTATATGTTTGTAATGTAGTAGCTATATTTAATTAATTATGTTTAATAAAATAGGTATGATTATTTGTGTTATGAAATATTTTGACATTACGGTTAGAAATATTGAATGAAAATATGATTACGCAAATATTTTAGAGCATGTTAATGTGTATGTTATTATATGTAAATATATGTAGATGTTATTACATGTGAGTGGTTTCCTTGTCTTTAATTATATGTTAACGTATATGAAAATTAAAATGAACATGTCACATTATTAAATGAATGATTTAATTTATTTTTCGTATATGGTAGTGATATGAACATGTTAACATATTTGGTAACGAAAATGAACATTTTATTTTATAAAATGAATGGTGTGCTTTATTATTCGTAAATGTTATTAAAATGAATATCGTTGTCTTTAATTATATGTTAACGTGAATGATAATTAAAATGAAGAAGTTAGTCCCAATTTAAATGAACGTGTTACTTGGTGAAGTGAATTGTTGTTTTTTTTTTTTAGTATATGGTATTACAAAAATTTATTTTTAATGTTAATGTACATGAAAATTAAAATGAACATGGCACTTAATTAAATTAATGATGTTATGTGTTTTTCGTATATGTGAGAAATATGAACATGTTAATATATATGTTGTTAAAAATTGAAGAAGAACATGTTAATGTACATGAAAATGAAAATGAACATGTCACTTGATTAAGTGAATGATTTAATTTGGTTATCGTATATTTGAGTGATATTTACATGTTAATATTTTTGTTAACTAAAATTAACATTTTCTTTTATAAAATGAATGGTGTGCTTTACTTTTAATGTTAATGTACATGAAAATGAAAAATGTACATGTCACTTGATTAAGTGAATGATTTAATTTGGTTGTCGTATATTTGAGTGATATTTACATGTTAATATTCTTGTTAACTAAAATTAACATTTTCTTTTATAAAACGAATGGTGTGCTATACTTGTCGTAAATGTTATTAAAATTAATATGGTAATGTGTATGATAATTAAAATGAAGAAGTTAGTCCCAATTTAAATGAACGTGTTACTTGGTAAAGTGAATTGTTATTTTTTTTATTATATGGTATTACCAAAATTTAATTTTAATGTTAATGTATATCAAAATGAAAATGAACATGTCACTTGATTAAGTGAATGATTTAATTTGGTTGTCGTATATTTGAGTGATATTTACATGTTAATATTCTTGTTAACTAAAATTAACATTTTCTTTTATAAAATGAATGGTGTGCTATACTTGTCGTAAATGTTATTAAAATTAATATGGTAACGTGTATGATAATTAAAATGAAGAAGTTAGTCCCAATTTAAATGAACGTGTTACTTGGTGAAGTGAATTGTTATCTTTTTTTTAATTATATGGTATTACCAAAATTTAATTTTAATGTTAATGTACATGAAAATGAAAATGAACATGTCACTTGATTAAGTGAATGATTTAATTTGGTTATCGTATATTTGAGTGATATTTACATGTTAATGTTTTTGTTAACTAAAATTAACATTTTGTTAAATTTTGTTATTTTTGGTATGTGGTACTAACAAATTAAAATGAACATGTTAAACGTATACGAGAATTAAAATAAAAATGTTATTTGATGCAGTTATTAATATGATTAATTTAAAATTTGTAGGTGGTAATTTCATCTGAAATATGGATCCTAACACTCCCCTGTCCTTCATGAGCTTGCTTGAGGGTGACGATTCCCCCCAAGTGGAGCGTAATAGTGCTACCCCAATCCCCGCACACAATCGTCATGTGTCTTACCCCCCTTATGTGCCACAAAACTACCAACACTATCTGCATCATCCATATTACCCACCCCATCTTACCTTGAGGAATCCGAGTGGTTCAAGTCAGAATCCTCGACCATGTCCTCCACCATATTACACATCAAAATATAACAAACCTTTCAATGTGCACGGGAGTGAATACCCGTACTACCCTCCTCACTATCCACCGCCACCTCCTCATCCAAATTACCTTTCTGCGGGGAGCAACTCCACACCCTCATCCACACCGACAGGATCAGTGGTCGGGTTAGGGCAGTTTGAGACAAACATTGAGGCAAGTACTGATGAGGGAGACGTGGAAGAAGTAATGGGAGGTACGATGGGTGGTGCGAAGAAGTGGACATTTGAGGAAGATCAACAACTTATTCGGGCATGAATAAATGTAGGGACAAACCCGATTGTTGGGGTTGACCAAAGGAAAACTAGTTTCTGGAGTAGGGTGGCCTCGGCTTTCAATGAGTACCGTCCACAAGGGGCATTGGCACGAACTGCGAAGACATGTAACAGTCGATGGCTTCGGTGTGCCCCAATGGTGAACAAATGGACAGGTGTTATGCTCGAAGTAGAACGAAGTAATCACAGTGGGTGGAATGAGGCAAATATTGTACAAGAGACCCATAGATTGTACGTTGAGTGTACATCGAAAAAGTTTGAGTTGGAGCATTGGTATGAGATGCTAAAGGACCAGCCAAAGTGGCGGGCGATATCTGACCCACCTAAGTCAGGGTCAGGATCGTCGAAAAGGTCCAAACCCGACACCAAAGAGGCTAGAGATGAAGCTGTCGGTGGAGGTGAAAGACCCGAGGGCCGCAAAGAGAAGGATGAAACAAAGGGTGCACAACATAGGTTTTGATCTAGTAGCATCTGAGCTGAAGGACATCAAGACTGCTAACATGGATATGAATGAAATGTTCAAAGAGTTCTTCATCACAAAACAACAAGAGATGTCTCAGAAAATACTGATAAGGGAAGCAAAACGGAGGAGGGAGGAGGATCGAATCATGATGATCGACACCTCCACAATGCCTCCTCAACAAGCGTCTTACTATGAGCAAAGGAAAGCGGAAATAATGCAAAAGAGATATGTCTCCCCTCCCCCCTAATGTTGTAGACAACGAGAACTGTGTGTCTCATCATATGTTGTAACATGTTATATGGCTTTTGTTTTGCACGTGATGTAGTAGATAGGAGTTTGGTTACTCTTATGTATCTCAACTTATGTTATGAAATTATGAAAATTGGGTGCATCTATTATTGTTTAATAAAAACGGTTACTCTTATGTACATTAACGTGTAATCATGATTATTTGCGCAGGCCATTTGAAATGGAAAATTTTAATGAGGATACGCTGCCTACTGACGAGGAATCATTGTCCTCCCCCTCGTCGACCTCTTCCTCATCAGATGATAATGTCATAATCCCTGGCATGGCGGCGTACGTCCAATACCAACAACAGGTGCAACAACAAATGATGTTCCTTATGCAACTGAGGCACGCACCAACGAAGATGACGCCATCGGCATCTACGCCTCGAATACAAAGGAGATTTATTAGGAGAGATAGAGAAGCTGCCCACAACCGCTTAAACCAAGACTACTTCGCTGAAGATTCAGTGTACAATGAACATCATTTTCGACGGAGATTCAGAATGCGAAGGCACTTATTTGTCCGTATTGTTGAAGCACTCGGAAATCATTCAGAGTACTTTCAGGTGAGGTACGACGCGGCGGGAAAGCGTGGGTTGTCGCCATTAACCAAATGCACCGCAGCCATCCGAATGCTTGCGTATGGTGTAGCAGCTGACTGTGTTGACGAGTACTTGAAGATTGGTGCCAGCACCGCGTTAGAATGCCTCAAAAAGTTCGCCTCATGCGTCGTTGAGGTGTTCGGGGAGCAGTACTTGAGAAAACCAAATCAAGCTGATGTAGATCGCTTACTGCAAGTTGCTGAAGCCCGTGACTTTCCCGGCATGTTGGGAAGCATAGACTGCATGCACTGGGAGTGGAAGAATTGTCCAACGGCTTGGAGGGCATCATTTCAAAAACAAGTTTACAAGGTGCCAACAATCATCCTTGAAGTCGTTGCGTCATACGACCTTTGGATATGGCATGCGTTCTTTGGGTTGCTTAGAAGTCTCAATGACATCAATGTCCTCGATCGCTCACCGATTTTCTAAGATATGTATGAGGATCGTGCTCCTAAATGTGAGTATGTCGTCAATGAGCATCAGTACAACATAGGATACTATCTTTTAGATGGAATTTATCCACAATGGGCGACATTTGTTAAAACAATCCCACTTCCCCAAGGGCCGAAGAAAAAACTTTTCGCAGAACGTCAAGAATCGGTAAGGAAGGATGTTGAGTGAGCCTTCGGTGTGTTGCAAGCTCGTTTTTCCATTGTACGTGGGCCCGCTCGTCTGATGGATCAAAGCGAAATTGGTATTGTCATGAGAGCATGTGTCATACTCCACAACATGATTGTGGAGGACGAGCGGGACAACTACGAGCTTGCATTTGACTTCGACGTTGTCGACGAATCTGTCCCGGAGGCGATCGTTAATCATGATCATCACCCGTGCTATGAGACGTACTTTCAACGATCAAGCCAAGTTCGCAACTCCAATACGCATTTAGCTCTTCAAGCAGACTTGATTGAGGAAATATGGAAGCGAAATTCGGGTCCGCGCCACAGAAAATAGTTTACTCATGTTCATATTCTTAATTTCTTTTTTAACTGTTCAACTATTGTAATTTTCTCCCCGTCCCACGTCAACCAATGTAACTCATTTTATTTTATTATCGGACTCTTGTAATTTGTGATTTTATGCATGTGGCCTTTATATTTCCGAAATTGTTGTGTTCTTTTAATAACATTTACGACCCTCTAATTTTTTGTGTATAATAATTATTACGCGCACATTATTTTTTTCCCAATACAACTTAAACCCAAATAACCAACCCAAAAAATTAAAATTGATAGGAAGGTCATCAAATGTTGTCTTCATTCATCATCATATTGTGATTTATTTTAACTTATTCACGCGCATTAATTTTAATTTCGTTTAATGTCAACCAACGTATCTTTTTAACTTTATTTATTGCACTCTTGTAGTTTATATATTCAGCCATATGTCAATTTCTTTATTCAAATTTTTGCATTGTTCTTGTCAAAAAAATTTCGATCCTTCAAATTTTTTCGTTATCGAATTATCCTATCCAACTTATTTTCCCCAAAAATAATTAAACCAAGTGACCAACCAAATAAAATTAATAAAACTCAAACAATTAAATTTGATTATGTGTGGGGTCCATAGGTATTATTTTATTTGGTGAGGGAAAGTAGTGAGCCAACCATTGCAGAAAGTGAGGATTGTGAGGAAAAAAGTTGGAAAGAGGGTTGATGTGGCAGTGGTAGGGCCCAGCTGGTGAGCCAATTTTTGGCTCACCATTGTTTTTGCTCTAAGGGGAGGAAATTTAGGCAGGGATAGAGGTTTGTGTTGCTTTTCTTTTTGCACTTTGGAAGCACTTTGGAGGTGATAGTACTTGCACCGGCAGCAGTGGAGATTTTACCTTTTTTTTAGGATAGTTTTTCTTTCTCAATTCCATACTTTTATCTTTTCGGTTTACATATAAATAACGTAAAAAAGGAATTTCTTTTTCTTGTTTGGGTAGCACATAAGATGCAA
>JACYFF010019584.1:82116238-82130995 GCA_017589665.1 Selenicereus undatus
TCTATCTAAATCTAAATCTAAGTAACACTATTTTTGAGTCAATTTATTCTGTGCTGATACACACCGATCACTCATTAGATACACTTATTTAATTTGAAAAAGCAATAGCTAATTATTATCAAGTCCATTAGTTTACCATTACAAAGATGGTGCAAGGTAAGAGCCGAAATCATCTTCGTAAGTTAACTAGGTTTATGATTCACTTGTTAGTGGTGAATTATGTCAAATAAAGCTTCCATCACAAGTTGTTCAGAATTTTCAATTTCGTAGGTTAATTTTGATATGCTAATTGGATGACCAAATAAGCTCTAAAATTAGTGTTTTTTTCATGATTGGATATTCCCGGATTTCTACTTCTCAACAAGCTAATACATGTCTCCAGTTCCAAGTATATCTTGAGTTACAAGGCAAAAAACGAGCAAGAGTCACTACAAATCTTGATACGCACGATTTTGATCATCAACATAATTGGGTCATCAAATGGGTGATTAAGGGTTAAGATTCCATAGGAAGTTAGTGGACACCTCCAAGAAATTATTCTTTACTCCACCAATTTCTTCCATTTGGGACGTGGAGGATGTCACCAAGTAAGTACATGTGCACCACATTACAACCTTGTATTTGGATATCTCATTACTAGTCTAGAAGCTTCTAATTTCACATTCCAAGTGCTTAAATTGTTGTTTGAATGTCATTGTTTAGAAATGAGTAGGGGAGTGCAAAAAATTTAAATAAAAAGTTGAACCAAACAACTGGTTAATAGAACAAAATTTTCATTTCTTTCTGAAATTTATGCATAAAAAATGAAAAATTTAGGTAAGAAAATGCACTTTTTAAATTATTTATGAATGACAACCAAAATTTAAGTTTGATAAAAAAAATTTAAACATAAAAATGAAAAACTTAGGTAAGAAAGTATACTTTTTATATTTGTAAATGGTTAACCGGATCGAAAAATCGGTTAATCGAATCAAAAATTGGTTAACTAACTTTTTCGGTTTGGTTACGGCTCAAATTAGACGAACCGAAAATTTCGATTCAGTTATAGTTTGGAATTTTGTGAGTCGAAAAACGCATTAACTAATTTTTGGTTAATCGAAACTCCAGTTAATCGGTTTCGCTCACTCCTAGACGTGAGTGGTGGAATCCTATTGACCATGTTAACCTCAAAGATTGCATGATGAAGAAGTCACCATTACTAATGTGGCCACAACAAGGGTTGAAAAGTTCAAATAATCGGGCTTAATCATTCAAGAAAAAGAAGACATTAATAATGGCATTCACCAATGTACAGAGGTATGATAGCAAAAATGGAAGAATGCTTCGGGATTGTTGTGTGAGAAGAAGATCCTAGTGGGATTGAAGGGGACAGTTTGTAGTATGGTTCTCAAACCAGCATTGTTGTGTGGTGCTAAGTGCTGGTTGATCAAGAAGACCTAGGTTTAGAGATTGATTGTTGCAAAGATGAGGATGATTTGAGGGAAGTGTGACCATAAGAGATTGGATATGATAAAAAATGAAACAATTAGGGATAAAGTAGGAGTGGCATCCATAAAAGGTAGTATGAGAGGGACCAGACTAAGATGTTTTGGTTACATAAGGAGGATCATGGACGCACCAATACGGAGATGTAAAACTATTAATCTTCTAAATGACAGATGGGACTGAGGAAGACTAAAGAAGAGATGCAACAAAGTGCTTGGAAACTGTTTTTTAGCTATTTTTGACTTCTTTAGGAATCTTGAGGAACCCGCATCACCGTCCAATGAATACATGGAAAACAGCTCTCAAAGAAAGGGTAGGGGTTTCTCCTCTTTAAGAGCCTCAGGACTCAAGTTAGGGAAAAATTTTAAGAGTTTAAGAGAGAATAATAAGCATAATATTGCTCATGAAGGTCAAATTGATGCACCTTTGATCTTGCCCATGGCTTATTCATACATAGATTTTAGACCACTTCTGTCAAAGGAATTTAATGAGGGTTTCATATATTTTTAGATATAAATTATTTTCCAGTTTTATTTAGATTCAAATTCCTTGTAGATTAAGGAGATCTTGGTTACACCTTTCCCCCCTTAACACGCCATGCATGTAGGAATTAAACTCAAGGCTTTGGGGAACTTGACTTTTATAAAACTTATGTTCAAGCCTAGACGGATTATTTGATATGGTCAATCTCTTTCTTGGGCTTTCCAATGCTCCTTAGAGCTTTTGTCTACTCGAATCATTTACCCTTTGAAGGATATTGAATTTTGATCTAGTCATGCCTCAAATTATAACAAGGCCTATCCTCTTTATCTCTTTCAGAGTTCTTTACCTTGAACTGTGAGTTATGCAGGCCTTAAGAGCTTTTTCAGAGTTAGTTATATGTACGGATGTACCCTTAATTGATACGGTATCCTTCCTAAAGAGATTTAGCCAAGATTTTTCTAATGGATTTTTATCCCTTGGGAATTTTTCCACTAATCGGACTTCAAATCCCTTACTTTGGAATTATGAATCCTTAGCTAATTCAGTTTTTCATTCCCCGAAAAATTATTTTAGCTTCTACTCAAGGTGGCTATAGCTTGCCTTAGTTGAGTATCTTTTTGCTCTTTGTTTCCCTATGCCAGTGGTGATTGCTAGTTCAAAGATTTCTTAATTGGACTTTGCATCTCTTGAGGTCTTTCTCTCCAATCTATGACACATTTTTTCCCTAATCTTCATTATAAATTTGGCCTTTTTGGGTGTAATTTCTTTAAGAAATCTTTTAACCCTTTCCAAGCTTCTGAAACAAGTGTTTATATGAGTTCCACTTTTTAATCTTCCTTTAAGCTTCTTAAGCCTTTTTAAAACTCTTTCCTCTCCTTAAACCATTTGTACACATCAATTTTTGACTACAACAAAGAATGGAGTTCTAGCTACACCCGCAAAGGCATGCTTCCCATTCCTCCAAACCCTTACAAGAGGTTGTTAACCAATTCTATTGTCTAAGATAACCATGTGTGGCTTTTTTCACCAAACCCTTCACCCTTTCAAAGGGGAAATTCTAATCACATTGTGGGGCATCTTGGCTAGTGTCCCATCATTGTTGTTGAAGAAAGGATTAGGGGTCCCATTGGCACAAACTACACTTGCATGTACTAGCATATAACGCCCTCAAGTTATAATTGTACTAGTAAATACATGATGGTTGATGAAGTAAACCTTAACAACCAGAGACTCATAAGCTGGGGGTGTTACTATCGTTCCAAAAATAGAAACAAGGCTAAAGATTCATTTGATTCTTTAGAATGTTTACTTGTAAAATGAAAATAGTTGCAAGCATTACTTGCAAATGGAGTCCTCAAAATAAGAAATGAACGCAACCACCACTTTCCTTTGCCTTAAAAAGTTTGTAACCATTATATCTTAAACAATTAACAAATTATGAAGTTCATTTTCAAGACTAAAATTGCTTAAATAATTATTTCCACAATAGTTGAATTTTAGTGGCAGATAACAAAACAAATGAAATTTTCAAAAATAAACCAAAAAGCTTTCCAAGTTAACACATCATAAATGACAAAATGACTAAGGAGTCGTTCCAGGGAAGATCAAGAGCCGTAGCCTACGCTTCTGGCTTAAACAAACTAAGTCAGTTATTTCCATGTGAATTTGGCCCATGGCTTTTTCATTCTTTTTTGTCAAATCAAATTAAATTTGATCTTATCTTAAATCCAAATAGCCTTATGGTCAAGCTTTTAACCACACATTTGGCCATAACTTGCTAGTGGGTTTTTTAATATATAATTTGCTCTCTTATTTTTTAAGAAAAGTAAATCAACTATGGTAGTTTTTTTTACATCATTTGGGTGCATATGCATGCTTGTGTACAAATGTATATCTTTACATAAGAACTTGCAATTAATTTGCTTCGTAAAAGAAATGTAATTACTTAAAGTGCTCAATTTGAGCATTTCCTTTGTGGTGTCTTGATTTTCCACCTCACTGTTTTGATAAATATTTTTGAAATGTAAGACTAGAGCAAGGTTAAAAATGATCAAGTATGATTAAATAAAAGGATGTTACATAGGCACATCAGGATCTTTGGGGGTTTGGTCGATGCTCCACCCTCCTCCTAGATACCCCTCTTCTTTCGTTGTCCTTATTCATTTGCTCATGCTCCTCCGTGTAGATTTATCTATCTGAGAGTCATTGCCACTCAAAATGAGGTAGGAACCTTTGTGGCTCCCGCTAAAGAGTGCTATCGTAGAGTGGTGATAAATAGAAGTTTTTATCTTCATTAGCCATTTGGAGAGGAAACCCCCTAGACTCCTACTAGTAAAGAAAGCTGACATGGGCCTCTCTCTCGGCTCTATGCTAGATGGAGGAGCTCACTCCTTTTCCAAGTCCACCTTATCCTTCTCCATCCCAATGGAGTTATCCGCTACATGGTAGAGGACTTGAAAGAGGCTGAAGAGAGAATCAAGGGGCTCTAGTTGGAGATAGAGGAGAGGAGGAGAAAAGAAGAAGAAAGAGGAGAATGGTGGAAAAAAAAACTCAGTCTGACTCTAGAAGGAATAAGAAGAGGGAGAAAGATAATGGCAACTTCTTTGATCAAAATAGGTGTTAAACCAAGGAGATCTTCCTTCGTGTAGTGTCACTCCCAGCACAGGCATACCTTATTGGGTGAAGCCTTTCGAGGGCCTTGAAAGAGTTTAAATACCAAAGGGACATTGACTGCTAAAGGTCTTGATCTTCTTCATTTTTTCTCTCCCTTTTTCTTCTTCTCAACCTTATGTACTTCGCTTTTTGCTTTATGTGTAATATAGATCTTCGTAATTTATGTACGTGCAATGGAACATAAGCAATTAACGAAGAATCCTTCTTTATCTTTGCTCCAATGTGTATGCCTTATGCTGAACTTTTATTATATTAGGTCTGGTTTTTTTTTCCTTTTTTCCTCAATTTCAAGTTACAACAACAACTTTGTAGGGTTTTCCTATATAAATAACTAATGTAAGGTTGCAATTCAAAAACCAATGCACCCAACAATTTCTAAATAAAATTTCTAGGGATTCTCCCTCTTGCTTATTCATTTTCACAAAAATGGCTTTTTGTAAGCCCGTTGTATGTTCTCTTTGTGATTTTGGATACTTGGTGCTTCTATCCTTTTTAATGAATGACGAATCTTAATATGTGGGAATTTTGTACAAATTTCTAGAGAAAATTTCACATTCAATGTCCGTCTTTGGTTTTCTTTTGCTCAATTTAGACTTTTACATTTGATTACCCCTTGACTTTATTTCTTTAAACCATAAAAGAAACTAGTTAGCATTTTGAAGTTTGTTTGAGTGAACAATTAGAGTTTTTACCCATTTTTGCCTTTTCGACGTCTCTTACTCTCTTAAAAGGAGCATTTCAGTTAGGCATGTTCTTGAGCTTTGAACCATCCTATCTTGTTTATCCTAAAAGAAGAAGGACTAATTGACTTGCCTTGTAATTTCTATATCACAAGTTTGTATTACAATTTTATTCATTTAGTAAGGTTATGTGAATTTAGGTTACGTATGTCTTCCTGGGCAAGAATTTTGATTCCTCCCAAGTTTTGATCCATCACCATGGAATTTTTGTTATCAATTCCACGGTTGAATTTCTTGACCTAATCTTGGGAATTTAGTTCATAAGTCTTAGTTCAAACCTAATTGAATCTAGTGACAAGTAGTAGGAATTTTTTTTTCCACCCCAATCACATTATTCACATTTGCAGTAAATGATTCACAATACAAAGTTAAACCATAAGGGAATGTGAATGCTACTTTATTAATTATGTTGTAATTTAAAGTGTTAATCCCAAGGAGATGCAAAATGATCAACCTAGTTATGGAACCTAGCTAGTGCTTACATGTAAAAACATTTTGTAATGGAACCCACAAATTATACACATGCCAAGCATTTGGAACCTCTTTACCCCCCAGAGTTTGAAGTTTGTAGGTATCTGGAAATACTTTTTCCTTGATGCTCTGTAGTCCTTCCCAATTTGGTCCTAAGTTCCCTGGGTGTTTTCCAATTGCTTGTATGCTTCTATGAATTAGGTCTCTAGGCCTCAGAGGTTGATCGTTTACTATTCTATTATAAATCTTTGTGATGCTAGCTTTATATAGGTTTGCTATAATTATACCTTTTCCTCTTATTTCTAATAGCAAATCTAGAGCTTCTATCTGTGACCTTTTATTTTATGTTGGCTCATACCCTCTGTAACCTCATATTGTTTCACTAACTTCTATATGTGTTAGGGCATCTACACCATATGTAAGCATGAAGGGTATGTGACCATTGTAAGTCTCAACAGTTGTCCTTAGAGACAATAGAATCCCTCATAGCTCAACTGCCCAATTTTGGATGACATCTTCAATTTTTTCCTCAAGACCTGAATTGTGTGTTTTTTGTGGTTTCTTCTTGTCCGTTAGCCTGAGGCCTTGCAACTGAAGTACTATGGGCAGAAATTCCTTAGTCTCTATATTATTTCTTTGTCCTTTTGCCAATGGATTTTCTTCTATTGTCCACAATGATGGATCTAGGAAGTCCATACCTTGTGATCACATCTTTATTTATAAAGTCTATGGCTTTCCATTTTGTGATAGTTGTCACTAGATCAGCTTCTACCCACTTTATATAGTAGAACATTACCGCCAATAGAAAATTCCTTTGTCCTGTCCTTTATGGAAAATGACCTGGGATGTTTATTCCCTGCGTAATAAAAGGGATAGATTCTTCAATTGCTACAATTGCAGAGACAATAGTGGTTGGTGCATGTATTTTTAAATAGTAAAAATGGCATTTGTCACACTTTCTAACATAGTCGAGTGCATCTTAAATCAAAGTAGAGCGATAGAATCCTACTCTTAGCACTATTCTCGCTAACGCTTTACCCCGTATATGTGATCCATAGTTTTGTTCATAGATTTGTTCAAAGATGTACTCCGTTATTTTCTTGGTCACACATTTCGATAAGGTCTTGCACACCCTCTTTTGTATAGTTCTCCTTGTAAGAGGCATCATTATCTTAGCTTTCTAGCTTCTTTTGGACACTTAGGAGTATTCCACTTTCCAGATAATCTATGAGTAGTTCTATCTAGGAGTTACAACATTTGTCGCATATACCTTTTCAGGGTCTATGATTCTGTGTCTCATTACTTCCCAGTAGTTTGATCTTGCCGAAACAACTGGGCTTGCTAGGTTACTTAATGCATATGTATGGTGGTTGTCCAATCATTCTATGTAGGTTATCTCAAAATAAAGGAAGCCTTTGATGGATTTTTGAACCTCAGCTATGTATTTAACCATCTAGTTTTCTTTTGCCTCAAACATTTCCTTGATTTAACTAACCGCCAATCGTGAGTCACTAAAGATCTTTACATTCTTCAACTCCAGAGTCTTGCATATATCCAGGCATGCTATGATTGCTTTATACCCTGCCTCATTGTTGGTGGCATATTCATACTTTTCTTCTTTTGGGGAGATTAGGGTCAATCCAGCCCCTATACTCTATGTTAGACCTTGACAGTTCCACTACCTAGAGTAACATCCTCCTTGAACAGTCATACTTTTGTATTATCTTCATTAGTGGTTTCTCTATCAACATCTTAACTAGATGAGCCTCAAAATTTCTTGTTGTTGTGATCAGGGCCATAACTAGTTTCTCTATAGTTAGATAATTGAGTCATGAACCTGTTAGGACATGGATGACAAAATAGATGGGAATGTGTTTCTGTTTTGTCCCCTTACTAAGACCATAAGTACAACCACTACCACTACTAGAAAACCATCTATTTGTAACCTAACTTGCGACCAAATAGGTGGCCATAAAACCCTTGGTTGGCAATTGGATTTACGTCGACTCGATCATAAATTCTGACGAAATTTGTTACTGACTTTGTAGTCACTGTTTGTGACTGAATTTGTGAGCATTTTATTTTTGATATTGTTTTTCAAATGCTTTTTACGGTTGGAACTTGAGACCAAATTGTGACTGTATTTGTGTCTGGGTTGTTGGCATCGATTTTGTAATTAATTTGAATAAGTTAATTTGCGGTCAAGATTGTGACCACAACTTTTTGTGATAGTTTTTGGGACCAATTTTGTTGAAAATTTTACGTTTTTTGACCACAAATATGATCAATTTGGTTGGACAAAAAATAATTTGTGACCGTTTTTGTGTCTGATTTTCTTGTAATAACTTGAAACATGTATTTGTAATGTAGTCATCTCCCTGAATTTATAAAACTATAGTATATATTTATATATACATGGTAACCAAACTTCATAGTTTTATAACAATCAATTAAGGCTCCTACACAAGTAGTTCAATACCAAACATGCAAAATTAAATTACAATAATTTTCAACATCACTCAAAGTAATCTAAAACACAAGGCAAAGCATATGACACCATCAAATATTGTTTGCATAACAATCATACATCGTTCTCATCCTTGTCAGTATTCCCATCCTCATTCTCTTATTGATCATCATTGTCGTCACCATCATCATCTTTGTCTTCACCATTACCTTCACCAACACCACTACTTTTCCCCTTTCCAACACCAACATTGGCGGAGACTGGAATTGTAAATTGCAACAAAGTTTTTGCAAGTTTGGTGGTTTCAGAAAGTTGTTTACTAGTTTGGTCTAGTGTTTCTCAACCCGATTCAACCTCTTCTGTAAATGTTTCATTGATTGCTTCTCCTTTTCAAGTATTGCAATAGGAACTTTGGTAGTAGTTGATGGACTAGTAGAAGAAACACATGAATCTTCCATTCTAAATTCATAAATTTTACCCTACTTGGGGAGTCCAAGAACTTCTTCCAAATATTCATCTAAGTATGTGTAGATAGTTGAGGAAGTGGTATTGCATCACCTTTAGTACCTTCACCTTGAATAGATGGTTGAATCTTCACAAGTGAATTTTCATACTTTTCCTATAGGAAGAAAAATTCAAACATTTTTGTCATTTCAATAATAGAAGACAATTAAATGGAAATTTTAGTAAATAAATAATTTTTCAAAAACAAGTAACTTATATATGCCTCTTTTTGACTTTCATCAACAATTGATTGATATTTTTTCTTGGAGTTGGTGCGTGAAAATGATCCATTAATTGTTGGCTCTTTTTTTAATTCTTCATCCTACATACAACTAAAAGTAGAATTGGTGATTACCAAATATGCTTAAATAAAATTTATTAATTGGATCAAATAAACTCACGCATACACAAAATGTAGTACCAGTCTTCTTTAATGCTCAATTTGGGAATTAATCCACCACAATGCACATATAAACCTATCCCCAATGATGATGCTCGATTTATCTTGCCTAACACACTTTTCTCCTTGAATTTGTTAGACTTCTAATATGCACATAAATCATCATAAACTTATGTGTTTAGCCACAATAGGTTTGTTCCCATTTTTTTGAATTTCAAAAGTCATTCCTTTTAATCTTGACGACCGATGAAACTCAAAAACACTCCTAAACTCATCAGCATGCTCTTCATCTCAACAAAATTTATTCTAAAAGTAAACCAAAATTATAGTTACATACAAGTATATGTAAAAGTATGTATTAATTTTAATTTTAATTTTTTGCTCAATTTTAAGTAACTTTGAATTATCAAACCACATATTTCGCACTTCAATTGGTATATCCTTCGAAGTATGATACGATGAATCACACTTCTCATGATATTGGAAAGGTCATGAATGACATCATTGTGGTTTGGATAGAATCTTTCAAAAATTATGTAAATGCATAGTATTATAATTTGCATTTTATAATGTTAACGAAAGAAGAAACATCAATCACAACAAAAAGTAAGTACTTGGTCTTTTCCTCTTAGGAAAATGTTAATCTTGTTTTATCGTTGGGCTTTTTCATTAGGTTAAGAGACCTCTTAAGAAGGATAAAAAGTCTCAGGAGTAGGAGTAGTTGTTGGAGTGGCACTAGAAGTAGGTATATGGCCAAAAGAAAATTGGGTTGGCTCGATAGTGGATGAGTGAGTATGTAGTTGGGTATGGTTTTGAAAAGGCGAAGAGTTTGTAGGGATAGAATTTTGAATGGGATCTACTTCTGTAAAGCGAATGGCAGGTGATGTGCTAGATGTAGGACTCTATTGAGAAGAAGTGAAAGTGAAATGAAACTTTTCTTGGTGCGACTTTTCTTTGACATCTTTCAAGTAGAAAAAAATTAATGAAACAAATTAAATACACAAAATTAACAATTGTTATGCAAATAATCAAAGAAATAAACAAACAATGCTAGTATCAACTACTGAACCTTTAAAGAAAATATAAAAAGAAGATTAAAAAGAAAAAAAAAAGAAATCATAGAATACTTTCAAGAATATATACTATCATACTACATAAACAAGACAAGATCACAAAAGAAACAACATGCCTCTAATTTGCACCAGGTCAAAATAATGATCTTTTCCATTTGGGTCAGTTTGTCCTCTCGCAATACTATTGAGCATCAATCTCTAAAGAATTGGCTAAGTCCAGCAAGAGGCTTCCATATTTGTTCAGGTACTGCACCAAATACCATGGGAAGTAATGACTGCATGGAGACACGGCAATCGTGGCTCTTCCAACCACTTATCTTGACTTTGTCGACATAAACACATTTAGCTAAATATGATGAATATTTATAAGGCATTCTTAAATCCTTATCCCATTGATGAACGACTCTTTTTTGCTCCGTACTCCATGGTGAAGGTGAATTTTGCATTTGGTTTCACAATTTTACCAATAGCGAACTCTTTAAGTTCTAATTCTTTGCATCTAAATATAATTTCAAGTCCATTCTTACTTTAACACTATCCTTTGTTTTGCCATCCACATTGTTGAATAGTTTTTGGGAGTAAGGATGGAAAATATGTCGTCTTCTGGGACAGTGTTGAAATTAAGTCATTTGTTATTTTAGCCAAATTATAATCTAAGAAAAGCAATAAAAGTGCTTGAATATGATTAACTAAACAAATTACTTACTAATTCTAATCTAAACATAGTTAGTTAAACTAAATTAAAACAAAACACAATTAGCACAAAACATCATTCTAATTAAAAATATACTAACAAAGCATCTAATTAAATTAGGAAAGCTTTAAATCTTCGAACTAAGAGAAGAGAAAGAAAATGAAGTACCTCAAAAGTTTAAAAATCCAACATTGGAGGTTGGCCTCTATTGTTCGAGCACGTGGATGGAATTTGTGGCATGACTTCCACTTTTTCTCACTAATCTAGCTTAGCTACCTCTAGTCTAACCCATAACTAATCAATTGGTCAATATTTCAAAAGGGGGTTTTCAAACCCTACCTTGAATTAAGAAGATGAGAGTTGAAAATATAGATTTCAGATAAGAAAGAGAAAGATTGAAAGTAGAGAAAGGAAAGAAAACAAGATCCAAAGGTAATCAACATCATTAAAGCATTAAATCAGCCCAAAACAAGAAGGATTGAATGCAAAAGTAAACACCAAAGGCGAGAGATTGAGCAAACTAACCATTCAATTGAAGATTTTAAAGAGTAAATGCCATTTGAAAAAGAATCAAATAATTGAAATTAACACTCAAATAACTTTAAATGTGGCTACATTAGTAAAATTAAGCACTAATCTACTCATAATCACTACCTTGGGAATTTTAAACCTAAGCTAACCCTACCTCTAAAACCTAATTAAAAACTCTAGCTTCTTACACATATGGGTGAAGGGGGTTTATATGGACTCCGAAGCAGTGAACTTGGCATGTCCTGTCATGTGGCACGGGCGGACTATGCTAAGTTTATGATTGTGTGACAAGAACAGAGAAAAGTAGGGTTTTGACATAGTCATGGCACTTGGCACTAGCAGCCCATGCCAAATTTATGTATTGTTCTTGCTTTTTGTTTCTCTGACAATTTTTGTGATTGTTAACCCTGCCTTTCTTCATGGTTATCCTGCGTTAACGTGCCTAAGTTTCAACACATTCACACCCATTATCCACCATTTAAACAATTATCTTTATTACCTGTAAAACCAACAAAACACTAATAAACGATCTAATTTACCAATTAGTATCGATAAAATCTAGGCAAAATAGGTACAAAATTCTTGCATATTGAGGATGAACACACATCTATGATGACATTGAAAATAGCATCAAATACATTCTTCTCTATATGCAAGGCATCGAAGTTGTGCAAAAGTAAATTTGTCTCCCAATTCCCAAGATATACTTCATTTGGTTCAGTTATGAAGTTGTCCAATACCTTCAATGACAAATGGTCCATTTTCAGTCATCTTAGGAAGGTCTTGTGCAGTTTGTCATATTTGTTCCTCACTTAGTCTAATAGGAGACCTCCTATTTTCAATCTTGTTCTTCCTAAATGCATCCTTATTCCTCTTAAATTGATATCAATGGGCAGAAATTGTCTAGGGCAGAAATTATCTATGGCAGTCAAATCATGTCGGTTTCCATCTATTCTCTAAGGGAAAAGTTTTAGAAGATGACATATACGTTGGACTAGGTAGTTTTCCATGAGTACTCCACCTAGATAACATACCATACGCTGAAAAGTCTTTAATAGTCCACATTAATGTGGCACTCATTTGAAATTTTCCTTCCTAGAAATGTTATATGTTTGGGCACTTTCATTCCACAAGGTTTTTAAATCATCTATCAAAGGTTGTAAATATACATCTATACTGCCCTTGGAATTTTTTGGACTAAGAATACAAGCAAAAAAGATATAAGATTTAGTCATACACATTCCTGGAGGAAGGTTATAAAGAGTTATAATTACTGTCAACCATGAATATTGCTTTGCATATTGTGATGAAAATGGAGAGAAGTCATTAGCACATAAGCCAAGTCTAACATCATATGGTCCAGAGGCAAAGTCGGGCCATATTTCATCAAAATGATTCTATGCTTCCCCATCTGATGGATGAATAACACTCATGTGGGACAAAACCTATGAGATACAAATAACCTTTTAAGCATAGGAATGATAGGAAGATAACACATTTTTTGCAAAAGAAACATCCTTTCACTTTTCTCTTTTTGTTTGGACTTACGCAAGTTATGTTGAAGAGCATCACAAAATTTGCATTGTTGTAGATATGCATCATCTCTATAACATAACATACAAACTTTAATGCAACATGCTATTTTAACAGAAGTAAGCCCCAATTATCTCACTATTTTATTTTTTTTTGCATACGAGAACTTAGTTGGGATATAATTGTTAGATGGATATGCTTCTTTTATACGGTGGACAACTTAATTAAAATAACTTTGGACATACTGTGCCTGGATTTAATACTCATCAATCTAAGAGCAATAGATAACTCAGAATGATTAGTGCAACCATCCCACAATGGGTGTTGGAATGAATCCAACAAGTCATAAGATCTCTGTGCATCTGGATTTGGAGGTTCTGACATATGTCAATTAAAAGCATCTTCAAGCATCGTGTGATACGCATCATTGGGCATACCATGATTTTGGAAGGAAGTACTAGATGGACTATGATGCATGTCAGTTTCTTCATCTTCATGTAGTTGAAGTTCCCCATGTGACATCCAATACTTATATCCACTGGTGATCCTTTCGTATATAGGTGAACTTTTACTTGCTTAGGTGGTAGAAATTTTGTGTTCTCACAGTTCGCGTAAGGAAAGCTATATACTTTCTCCCTCAAGTACATATGAAGTGTTAGTTTTGAGAGTACACAAACACAAGAGGGGGGGTGTATTTTGTTGCCAAATTTTCGCAGTTTTCTGGTAACAGGCTTAGGCCCTGTTTGGACAGGTTGTTTGTAACACGCCCAAAAACTGAAATGCAGCGAAAATAAGTAGAAGAAAAAGGTAAACACAGGATTTTTACGTGGAAACACCTCTAGTCCAACTGAGGCGAAAAACCACGACCTACCCCTGTAGGATTTTCACACAATTTCACTATACGGGCTAAACACGTTACAAAGTAACCTTCACCGTTACAACTTGTAACACACACGTAACTGTCTTCCCCAAGACTAGTTACCCCACGTCCAATAGTCCCCTTGACTTGGACACACTCAACTCACTTTTAAACAAGAGAGAACAAGATGAACACCTTACTTTTGAATGCTTCCTATAAGCTAGTGTAAGGTACAATTAAGCTCCCAGTATGCCAATTTTGAAAGCTCAGTTTTTTCACACACTTTGGTCGGTTTTCCCTCTGAAAATTTATCTCATAAAACTCTTGAAAGTTGCTGTGAAAACCGATGTTAAATGAGTTGTGGAAAGCCACCTTTTATAGAGAATTTTGAAAGGTAAGAAGATTTATCTTCTCATATATTTTTTTCAGATTTGGAAAACAAAATCCCTAAAGGAAATAGAGTCCTTTAGCCGCAAGTAGTGGAGTAACGAGGGTTGGAAAAATTCCTTAATTGCTTGAGTAAGGCGGTGGTTCTCAGCCACTAGGACTCAACCACTAGCCTATGATTTTCTCAACAAACTTATCCACTTGCCAAAAATTAGAGATTCTTTTTATTTCAAAACGATCTTGCAAAACCCCTTAGTTAAGGATAATCGTTTGGGGTTAAAAATACTCCACAGAAAATCTTGTTTGCAAATCTCGGAGATGCTGCCCAAAGCTAGAGAGAGAATCGTGTAAAACCATTTTTCGCAGCTTAGTCTGGAAACACCCTGGCCGCCCTGTTTCCAGGACTGTTCTGAACCAGTGTTCTGAAATTATTTTCAAAGAGAAAAAACCATTTCAA
>JACYFF010019584.1:82161248-82176195 GCA_017589665.1 Selenicereus undatus
CATTTGCTTTCTGTTAAACAACTTTGCACTAGTAATAAATATAAGATTGGTTATGACTCCTTTTCTGTTCATATGATGGACAAGGTCATATAAAAACTTCTTCTCATGGGTACCAGTGATGATGGAGTTTACAAACTCAACCTGCTACTCTTTACCTTACCTTAACTGCTACCCAAAGGTCTGGTACGTCTAGCATTGTAGGTTATGACATAGTGGGTGCAGAGTGTTAGATTCTTTAAGAGTATCCATTTGCTATCTTGTGAGTGTAAGTTTTCAAACAAGTGTGCAGCATGTAAGTTGAGCAAGGGGCTATCGACCACCCTTTTTTTTTGGTTGACAATTGTTATAGCACACCAGTGTTTTAAACTCATTCTATGTTTAGCAATTCCTAGTTATTTCTAAGTTAGGTTTTTGTTATTATGTATGTTTGTGGATGATTGCACCTAGTATACATGCATATGCCCATTTTATATGAATTCAAACTCTATCAACATCTCTATGTTATTCAAAAATTACTAGAAAATTTGTTTAGATGGAAAATTAAAATTTGTCAAAGTAATGGTGGAAAATAGTTGGATAATGAATTTCTTAAAAAACATTTTCTTGATTATGAGATTTCTTTTCATATGTTCTATCCACAAACTCTAGAATGAAAAGTAGTTATAGATTCGAAACATCTTCATGCGATTGAATTGGCATGGAAGATATTGATGAGAACAATTCTACCTTGTTAATTTTCGGTGGATGTTGCCTATGTGATAACCTTTGTTATCAATTGTTTGCCTTATGCCTGTCTTGAATGGTCATTTCCCCTTTGAAATTTTTTTTAAAAGGGTTCCTCATTATATTTTTCTCAAGGTTTTTGTTTGAATTTTCCCACCATTTTGACGCAACAACATAAATTAGTTCCATATTGTGAGTCCATGGGTTTCTTTGAGGTATGGTTCTAATTATAAAGTTTACCGATGCCTTAATCCTTCTGTATGATAGGTTTATGTTGTCAATTGACGTATTCATTTTCATTAGGACACTTTCTCCTACCCCACTTTGGTCTCTACTTATGTCCAAAAGCAGTAAGGTGCCTCCCCTA
This sequence comes from Selenicereus undatus, assembly GCA_017589665.1. Lineage (NCBI taxonomy): Eukaryota > Viridiplantae > Streptophyta > Magnoliopsida > Caryophyllales > Cactaceae > Selenicereus > Selenicereus undatus. The sequence goes on from JACYFF010019584.1 coordinate 82,162,339, forward strand.
CTCTTTTTAGTGGTCCTTTCTTCCCTAATCCAACCTACATTGACTCTACCCCAGTCTTCTCAAGCCAATGTGTCTAACCAGCCTAGGCTTTCCCTCTCTATCAAGTTTCTTCCCCCATTCTCGTGTGCTTGTCCTCAGTGGCGAAGCCAGAAATTTCAGATAGGGGTGTCGAAAGAGAGAGTTGAGGACTCGAACTGTCGAACAAACAGAGGAATAGTACCGGAGGCTTAAAAAAAATGAAAAAAATAAAACGGAAAAAGGGAAGATAGAGGACTTGAACCCCCGACATCAGAGACAAGCCAACCACAAATTAGGCTCCTGGACCCCTAAAGCAAGGGAGCTTTCGTTAATATCTTCAACACATCTGATATATATAGTTAACTTCTTCCTTTTTTTTTTAAATTCTCAAACGTATATATTTTTTTTTTTAGAGGGGTGTCGGCTGACTCCATTGACCCCACGCTGACTACGCCACTGCTTGTCCTTGTGTCCTCAACAACTTCCTGTTCATTTATTTTTATATTAAACCATCAATTTTCTCTATCTCTTCTCGAATTGAGCTACCTGTTACTTCTACCTTGTCCAAAGCTATTTAAGCCAAGTACTCATAACTCCTACTCTAGCACTCTGTTTGCTCCCTTTTACTCATTCATTACCCCATAACCCACAGTCTGCTGCCACCACTATTCATGTTCTCTCTATGGTTCGCAATGTTCGTCCTATAAAAACTCTAGTGAAATTGGTTATGAACACCGTAATTTTTTTTACCCTTTCTATTCAACCAGAAGCGTAAGAACCAACCATTTTTTGATAATCAAATAAAGACCTAACGTGATGTGAAGCCATGGTGGAGGAGTTTAACGCACTTGTTCAAAATGATACATGAAACTTATTTCTGTTCATTGTGATATGAACTTGCTAACACAGAAGTGGGTCTTTAGAAATAGTTATCATTCGGATGGGAACATTGAACATAGGAAAGCAAGGCTAGTTGTTAGTGAGTTTCATTCGCTCATCGATCTGAACAACCATGACACGTTCAGTGCTGTGGTGAAGTCCACCACTATCCATGTCGCCCTTTCCACTCCTGTCACATGTGGTTGGGTTATTAGGTAAGTTAATGTAAACATCTCTTCTTCCGCGGTGATTTCACTAAGGATGTCTACATGACCCACGATAAGGTTTGTTCACTCGGATGTTTATAACTATGCTTGTAGGCTAAACAAGTCATTGTATTGGTTGAAACAAGCACCTTGCACTTAGTTTCATAAGTTTAGTAGTTTCTTCATTTCCTTGAGCTTTACTGGTAGTCACACTGTCCCTTTAATGTTTATCCTTCGTACATCCATTGCTCCGTTTGTTTTCCTCCTCTATGCAGATGATATCATTTTTACTAGGAGCTCTCATGCTCTTTACCAGGTCATTTACCTTCTTTAAACTTAGTTCTGAATGAAGGATCTTAGTGACCTTTATTTTCTTTTGGGCGTACAATTGTGTGAACTCTAGATACTCTTTTCCTTTCCCTAACAAATTTACATTCATCATCTCATCATAAAATTTAATTTCCACAAATTTAAGTATGTCCACACACCACGTCCTCCTAGGATGTCATTGTCACTTATTGACGGTGAATTCTTATGAAACCCTATTGAGCATCGCAACATGGTTGGCATCGTACATTACCTGACATTGACTGGGCTAGGTACTCCTTATGTGGTAAATGTTGTGCACAATTTATGCATGCCCCCGTACCATTTATCTCTCTAATTACTTGTAGGCTTTTCCACTCATGGCCTCACCTTGAAGAAAGCAACCATGCTTGATGCGGTGTTTGCACATTTTGATTCTTATTGGGCAGCTTGTCCAAATAGCTCCCATTCTACAACTTGATATGTTGTGTCCCTACGACCTGATTTTGTCCCAGGGAAATCTAAGAAGCAACCTACAATATCCAAGTCCTCTATGAAAGTTGAATACTGAGTTGTGGCCTACACCATTACTGAGACTTTTATGGCTTCTCTGTCTCTTAGTAGAGTTGGGTATCCTCCTCTATGCTCTAGTGAGAGTTTTGTATGATAACATCTCTGGCATTTATATTGCTAATAACCCAATATTGCACAATCAAATCAAACATACTAAAGTTGATTATCATTGTTCGAGAGTGTGTCTCGTGGCTGTTGTTCAATATACTCCTACTCAGCATCAGGTAGCTCAAATGTTTAATAAGGTCTTACCTGTATAATGTTTGCTCTTTTTGAAGTCCAATATGCCTGTGGACCCCCTCCACCCAAATCTAAATTAAGGAGAGTAATAGAGGATATTATGGGATACTACTAATATTGTTGTATTATTGTAGTCTTTTTGTATAATCACTATAAAAAAAGGGACTTATTGCAACAGAAACCTAACAACAAATAATATGTTCTGTTGGTAAAAGTTTATTTTTACCATCATATGGATTTTTTTGTTGGTAAAACGGCTATGAGTTTGTGGCGCCAAAGGAACACAAATAAATTGCAATAGAAGCAATGCAACTGATGGTATTGTTAATATATTAGCCACAATATTTATGATGACCAAATGTTCTATTGGTGTTGTTTCAGTTATACCAACAAATTTTGAAAAGTAAAGAGCTATGTTGGTATTGTTCATTATGGCATATACCACGAAAAATATTAAATAAATATATATTTAAAAATTATGTCTAATTTCATTTTTGTTAAAATTAGGAGTGGAAAACTAAAATTAAGTTATTATGATCAAGATTAATTAAATATATATTTAATGATTACGTCTAATTTTATTTTTGTTATAATTAGGGTATGAGTTTCTAGCACCTAAACGAGTACAAGTGAACTACAACAGAGTAAGGTATCATGGTATTCTTAACATATTACCAACAATATTATTTTGGGCAAATGTTTTGTTAGTATTGTTAGAGTGATGCCAACATTTTTTGAAAACTAAAGAGTTATTTTTGTATTGATTATAATGGTGTAGTCTCACGGGCAATATTAAACAAATATATATTTAAAACTCATGCCAAGTTTTTTAATCTATATAATACATAATAGCAATCTTGTGGGTCCTACGATGTATCTAAATTCTCAAAAATTAGAAGTTTTCAGTCGTTTGATCAATGGTGCTTTTAATAGTCACCGTTAGATTTCCTTTTTAAAAAAAAACTATTGTAATTTTAAGAAAAAAATTATTAAAAGAAAAAAATAACAACCTTTAGATCAATGATAGATGTTCGATACAAAATAAATTATTTTCAGTCAAACTAGGATTCTAAGAATAGGAATATTCCATAAAAAATAAAATCTTCTTTAAGAAAATAAAATCTTCTAAGTTACTCCACATAATTTTGGGGCAAATTGCAACATCTATTTTTGTCATTCGCAAAAATGAAAGATCTACAACACTGCATGCCTTGATTTTTTTGGGTTGTTCCAGTAATAATATTTGTTAACTTAAATTTATATAACATATCCTTATTTCATAGTGTGTGTCAAATGAATTTTTAAAAAATATAAGGGTAACAAATGGTATATTTCAAAAATCAATTACTGTCATAGTCACTATTATATTGTATCACTTGGATCCTTAATAGCAATGTGCCCATTATATTCATATACCTAAGTTTTTATTAATACTTTTAACAATGTACATGATATGATATGATACGATATAATATTAGCAGTATCATGTCCATGGAGATGCATGAAAAATCTCAAAAATTTTGTGTTGTAGTAATTATCAAGTTTTTTATGTTTAATGGCAAACAATGATTAGATTTTTATGGTAGATAAGATATATAATATCAAAAATTGTGTATATGAGTATGTGTCTTTATAATATTTCACATTAGGTGCCAAACTTTGATAAAAATTGAAAACTAACTATGTATTATATAGATTATCCATAATTGGGGCATTTATTTTATTGTAATATAATAGATTGATTTTAGTAATGTCAGAAGTAGCATGTAATATAATTTCTTTGATAAAAAAATAACACAATATAATATTTTATCATTATTGGGCATTGGCTTTTTATATTTAGAAAGCAAATATTTGAAATTGCAACTAATCTTATAAAATCTTTTTTTTAGAAAGAAAATATTCTCTTCGTAATTAACTAGCTCTTTTTCTTATAAAAAATATTAATTATCTCAGAAATTTTGGGGAGAATGATAATTTTCATATATATATATATATATATATAATAACAATCTTGTGGATCCTACTGTTTATCTAAAGTCTCAAAAATTAGATTTTTCAACTGTTAGATTAAGATTGTTTTTAATTACTACCATTGGATTTGTAAAAAACTAAAATTAATTTTAAAAAAATATATCTGTCTATAATATATCTATGTCCATAGAAAAATTCCCAGTAGTTAAAAAAATGCAATAATCTTTGAAAAACCCTAGAATCCTGTAATGAGTGTGATTTGCAGAATTTAGTGTAATCTCAATCGTGAAAATTATTTATGCATTAGATCTAAAATTCTATCAAAAAAAATCTGAAAAAAAAAGCTAAGTAGTTATATTTATTCAATAAATCTAAACGGTAGATCTTGAAGTTAGAAAAACTACCTTATCGAAGTGAAAAACCAATCTAAAAAAACCAATCCATAATTTTTATTCTTTAAAAAATCACTCATAATTTTGATTATATGTGATAAACTATATATGATAATCATATTATCTAAAAAAATTCCAAGTAGTTACAAAATATGATAATCTTTAAAAAGACCCTAGAATGTTGCAATGAGTGTGATTTAGTCTAATCTCAACGATAAAAATATTTATGCAATAGATCTAAGCCGTCGATTTTAAAGTTAAGATATCTATTTATTTTTATTTAAAAAAATCTCCCATGATTTCGGATATACATGATAAAAGATATATGAAAATTTAATTATCCAGGGAAAAAAATTCTATCAACAAAAATTATCTAGGAAAAAAACTAGGCAGTTTTATTTATTCAGTAAATCTAAACTGCGAATTTAAAGTTAAAAACAACTACTTTATCCAAGTAAAATACCCATTTATAATTTTTTTTTAAAAAAATCCTTCATAATTTCAGTTATATGATAAAGGATATATTATAATCCTATATCTAAAAAAATATCAAGTAGTTACAATAACATGGTAATCTTTAGAAAACTCTAGAATGCTACAACGAAAGTGATTTGTGGGATTTAGTGTAATCCTAACCATAAAAATTATTGATGCATTAGTTCTAAATTGTTGATTTTAAAGGTAAGATATCTCTTTGTTTTTATTTAAAAAAATTCCTATGATTTCGGATATACATGATCAAAGATAGATGATAATCTAATTATCAAGAAAAAAATTCTATTAAAAAAATCTCAGGAAAAGCACCAGGTAGTTATATTTATTCATTAAATCTAAACCATAGATTTTAATGTTAAAAAAAAAAACCTGATTCAATTAAAATACCAATTTATAGTTTTATTTTTAAAAAAATCCCTCATAATTTTAGTTATATGTGATAAAGGATATATGATAATTCTATTATCTCAAAAAAATCCCAAGCGGTTAAAAAATATGATAATATTTGAAAAATCCTAGAATGCTACAACGAGTGCAATTTATGAGATTTACTATAATCTCAACCATAAAAGTTTTATTTATGCATTAGATCTAAGCTGTCGATTTCAAAGCTGAGATGTCCTTTTATTTTCATTAAAAAAAAATCCTCCTTGTTTTAAAAATACACATGATAAAAGCTAGATGATAATGCAATTATCGAGGCAAAAAATCTATCAAAAGAAATTATCTAGGGTAAAAATAGGCAGTTATATTTATTCATTAAATCTAAATCATAGATTTTAAAGTTAAAAAATACCTTATCCAAGCAAAATACTAATTTATAATTTTTATTTTGAAAAAATCCTTCATAATTTTGATTATGTGTGATAAAGGATATATGATAATTCTAATATCTAAAAACATGCTCAACAGTTAGAAAATATGATAATCTTTCGAATACCATAGAATGTTGCAATGAGTGTGACTTGTGGAGTTAGTATAATCTCAACCATAAAAATTATTTATGCAGTTAAAAATTATTTATGCATCAGATTTATAGTTTTTATCGTTAGAACTATCGATCATAATTTCGATTATGTGATAAAGGATATATGATAATCCTATTATTTAAAAAAAATATCGAGTAGTTAAAAAACGTTTAATCTTTGAAAAACCGTAGAATGCTGCAACAAGTGTGATTTGCATGATTTAGTGTAATCTTAACGATAAAAATGATTTATGCAATAGATTTAAGTTGTTGATTTTAAAGCTAAGATATCCGTTTATTTTTTAAAGATAAATCCCACATGATTTTGGATATACATTATAAAAGATAAATGACAATCCAATTATCCAGGGAAAAAATTCAATCAAAAAAATTATATAGGGAAAAAAATAGGCAATTATATTTATTCATTAAATCTAAACAGTAGATTTTAAAATTAAAAAAACTACCGTATTCAAGTAAAATACCAATTTATAATTATTTTTTTAAAAAAATTCCTGATAATGTCACTTATACGTGAAAAAGATTATATGATAATCCTATTATCTTAAACAAATCTCAAACAGTTAATAAAAATTATCATTTTTGGAAAAACCTAAAATGCTACAACGTGAGTGATTTATTTGGTGTAGTCTCAACCGTAAAAGTTAACCACCTATTAAATCAAAGCCTTTGATTATATCTATTAAAAAAAGGTACATTCCCAAATAAATCATGTCTTTATTGTTACTTTTTTTTAAAAATCGTAAAGAATATATAATAATCCTATTATCTACGGGGTAGCCATCTATTAAATATAGATAGAGATCAGCGCGGGGCGGGTTCGGGGTGAGTGGAGTCGTACCCTCACCCATACTCATTTTCTAAAACCATCCCCATATCCAAACCCGTACCCATCGGGTTTTAAAAATTCATACCCTACCCATATCTATTGGGTTTTTTGAGTTATTCCGATTTTATTTTGGTACATATACATTGCAAAAACTGACACCTATCGGGTTCATTAAGTTTAATTTTTAAAGATTCAAAACTAAATGAAGAATACTTTTTTACATGGATTTTCCCCTTATTAAATTTCTGCCTACATATTCAAAATTAAAATAATACATGACCGGTTTATTAAGTTTAGAAAATAATACTCATAATTGAAATGCATTGTGTCCCTACAAAATATCAAATTTGTAGATGCATAAGAGTAGCTGTCAGTTGAGTCAGAGAGCACAATATGTATTTAGGTACAGATTTGGGCCTTTTTTTCACTACAACCTACTCGCTTCAGCCCCAAAAAAAATTTAAAAAAAAATCGGGTTTGGATATGGGGCGGGGTTGGGTATGGCATTCCTGTACCCGATCCGTACCCATACCTATGCCCATTTTTGGCACACCCGCCTCATACCTGTTTTTCCTTCATTTTTTGTACCCGAGCCCACCATAAATAAAGAGGGTTCGTTTCGAATTTTTCGGGTTTGGGTAGAACTCTCATCCCTAAATGTAAACTACTAATTCTATATCTTTAAATAATCCTACATGATTCAATTAATTTTTGGTTTGACTTTATTTATCTCAGTTGCTATTTATGAAGTTCACAACTTTTTATTTTTTCCACTAACTACTTATCGATAAATTTTTTAATTTTTTCAATGATACATATTTTTTAAATATATGTTTCATCATGCACCGTGCATAGCACGGGTTTATACTAGTAATAATGAATAGGAAAACAAAAAACAAATGGCGATTTAAAAAATAAAAGAAAAATTGAAAAATTAAAATGGCACCCTAGCTAATTTAGTCGGTTGAAAACAGAGGAAGAAAGTTGAAATTGCTTAACGAAATTATCCTCAAACCATTCATCTCCTCCTCTTCTTCTGAAACAGAGCCATCACCATTGTGCTTGCAGTAGGAATTCTCCACGCTGCTCGCCGGAAATCTCCACGCTGCTCGCCGAAATTCTCCCGTCTAAGTGAGTTCAAACTATTGCAAACTTCAAACACGCGTCTAAGCGCGCTGACAGTTGAATCGGGTTCAATCCTCCACTCTGCTCGACCGAACCCAGACGATTTCATAGGTTAGTTTCGATCAGAAAATCAGTCTTTTCTTTTACAATTTCGTTGTATTTTGTTGGTGGTATACAATGTTGATTCGATTGATGAATTTGCTCGACAAATCCGATGACTTAGTGTACTAATTGATGTTTGTTTGTGGTATAATATGTTGATTCAATTGTTGAATTTGCTATCATGTGAATTAGTGCAATGATTGATGTTTATTTGGTTAGTATACTGATGTTGGTTAGTTAACGTCTAATTACTTAGTTCGAGTTTGATTACTGAGTGTACTGATGTTGCTGATTACTGATGTAATCGTTGCTTAGTTAGGCATCCAATATCACTAATTCTGGACTAACCATCATTAGGCTCATTGGAAGAACATTAATTTACAATTTCAAGTTAAAATTAGGCAAGACACTATTAATATTTTTTGGCTAATATACCTTGCTCACAACAATGTTTTTGTTAAACATCCAACAAGTTTTTTTTTTTTTTTGGTGTGGAAGGGGGGAGGAAAGGGTGTGATAGGGGTAGTAACTTGTGGGTATTGTACTTCTATTCTAACTTATGTAACTTTGAGAGTTGTTGTTTGATCCATTAAAAGAAAAGATGGCCAATACATTGGACTAGTATATGTAAGTACTTCTTTCCTCTATTCAACTGTGAACTCACTTAGGATGTTGGAGAAGAAAAGACAAAAAAACACGAAATCAAGTAAATCAAGTACTTCTTTCCTCCATCCAATAGGACTAGAATATGTAGCATCCAACAGATTTACAATTTCAAGTTAAAAGAAAAAATATGTACTTACTTTCCTCCATTCACGTAAGTCGTAAATCGTGTTCTTAACAAGCCTAATATTGTAGCTTTCTTGATGCCAAATTGAAATTTGGTGATTAGTAAGCTTGCCTAGAGTTGTAGTAGTAGCAGATGGAGGCATACAGCTTCATCCTGTCGTATACTCTTCTGTTAATTGTCTTCTTGGAAATGCCAATTGTCTCAGATTTTATGCTGACGTTACTGGGAATGTAACCTCTTTCATTCAACATTCAGTGGGAAATGGGAATGATTGAGATTGTGACAGCATTATGGAGTCTTTTAGCACCTGATTGCAGTGTTACAGTTTCCTCTTTGATTTATTTGTGGCTTCTTTTTCTTTTGTTCTTTTTGTCCTTTTCCTTTTTTTTTGGTTGGGGGCTGGGGGGCGTGTTGGTTGTTTGCTTGACATGAGTTGGTATCCTTCTGATCAAGAACGCTGGTATAGTTTATTGTTAAAGCAGATAGGTTTTATCACAAGTGAAGCTGGGGGCCATGTTGGTTGTTTTCCCTTTTGACAATTATTGGCCTTCTGTTCTGATTCTACTTCATAGAACCTGGGAACTCTAAAGTCCTTGTAATTGTGTGTTTGCCATAGCATGTGATGCACATTATAAGATTTGTGAGATGCATATTATCACAATATACATAAATAGTGACTTAGGACCCCTTATTATGCAAGTCCAACTCTCTTCGTCTCTTGCGCGCCTCTATCCTTGTTGCAGCATCCTTGTTCTTCTCCCTCTTCCGTCCATTCTATGTTTGTTGCCCCAGTTGGCACTCTTGGTGGTGCAGATGAGTATATTTTGTCATTGTTAAGCTAGAACTTTTAATTGCATCATTGACCAAACCAACAACAATCACTCCTAGTGGGGGTTTCACTTTCACAAGATTTGGGGAGATCCAAACGTAGACAATCTTATGCTTGTAAGCATTTTTGTAAGCAAGAAGACGTTTTTAAGATACTCACAAAAAAAAGTTTTTGAAAGCATTTTGCCAAGGTAAATTTCTTTGGATGAATTCTTAAAAATTTAATGAAGTAAAATTAGTAATACAAATCAATATACATGACAAAACTAGGTTCAATACAAGCGATGAATAATACTGATAATCACAATAACAATAATAGTAGTAGTAGCAATAGCGACAACATTAATGATGATGATAGTAGTAGTAGTAGTAGTAGTAGTAGTAGTAGTAGTAGTAATGATAATAATAATAATAAAAAAAACTATTTGCATTATTTTGTAATTTCTTCTAAATATTGTGAATAAAGGTGATAATCCCAGTGACTATATTTCAAAAAGAATAGTATGTTTTAAAAAGAATAATCTATCTCAAAAGACTAGTATTACACATCAAGAATTTTGCGGTTTGTTTATTGATAGTTCCAATTATTAGTGCAATGCTAAGAAGATATTTGACTTGTAAGAATTGGTAATTAGTAAAAAAAATTATAAAATAGTTTTTATAGAGGTTGAAGTTCTGACAATCCAAAAAATAAATGAAAATACCTATTACTGAAAAAAAAAATTTGAAAACAGATGCACTTGTATTGCTTATTTGAATTTTTCTTTTTTTTTGGGTAGTTTTGAAAGTGGCAAAATTGTTAGAGCATTGGTAATGGTTATTCATATTTTTGAATCACACGATCGGGCCTACACCTTCTACATCATCCTACAATCTAACTTTTTCTCTCCCTTCTATATTAAATTGATCACCAACTTGGACCACCAAATAAAACATTGCTCATGGACCCACATTTAAACAGATTTAATTATTTAGCCTTTTATTTTGTACTATTCATTAATGTGTTTGAAAAAAACGAAAATGAAAGCTGTGAGTGGATCACCGTATGGAGTCAGACCACGGGGCAAGCCGTATGGATCACTGATACAGATAGTGTTTTGGATTGTGAGCCTCCCTTTTGGACCATGATTTGAGCAATGTAGGTGCTCTTATGTTGCTTATTTGAATCCCTTTCGTGGGGAGTGCGTTGGGAGGAAGGTAATCTTGAAATGAAAAAATTATTGGCTGAACTTTATGATAACCTAAAATCCTTGCTGTGCCTATTTCAAAGAAGCATTTTTTAATGAAACTACCAGTTTTTTTTTGAAAGAAGAAACTACCAGTGAGTAATGGACGCTTGCTGCATTGAAAATAATTCAGTTATTCTTGTAATAACACTTTCACAACAAAAAAAAAAGGACATTTCTTACCAATATGCCAAGGAAATTTTCGAAAAATAGCAACAAGATATTCACGAACATGCATGTTCTCATTAATTGTATAGGATTGCCAGAACAAGAAACCATGCCCATGTATTCGCGTGCATGCATGCTTCCTTGGTCCCACACAAGAGTTTTAATCAATCCGCTGATTGCAAAGTGTTGAAAACTTGAAATATATGATAGTCAGATTGTTACATATTACATTAAGAGATTTTAAATATGTATATAAATTGGTAAGTCACATTTTCCATTGAAATCTCATTAAAGTTATATATATTACTTGTACACCAAATTTTATAATGAATTTAATAGTAGGTTATATTCTTTTCGATTTATCATGAGTACTTATCATCAACATTTAACAGCTTTTAGCACAGTTTAAAACTTCTAGTACAATTCAACGTTGGTAAGTGTTTATTGAAAGTATCTACTTATAGTTTCTTCAAATATACCGCATGTTTCAACATATTTTATTATATTTTAATTTTGTTTAATATATTTTAATAATAAATACTAATTAATACTATGCATCATGTAAAGGAAACAATGGTTTTGGATTGATTTTCCCCAATCTCGGTCAAATTAGCCGTATTGTAAATACTAATTAATACTATGCATCATGTAAAGGAAACAACGGTTTTGGATTGATTTTCCCCAATCTCGGTCAAATTAGCCGTATTGCGTACTTTTCTTGATCTTTGTTTCTTTTTGAGAAACGTCAAACATGACCCGCCAGACCCGGCCGCCCCCCCCAACCGCCCCCCCACCCCCCCCCCCCCCGGCCCAAAAACCCTTCTTTCAAGACAGAAGAATCTTCTCACAAACTAGCGACTTGGTCCAAGTTCCTCAAAAAATGGAACTGTCTTTTCCAAATGCATGCAAAATGTGGTCAAGCTTGCCTGAGCATTCCTTCCCTATTCCATTTTTTTTATCTTTTTTATTTTGTTGATAACAAAATATTATTTAGGTAGTTATAAAAAAAGGTTGTGTGTTATGATGCAGGTTCATAAAAAATATTTTATTGGGTGATTCAAATTGGAGTTCCACTGGTTACAAAAGTGATAGAATACAAATTCTAGAAAGTTGAAACTTTTACTGATGTGGCAGGCGTGGATTTGAAAAATTGGAACTCATGTTGTGAATGCTCTATGAAGACTTATTTAATCTATTGTTACTTATTAACTATTCATGTCATTGCTAAATTTTCCAACTTAGTTTTTAAGATATAAATGTCGAAGAAATAGTAATCTCTGTTGATATATGACAATGTAGAAAGAGAAAGGCTATGTTCACCAATAGCGTTTGGAGTAGCATGTAGCGCTTTTACTAAGTCAAGATACTAGTGTTTGGTATCACTCTAATTGGACTAGCATTTCAAGTAGTATTTAGCATTTCAGACAGTGTTCTGAAAAACTAATAATATTACCTTTTGGCATTTCAAAGTAGCGTTTCACCTTTTTTGGTTAAAAAAACCCTTTAAAATTTTATCTTTACAAATTATGCATATCCTTTCATGTAAATTTATATTAATCTGCTAGCCCAACAACTAAATTCACTAGACACATTTTCTTTAATCGCTCATCTAAACAGTTATCTCCTGATAATTAAATTAAAACAATTATGTGCCTCCTAAATAGGTATTTGCTACTTTAACAACTATCTACTACCTCAACAACTAATTTTGTCCAATAGGACTATAACAAAAGAGTTTTGGTGAAATCAAAATGATACATTTTGACCTTCAACATCTCCATTCCCATTACGTCACCAAATATTTAATTAAAGTTGTAACAACTAGTGATTTCTCGTAATCAAATCACTAACCTCTATCTACACCATAATGTTACAATCGTATCAAACACCACAAACTACGCAAGAAACAAATTGTACCATTCGTCTAAAAAGTAAATGTTCCCACATATGTGTTCAATATGCACAAATAATTGATTGAATTGTTTACATTCAACAATAATATTAATATGATTGGGGAATCAAAATATGTGCATAAGACTAATCTAAGTGAAAAGTTTGGACTCAGAACAACTTCGGGTTGGGTGAATTGGACAATTTTATAATTCGGATGGGATATTCAGGATCATGCTCAATTTGTTATTTTGGATCGGACATATCGAACAAGTCTAAATATGGGTTAAAATTGGTTCAAACAATAAAAATAGGAGAAAGTCTTATGTTTGATTCTAAAATTTGGACCAAAAATATATGACCATACCCTTCGTTTGATATTGGATAAATTCCAGTATTCAGATCGAACAAAACTTTGTCTTGAGCAATATTTCAATCCCATGACAAATTTCGTTTTGTATGTAGTTGGTCAATAATTACACCAAATTTTAACGTCTTCATTTTTTAATTTTTTTTTTGCGATCAGGTTAGGCCATGCATCTTCTTAATCTAGGAGGTTAAGGAGTCTATTTTAAAGAGGGACAAGAGAGAAAAGACTTGCAACGCAAAAAGGAGGCAAACGTTGTTCTGATTTCGAATGGGATTTGAACCGCAACCGGGCAAAGCCAGAATTGAATGTTGGGACTTGAGAGGACCAAAACTAATGTGCCAATTTGATCAATTGTCGATTAGTCTCAACAAGACGAGAACAAAATTAATTTCTTTAACCTATGAATTTGCAAAATTAGAAAATCGAAAGTTTTTGAGATTATAATAGTTATTATATAT
>JACYFF010019584.1:82185284-82200232 GCA_017589665.1 Selenicereus undatus
ATTGTCATTGGGTATATATATATAGACTAACAAGGTGATTATGTTCCCTTAACTAAACCCATTCCTAGTGATGTGTCCAAAACTCATTGGTTGAGTCTTGGATTTCATAAGGTTTGGTATCTAGACATGTTTTGTTACGTGATGGACACGTTTCTTTTATGGGCAAGATGCTCATTGTTGTATGTTAGGCATATTGAAATGTCACAAGCTTCTGATTGGCCTAGTCACACAGGCAATCACCCTAACGCTTGAGTAGTGGGTAGGATGAGACTGAATCATATTAGCACTAAGTGTGCAATATTGATTACTCACACTGGAAGTGTGTGAGTGGAATGAATATAGTCGTCTTAGTAAGACTAAGATCAGACTCGAGGGAGTCGAGTATGAAATGAGTTTTCATATTGAAGCCTTAAAAGCCGAATCTTGAGTGTCAAGACCAACATTTAGTATGTTGATCTAGTGGCTCAGGTTAGATTTTTGGGTGAAAATCTAGACTGACGATTTGCATGGCATAAAGAGTGACGAACCCAGCTAAGTGGGAGCTATGTCGTGACACACATCTCATATTGTGTGTGCTTATAAGACGACTCATATGTGGGGTGACAATTGAATTCCCTATCACTTGTCACTGTATGACCCTATGGATGATAACTCTTTGACTTAAAGCTATGTTATTAAGTCGAAGCTTAATGATGCTACTTTAATGTGATTCTCAAGAACCACGATGTATACGGTTTAGTGAGAACACGATAGGAAAGCAATTAAGCTAAGATGAGATTTCATGAGTGTTTAAGGAAAAATCTATCCACCATCACTATATCAGCCCGGACGATTATGTTGAGAACATAATCATACGATATATCAAGCATAAGGGATTAGAGATGCAACTGGTGATGTTTTTGGGATGGTTTTTGGGGTATCGTATTTCGTGAAAGTGTTATGTTAGTTAGATGGTAACTTAATATAACAATACTTGTTATTTTTTATCGCACGTCCTATTCCTGGTATGAAGCGTGAGGAGTTGTGACACATGTAGAATACGTGTTTTACAGCCTAAGTGGCCGAGTGGGAGCTGTTGGTCGGGCCTAATAATTTTAGGCCCAATGACCACTTATGTTGCCTAGGGCAACAACCCTAGCCACACCCCAAACTATATAAGGGATGCTTAGGGGGTTAGTAACATACACACTGATATTACATCTCTCATATTCTCCTAATTCTCTCTCACGACTGAGCCACCATCCGTCGGGCTTTTGGGTTTAGGACGTGGCACATTAAAGCGACTCTAGCTAGTAGCCGCTTGGTATTCTTATATTATCGTGGACTATTACCGACAGTGCACTTCTGCATTCAGGTTAGTCCTATTTAGTCCTACAGTTTATATATTTCTACACAACATATAAACAAATTCAGCAAACAAAGAATATATGTTCATGATACTACTCACCCAATTCAAAGAACAGTTTTGAAAAAAAATGAAATGGAAACACGAACATAGCAGCAAAACAAAAAAAAATTACTTGAAGAGTGGGTGCAGAAGGAAAGAGGCACCATGAAGCGACAGATCCTGACGAAACTAGAACTAATTGATGGTTTTTGCTGGAACTGAAGCACAGAAAATGAGTGAAGAAGACAACATAAAGAAACAAGAGGGGGAGAAATCGAAGCAATAAGAACAAAAATGAAGTAACATAAAATTGAATCACAAATCACCTGATGTAGTGCATTGGACAAACTGGAAACTGTAGCAATGGTGGATGATTGGTTGTGGAGGAGGCGCCACTTGTGGGGAGAGACATCGGCGTGGCTGAGCGAGGTCAAAGCACCAAGAGAGAGAAGGATGACTAAGGGAAACGTGTGGTTGAGGCCATCGAACTAACGAGGTAAGGGGAGAGAGAGGAAGTGAGAAGCAAATGTGGGTTGATTGTTTAATGTTGGGTTTATTATTTTGTTGTTACTTTACCAATTTTGTGACCACTAATTAATTTTTTATGGTCACAAAATCAATCTCAATATTATAGGGAAAAATGTACTAAATTTTGAAATATTAAAATTTATGACTAATTTTAGTGTAGAGTGAAACACAAAATGTGACTAAATTTCACATTACTGAACCTTTGGATAGAAATTTCTCACTATCCACTATTAGCCACAAAATTAGTCACAAATTGTGATTGTTTTTAGACAGTCACAAAAAAGTAGTCAAAAATCCTAGTCTTTCTTGTAGTATTCTGATGCTAGCAAATACATATAAAGATCCTCTCTAGGGCGAGGGTTGAATAGGGAAGTTATGTCAAATAGATACTACTTGAGTTGCTTAAAAGTTTCATTTGCTTCTCTAATCAATCTAAAGTGTTTGATTAACTGTAGGCACTTTAAGAATGGGAGACACTTCTATACAAAATTAGAAACAAATATTCCTAGGACTACCATGTAACCAGTCAATTTCTAAACCTCCCTCATGATTATGGGATTTGCATATTTAGGAATGCCTTTATGTTTTTAAGGTTTGCCTTAGTCCCTCATTCATTATTCATAAACCCAAAAAGCTTCCTAATTGATAACCTAAGAGGAAAATCTAGAAGCTATCGATATGAAGTCTTTAACTTGACAATCATATCATTGATGTACACCTCTATGTTTCTGCTAACTTGCAGTTGAAAGAGGTTCTTAACTAACCTCTTATATATAGCACCACTATTCTTTATCTCAAATGACATGACTTTATAACAATACTATCCTTGGTGTGTGATACAGTTGTGTGTTCCTGATCTTGTTCCCACATAGGTATCTGGTAAAAGCCAAAGTAGGCATCCATGAATGTTAGGTAACCATGATCGCTGGTTGTATCCACCAATTGATCAATCTTCGAAAGTAGGAAGTAATCATTAGGACAAGCCTTGTTAATAGGGCTACTACTACGACCACAACCGCACGTGTGTTGTAGTGTAGTGAAGATATCATTCCCTTGTAAAGATGTGGATCAATGCAATATATCATGTACTTGATCTATTATGGGGGATTGAAAGGGGTGCAATCGAATATATAATTCAATCTTCTTTCGAAACAAATTGAATTGCGTAATCTAACAAGTTGTTATTTCAAATGCCCTTGTTTAGCATAAGTTAAAGATCTTTGATCGCTAAAACTTTGCTTAACAGGAAAATCTCTTTCACGTGTTGCTAAATCAAGTCCTATCTCGTCAATCAAATAGCAAGTTTCACCTTTCAGTCCTTCACTTAACTATTTAGAATTAGCAAATGATTTTGGCCAAAATCCAATCAGAACAATTATACATAAGATAGAATTCAACAATACCAATCAAGAATAAGAACAAATAAATAAAGATGAAAGATTATAACATCAATACTTGGCTAACAATCCCTAGATTGAGAAAACTACTCACACATATTCAAATCAACGAAACTAAACAAAGTTTCGAGAGAAGAGAACTTAGCACAATTAGAGATCTTTCAAGGGTTTCCCAACTCTGCAAGGGCTCCAAATAGCAAGCACTTTTTCAACACTCACACTCAAAACTACTAAAAATCTAAACTAAACTTAGAAAAACTAGAAAAGGAATGAAAAGCTAGAGAGAATAGTTCTCTGCTTTGCTATGTTTTGTGCTTTTTGCTGCGAAAATGGCCTTATTTATAGCGAAACACAATCAGCCTCAGCCACACAATGAAGGAAAATGAACACGCTAGTAGTTATTCCTGCACCACGAACCATGGCCATCACCACGAACAGTCTGTGAATGGCTCTATCTTGATGATATTTTGTTCTTTCTTTCTTCTACGAGCATGATGACTTCGAGTGCCCATAGAGATTTGCATTACACTCAATTATGGTCAACTTTGAGGTTAAATGGCCTAAAAACCTACAAAACATAGAAAAGAGCCATACCCAAGCATAAAACCGAAAAAATATTATAAATTATAACATAAAGCACATAATTCTCCCTAAAAATGAAGCAAAATGGCCCTAAAAAATGATATACACTTTAAGTACTTATTACTTGTTTAAGTCTGTGTAATCCACACACTTCCTCCATGAACCATTTAGCTTCTTTGTCATGACTGTATTGCCAACCAGTTAGGATAGTTGCATTCTTTAATGAATACTACATCCCATAACTTCTATATTTTATCTGATAATACTTGATTTCTGTTAGCTTTTTGCTTCACAAGCTTAGCCTAAGGATTTAGGGTCAACTTGTGAATCATGATCTTAGGATTTATTCTTGGCATTTCTTATGCTGCAGTTGACCCTTAGGCTCTTGCTTAGGGTTCTTACCATTCATATTATCAAGTTAAGTGACTAGGATCACATTGAACTCAGGCTGTCTAGAGCTTGTTTTTTGTTAGGTTGTGAGGCCTGTCCCACTTTATATTCTAAATAAAGGATTGTGGCCTTCAAAGTGGTTGTGTAGGACTCCATTGCACTCTTTTAGTCCTACACGATCCTCCTTACGCAGCGATTATTTATTATATATGACATTTCTAGGTTTTAGGTGGAGAGAGCAACTCTCAGAGAGTTTAGGAGTGTATCCCCACGATTATATTGTAGGAAGAAGGGACATTTATGATGACATAGTACACCATTACTCAGGAGGTCTTGCTATTTTGAGCCCCCACCTTGGTAGGCAACTTTATCATCCTAGATTCCCAGTGTATTTAGTGTAGCTTGTGAAACCTGTGATGGGAATGATGTTAGGCATATATTTCTCCTACAAGCTAGCCTCGATAAAGTAATCATAGAACATGACATTTGTGTAACTTCCATTTTTCACTAATATCCTATGAACCTCATAGTTAGTAATTATCAATCTGGTAATCATTATATCATCACGTAACTGTCATATGGATCTAGCACTTCTAAGACCATCTTAGAAAGAGAATTCACAGATACCTGGGTTACTCTTAGGGCGGCTTAGCCTATAGTTCTCATATGACTTTTTGAGACCCTGCTTGATAGCCCAACCATAGGTAGTTCCCCCTGAAATGACTTGTATGTTGCTTGTAACGGGTATAACTTGAGGGTCATCTTCTTTTGAACTCTTCTAATATGTTTCTCCGCTTTTAGCCCAACTCTTCAGATACTTATCCACTTTGCTTTGTTGGCTAGATCTTTAAGTATTCTGTCCATATTCGAGTAGTATTAAGTCATACTCATAGTTCTTGTGGAAGGAACACCACTTTTCCTTATTCTTTGACCTTTGCTTAAGAGGCTTGAGATCCTTCAAGTGTACACGACCCCTAATTTCCATCAAGATCTCACTTCTCAAGGTATTAAAGAGGGATTATGTCTTAAAGGCTCTTTCTTTCTTTTCCTTCTAGTTTTGCTTATCTAGCCTTTTTCATTCCTCTTAGATACCTCTTTAGGAATTCTAGTCCCCCTCATGATTGCCTCCTACTGTATGTTCCAATCTGCCATTTTCAAGGCCTTTTTCAGGTGGCTTGTTATTCCATGATGAACTTTTTGCATACACCTTTGTGTCTAACCTCATTATAGAAGGAAGCTCAGGCTACATCTAGTTTACGGTATTCTATAAACAGTTTCTTATGAGTAAATATTTCCACTTACTCTACAAGGATTTTTTGATTTCGTTGTGCCAGCTTGATTAGTTCTGCACTTGATTTTGGTGTCCTAGTCCCAACAAAGTGGCTTTTAAAGCTGTTGGAAAGATTATCCCAAGATTGAATTCATTTTGGGCAGCCTATTGGGTTAGGCTTGTGTTGCTCCCTTTAAGGCAGTAAGGAATTATCTACACATTATAGCCTTTAAGGAAGATGGTTGCAAATAGTTCTGGGTGAAATAAGCATTGGTCCTATTAAACTGCTATGTCTTTGGCTCCTCGATCTTCTTTGGGAGGTTAGCCTCCTAGATCTCAATATCTAATGGTGTATTAATCTTAGGGCTATCGGTCTATAGAGGACCTTAATTAAGGGTCTTCCCGGTGTTTTCTTTTGAACACCGCTTAGATGACACAACTTTTATAGAGCTTGAACTCTATTGCTATGAATGATCTATCTTACACAGCTTTTTCCTCGTTCAAAGTCTCTCTCAGGTCTTCAACTTAACTACTTCAGTATCTAGGAGGTCTTTTATCATGATCCTTTTCCTCTGAATCGTTAGGAAAGAGCTTATTTTGAGTCTCGATAGTCCATATTTTGCGTTTGATGGATAGTCTCTTAGGGGTTGCTTTCCTTAACTTCCTTTGAGAAGCTAAGAAATCATTTAATTTTTTTGTCATGGGTGACAAAGCCTTACTGAATTTCAATGTGAACTCCTCAACTTTCTTTGGAGCACTGCTTACTTGCTCTAGAGTAGAAGTGCACTCAGGAGACAAATGCCCTCTAGAGGGACTTGCATCTTCTTAGTTTGAGGCATCCTCTGCGACGAAATCTTCTCTTCCTGAAGTTTGAGCTCATTGGGATTAAAGATGCGAAAGCCTAACCTGACATAATATCACAACACAAGCTCGACTTGAAGCTACTGAGAGAAACACAAATCCCACCCAAACTGAATCGATTTCAACACAAAGTCAATACAATTTGACCATTTAGCATGAACACTTGTATTTTTCAAATTTGAGAGAATATAAGATATTTTTAAGTTTGATATGAAATTGATCCGTTTATTAAATGGGTTGGCCCAATCCAACTTGTTTCCTAGCTCTAACTGGGATCCTGATTATTAGGATCCTGGTTCTTAGGGTGAGCATTGTTCTTTCCATCATCACCACCCTTGTATGGTATCTTGCTAAACTCTAGGTCCCCACAGTCACTACGAAATAATTTAGCATGGTATAATGTTTCTGAGATTCTATGGGAACCTTGAGAAACTTACACTACCGTCTAAGGATTACCTACAAAACAACTCTTAAGGAGGGGATTTCTCCTCTTCAGAGCTTCTAACGGTCAAGTTAGGTAGAATTTTAGAAGATAATAATAAGCACAATATAGTTTATGAAAGTTTAATTGACATAGCTTTGATCTTGGTCATAGCTTGTTTATATTGGAATTTAGGATCAGTCTCTTACACAGATCTAGCTAGGATTTTATATCTTTGTAGATATAGATTATTTTCTAGTTTTATTCAGATTCAAAGATCTTTACTGATTTCCTGTAGATTTAGGAGAGATTGATTAGATCTTTCCTTAGTTAATAAACCATGCACACTCAAGGCTTCAGTGGACTTACATTTTATTGAGCCTATGTTCGAGCTCAAACACTGCTAAATCCTAACAGCTTATTGAATTTAACCAATCTCTTTCTACGGCTTTTATTGGGCTACGACCCAATGCCTTTTAGAGATTTTATATACTCAAATCATACATGATTTGAACCATTTGGAACTAATGGACCACATGCCTCAGGATAGAACTCTAAGGAGGTCTAAGATTAAAGTTCCAAACCTTAGGCAGTCCGCTAAATGCCCTTTATTTGACTCATGTGCTCATAAGGAATGTTGGGGTGTGGCTTTGGTTGTCGTTCTTGTACTTTTGTATGGTTGCAGTATTGTGATCTTGGCATAGGTTCTTATTATCTAACCTATTGTTATTTGATGTATCACACTTATCTTTATTCTCTGTGTAATGTTGATATCAATATTTCCTATTTATACCTTTTGTGTTTTAAAATTTTTTTGAGTCCAACTTTTTTCTTAAGATTTTTTATAGGTCTATTAGAATCGTCTCTCTATAGGTAATAATGCTTGCAAAGGTAAAACTAACTACATCTGAATCTCTCCAAATCCCATGAAAGTGGCACCTCACTGGAAGTTATTATTGTTGGCAATATATAAAAATAGTAACACGTCACCCCTAATTGGATGAGTTCAATTCTCCTAGTCTCTTAAACAAGGTTTCAGAGTCTTAGAGACATGAGTAGTCCCCTCAATGTGGTGTAATCTTGTGCTTTAGATGATCACATATGTATTGAGTTTGAGGCATATTTGGTATGGTAAAGGGTCAATGAATTGTCCATGCTTAGTTGTCTAATTATCTCTCATGTGCTTAATTGCTCTTTATAACACCCCAAAAATTTCTTAATATATAAAAAAGAAGAGAATGGAGCCTTTTAAGGAAAACTTTCAAAATATTAATGGTTGGGATGTTACCGCTGCGTTTCACCAAAAGACACAAGGCTTAGTTAGATTCCTATTTTTCTAGTCAAAGCCTAGAATGGCAAAAAAATTTTAAAAAATGCATAACATAATCTCTCAGTCAAACTTTGTCTTATGTTGGCTAGGACAACCATAAAAGAACTCTAGGAACTAATAGTCCAAAGAAAATGCATAAAAATATTAAGTGCATAAATAATTATTTAAACGTTGAAAGCACCACTAATGCTGCTCAGAAGTGAATATCACCACTATATCGCTTCTCATTCCCTATCAGACTTCTCAACTAAAAGCAACTGAGTTTCATAGTAAGTTTGTTGTTCCCACCACAATTACAGAGTAACACGAAATTTAAAAGAAATAGCACTACAGTAAGAACACCCTAAGAAGTAGGAAGACTAGAGAGCTGATAAAAGAAATAAGAGCAAAACCAACACCAATCACAGATCAAACTCTTAAACTTTTGGTGAAAATCTACATAGAAACATAAATTCCCTTGAACTCTAAAGTAATATAGTTACAAATCAATTTTCCAAGATGAAAAGAGATTTTGAATGGAAAACATCAAGTGATTCGGGAATTTGGGCGATTACTCACCCACATGAATGCACAATGGGTCATCTTTATAACATTGCTTCAAAGTGACTAGCCGTGTACAGGAGAGGTCATATGATTCATACAGGGAGGCAGGAAACTCGAACTGGGTGTAGGGCTACTGCTCGACTAGAATTTTAAACAAATATGTCATTCACCGCTTACAATGCATTCTTAAAAGAAGCGTTTTCTAGAAAACTGGCCTTGTACGACCCTTTTTAAAAATCATGTTTTATCAAAGTATCATAATGCCTTTGGTTCCAACCAGTAGAAGTGCTATGAAAGTTTGCCATATACAAGACTTTACAGGAAAACAACTTAGCTCAACAATAAATAGGAAGCGGTAAGACAACCAGTGATAGGTTAGACAAACAACAACCATTGAGTAATTGAAGGTTCCCAAACCAAGTAATGTTAGCCCCAATGAGATCTAGGAAATACGTTAGCTTCTCAACTTGTTCCATTCCGTCTCGAGCTCAGCCTAAAATAGGATTAACTTACATTAGTGAATTACCCGAGAAGGCTAACTCCCTAGGCCCTCTCTAGGGTTCGTTCTGGCCCCTTTTCGAACATTCTTAAATCGAATTTCATCATATGCTTGCCTGCCTAAACCAAAACCTTACATAACTATTCAACCATCCTATTCAGGTTGTAGGCTAGAATATAGTACTGACTTTAAAATTCCATGGCAAATCGTACACACAATTGATTTATCAAAAGAACCCAGTCTAGACTCCTCAAAGTCTCATCTAAAATTGTTATTTATGTAATTTTAGTGAAATTCCTAGCGTAATTCCTCTAAAACTAGGAAAACGTTCATGACATCACTTCAGGATTAGAATTGCCTAGTTTTGGAAATAATTTTGTATCTTCCATACAACTCTGGATTTATTGATTCAAAATTTTGGTGTAACTAGACATCCTCATGTACAACATATACAACATTCATAATGAGACACCCTCCCAATTATGCTCAGTAATTCATGTATGTTGGATAAATTTTTCGAACAAAATTTAGCAAACTGCAAACCCAGTTTCCAATGAATTTAAAGATCAATCATATTAATCCAACCACAAAATCTTTATTTTTGAGTTCTGGTTCATAGAAGAAGGGTCCTATAGAAAAAATTCTCAAACTTCCCCAAGAATCCAGTTCTTAAAGAAAAAAAAAAACTTTTAGCAATCCGGTTACCTTGTAAATCACGAGGCGTTTTCATTCCTCCTAAAAATTCTCGCTTCCTTGCATCTCTCCAATGAATGTTTATTGTTTTAGGGAAAAGAAGAGTTAATCCTTCCATAAGGGAAGAGGAGGGAAGCTGTGTGGTGTAAAGGGAGGAGCTGGGAGAATCGTTTTTTTTTTTTTTTTTTTGGTTTGCTTGGCTAGGGTTTTAGGAGAAATGAGTAAATAAGTAATGATGTTTAAACAACAAGAGAGTTTTTTACCCTATAGGTTGCCGACTAGGTAGGGTTTTCTCTAGGGTTTTTATTATTTTTCTTTCTTGTTTTCTTAATAAGGTGAAAAGTGTGAAACCCTAAACCAGTTATGCTCAAACTTGCACAACTTCATCGACTGGAGAAATATTTTTTTTCCCCTCAGGACGACATATGACTCAACTCTACACTCCCTTCTTGCTCAACCTGTCAACCGCATGTTCTAACTATTGAGCTTGAGTAGGACATGAACAATGCACACTATCACATAAGGAAAAATGAAAAGGAATTATTCCAAATAGTAAATTTCAAAAAATTTCCTAATTGTAAGAGTTTTCCAAGTAATTTTTTTCAGGGGTATTACACTCTTAAATGAGTAGCATGGCAAATTCTTCAAGTCACTAACTGCATAAAAGTTTCAACGCTAGCGTTCAGCCTCCTTGAACTGTTCTAGTCAAGGTACTTGGTAGGAATTTTGGAAGCAATGTAACATCTCCAAAAGTAGTTGAATTGCATTTTATATTATTCTAAACAAATATTCAAATCTAGAAATTGCATATCTTTTAAATACTGATCAAATAGAGTTAAGGCATGCATTAACATAAAGGTGTATCATAGCATAAATTATGCTCTAAATTCAATCGTCCTTTACTCAATATTGGGCTATTCTATGTGCTCCCAAAAGATAGTGAATTGTCAAATGAGTTAAACTAAGTTAAATTATTTTGAATTTAATTAGCTAATTATCTTTGCTAATTATTACTTGTTCATATCTCAAAAGGCAAGATTATCTTTTGTTTTCACTATAATAAATATGGATACATTTTCGAATCTAAAAAGTAAATTAAAATGTATTTCAAATTCAGAAAGGGATAAAAAGTGCTTTTTATAAGAGTTATAGCAGGCTAACTATATCGAAAATGGATAGTCATTCATATAGGAGCTTAATTGCCTTCTCAAAAGAAGATAGCAATAGCTGAAGCATTAAATGAAGGTTAGAAACCTGACTCCCAAAGTCAGCTGTAGCCAAGAACGAATTCAACACAATTGTTAAGACAAAAGCCAAAGGTCAAGGCATTCCAGCTAGTAGCCATTAGATAGGAAGTTAAGAGTAAATCTGCTAGAGCATCTAATAGCTACTTTCTTTAGCTTACTCTAATGATCAAATGGAGAATGACACCTATAAATAAAGAAATTTGTTGAAGAAGAAGAATGCAACACACAACGCAAAGAGCTTAACTCATATTCTTTGAATTTGTTACACTCTTGAGTGATCAGTTCAAAATTATTATAATCTTTGTACACATATTTGAAATTCCTTATGAGGTAAGAGTCTTTACTGGAGAGTTACCCTTCTTAAGTAGGGACTCATGAGAAATCAGTTCAAGAGGAGTTTCAAGGGTTTCTTGCTAAGGTCCTTAATGGATGTTCGATTGAGTAATTTCTTTGAGGACTAATATAAATAAGTTAAATCCTCGTTACATTCTATTATTTGCTTGCACTGCTAAGTGTCCTTGATCTTGCAATTCAGTGTTCTTGAGTTCTTGGGTGACTTAGCATTCTTGGGTGACTGAGGAAACAAGTATTTATAATTATTTCTTCTTACTCTATTCCCCCCCTCTCTAGGGTGACTTTGCATTCTTGGGACCAATAAGCTCTCAAACCCCAGCCTTCATAAAACCCTAGCACCACTCCTAACATGTGACTAAGGACATAGGTCATTCGCCTTTTCTTCTGGTTTTCCAGCATCCATTCTATCTCCAATAGCCATGTCTATCCCACCACTATCCTGCTTTGGTGTTAAAACCTACTATGTTTCCACTGATGCCATAGTAGTTGTTACCACTCAATCACCTAACCTAGCCCCTGGATTGAACGATCTCAACTCGATGATGCCTCCTCCTTCATTCTTTCATTCCCTTTGCCACGACTTTCATTAGTTGCAAATTATCTCATTTCTGCTCTTATTTCCTTCACCACCATCACATCCACTATACCCCATTTAACCCCTTTCCCAAGTCGATTCAAATGCCATATGTGGAAGGAAATCCTATCACTTCTGCACCTTACTTGAACACTATGGGCAATGATTCTATTCTTTTGTGCCCTTAAGGTGTTCAACTTGGCAGAACCCAAGCGATTACTTTGATTTCCACAGCAGCTTACTACTATACTAGTGGGCCGTCACCATTCCCTTAAATTAGAGAAGAAGAGTATCAAAACTAGCTCATTCAGTTCATTGCTTTTCTCATTTCTGATAATATGCTTTGGCTTAGAGATGGAACTCTTCCATCACCTCCACAGACTATCATAGACTCCATCAGGACGTCGCGTCTCAACCCCACTTGTCATTTATGAATTTAGGCAGATCAGACCATAATTTTGAATTTACCCAACCATCTCTAATAACTATTTTGTTGAAGTCCTACACTATCCTCACTCTTTTCAAATACGTAAGACTTTATAAGGGGATGTTCATTGCTAGCTCGGATAAAATCCTAGAAATTAAGCACAAGATCTCCAATATAAAAAAGCTAAAGATCTGAACGATCGAGTCATAGTTGTGGAGGATTAAGCATAAGGCCGACTCTTTGGCTAACCCAAACTCACCACTCACTGATCGGGAACTTGTTGGATATATGCTTTTGAGCTAAAGGATGATACGTTTAAGAGTCTTCTTGTCACCACCACGTGTTTTAGAACAATGTCACTTTCAAGGACCTTTGGACAAGCTATTGATGTAAGCACAACTTGTGCTCTAACTCGAATAGACAAACTTCACAACAGTCCATCAAGTCTTTGTCATCACGGGTAAACCATTTTTCCCAAGCTGCAACTCTAATACTATGTTGCAACTCTAATACTATGTTAAATACCAAGAACACTAATGGTGACTATTGAGGTTGCGAGAATCAGAGTTGTGGCAAATATCGTAGCCCTGGAGGCAGTGCTTGTCGTCATAGGGGAGGGCGGTAGAAACAATAATAATAATAATAATAATCAAAATGTTAAACAATTTCAATCAATCGCCTCAGCTGGGACAACAAATTCTACATAAGGAGGGGCGTAGCCAAGGGGGGTTAGTGGGGTCACCCGACCCCCTCTCAAAAAAAAATATTATATATGTTAGAAAATTAAAAAAATTTAAAGTTAAGTATATGTATTATGTTTGTTGAAAATGAACATGAAATTTGCAATGGCTCAGCGGTCAATGCCTTGGCTTGGTGTGCTTGAGGTCGTGAGTTCAAACCTCCTCCTTCTCATATTTTTTCCCAACTTTTTTTTTGTTGTTTTTGTTTTTAAAACCAGTGTCATTTCGCGTTTGAGGTCATGAGGCCAACTGTCTCCTTCGACCTTCAATTTTTCGCCACTCTACTACCTAGACCCAACTCACCCCACCGCCCACTGGCCCACCTGCACCGCGTCGCCGACTCACCGTCCACTACCCACTGCCAACAGATTTGTTGTTTGCGCAGCGCAACAAGGCCCTCAAGGCCTCACATCTCTATCCAAATTTGTGAGTTCTCAAATCTCAATTTGTAGGTTTTATTTCAATTGTAGGTTAAATCTGAATTTGTAGATTAGTTTGGCACTTTGATTTCAAGTCTCATGTTTGAGACCTGAAGAAGACACCGTGGGTGGGTTTTGGGTTTACTTTGCTTGATTCTACGGTTTTGCCATTTATTTGAATTGTTGGATTTCAATTGTTGGATGCAATTGTAGTGGTTTTGGTCATTTATCTTGTGACTTGTATGCTAATTAATCATTGGTTATAGTTTCGGGGTATCATAAATGTTTGATTTATATGTTTAATTTTAATTGTAGGCAAAAATGCATAGATATTTCAAAAAGAGAGGTAAGGAATACTCGTCGTTACCTTCAAGTTCGAAATCCGAAAACTCGCCATTGAATGAAGGTGGAAACGATGTTACTCAACCACAACCACCACCAGCATCTCCTTGTGATGTAAATATCAATTCTATTCCGTTGTCTCAAAGAAGTCGGATTAATTCCGACCCGCCTCTCCTAATTTCCTGGCTTCGCCCCTGTACATAAGGTATATCTACTAGTCTTTTTTTAGGCATTAGATTAGCTGCTCTTACTGAAAACTTTGATAATTATTCAATTGATCTGTGTGTTAATGAGTTCCCCCTTCCTTAGCTATTTGCCAGTTGTATTTTATCTAGGTCTCACTGCCTCGTGCTGTCAGCTTTAGTTTGTGCAGTCTGCGCCCAGAGCCCCTGCATTCCTTAAGTTCGATAAGGCTAATGAAGCCCTCTAGTGCCGTCCTTCTGTTGTCTCGTTACATATGGCACTTTAGAATGCATCGTTCGAAGTAAACTCCTTTACCATGTCATAATTCATGTCACTGTCGAAAATGAAACGCGTTTACTTATTTATCATATGTCATTAAGATAAAATATTTTTAAAAATATTATTTAAAATTTTAGAAATAATAATATTAACATATCTGTGCCTAATATTAAGATATAACTAGTTTTAAAATATGTGTTACATACAATTTGTTTTAAAATTTTAGATAAAATACTTTTACAAATATGATTTAAAATTTTAAAAATAATAATATTAACATATTTATAATTTATTTCCTTTTTTCTTCATTGGATTAGTTGAAAAGATACTATTTATTATGATGATTTTAAATCACATATTGTTTAAATTTTTATTTTAAAATAAAATTTTAATAAATGCTTAATAGAACACACATCACTATCGCAACGTTTGAACTCACTTATATATATTTATATATATATACATATACATATACATACATA
>JACYFF010019584.1:82202541-82221583 GCA_017589665.1 Selenicereus undatus
TTTCACAACACATCACACATTCTTAACTGAATACAAAACTTTTAGTTCAGGGGAAATCAACTCATGACTCACATAAAGAACCATCACAAACACAAGGGTCACAAACACATCCTGGTGGACCGGGCGATGCCCACTCAAGGTACCAACCAGGGACCCAACGCTCTAAAGTACGTAGATGCCCTCAAATCACAAACTGAGGAGTCACATTCACATCCTGGAGAACCAGGGACCCACACAGCTCCCAAATAACACAAACTGAGGAGTCAATTGGCGAACCGGGCAGTGCCCACTCAAGGTACCAACCAATGACTCACACAGCTCCAAACACAAAGACAACCACTTCTATGGCCATAGCTCTAGAACGCTCTGTAATAGCCTCAGACAAGATACGAATCTTTTTCCCCAAAAACATAACTTAGTGAAATCATATATTCAAAGAAATTCAATTCCACAATTTGAACAAAAGCATAATCGAAACAAAGCATAATTTCATTCAAATTACTTGTCACAAGTGTCCAATACTTCATCACACAATCAAAATATTTAGGAGGCTCAACAATGGCATTTCCATATCGAATTTACAGATTAAACATACAAATAATCCATAAGCACGCTAAACGAGGTACATTAACTCAAAAATTCATAACTCACAGCATACACATTCAATCTTCACCAAAATTTGCAGAAAATAGAAAAATAACATATAGATTCTAACATATTAATTGCATGATTTTTGTCCAGGTCAATCATTCCCAGAAATTCAAACAGTCCGCCAACAGAATCAAAAGTCTGCGAATTAAACTCACAATTTCATAACTTTTTAGCACACACCACCAAAATTCACAAAAGTTTACAAGAAATCACCCCACATCATGAGGAAGCTGCAGTAATAATTTGATAATTTTTCTCCAAACAAATCCTTCAAACTAATTAAAACAGTAACCGAAACCATGCATCCAAAACAGGGCAGTCCCAATCGAAAATTCATAAATTCTAAAATACACACCCAAAATTCATGAAACTTTACAGGACGTTTCCCGTCATACTCAGAAATTTACAGTAAAAATTTCATAAGTTTTAGACAATCCAATAGCTCACAATAATTCAAACAGCATCTGAATTTCTGCACTCAACAACAGGGCAGTTTCACTCTAAAATTCATAATGTATAAAATACACATCTAAAATTCATGAAAATTTACCCAACGTTGCCTAATATCGTGGGTAACCTACATTAAAAATTTCAGAATTTTTCGTGCATCCAATAATTTCCAGAAAAGCCGACAGTAGCACGTTATTAGCAAAATCCGAAAATCCACCGTATTTTTTTTCTCTACCATATTATTCAACCAAATACAGATAACCAATCTAAAAATCCATAGTTTCAATTCACAACATTCATAGAATTCAAAAATCGCAAATAAACATACAACTTTTAAGGGTGGGTTTCTAACAATTGAATTTATGGTTTTAATCTACTAAGCTTTAAAACATCAAATTCATAACTTCAATTGATTCCCAAATTCGAATCCTAAATCCACAAATTAATCTTTCCCTATTCAATTTTAGGTTGAGAAAGACAAGAATTACTCACCTTAATCTGCAAATCGAGACTAAAAATCGAACTCCTCTTCTCCTCCTTCTTCTTCTTCCTCCTCTTTTTCTTCTCCTTTTCTTCTTCTTTTTTTCTTCTTTTCCTTCTCTGCCCGTACGTGTGTGTTTTGAAGAAAAAAAACAAACCCCACCCCCCTTTTATAAATGGTCAAACCGACTTTGACCCAAGTCAAAGTTGACTTTGACTTTTTTTTTTTTTTTGAAACAAAGCCTGGGCGTTACATTAAGGGTTAAGATTCCATAGTAAGTTAGTGGACACCTCCAAAAAATTATTCTTTACTCCACCAATTTCTTCCATTTGGGAAGTGGAGGATGTCACCAAGTAAGTACATGTGCACCACATTACAACCTTGTATTTGGATATCTCATTACTAGTCTAGAAGCTTCTAATTTCACATTCCAAGTGCTTAAATTGTTGTTTGAATGTCATTGTTTAGAAATGAGTAGGGGTGTGCAAAAAATTTAAATAAAAAGTTGAACCAAACAACTAGTTAATAGAACAAATTTTTCATTTCTTTCTGAAATTTATGCATAAAAAACGAAAAATTTAGGTAAGAAAATGCACTTTTTAAATTATTTATGAATGACAACCAAAATTTAAGTTTTATAAAAAAAATTTAAACATAATGAAAAACTTAGGTAAGAAAGTATACTTTTTATATTTGTAAATGGTTAACCGGTAACCGAATCGAAAAATCGGTTAATCGAATCAAAAAATTGGTTAAATAACTTTTTCGGTTTGGTTACGGCTCAAATTAGACGAACCGAAAATTTCGATTCGGTTATGGTTTGGAATTTTGTGAGTCGAAAAACGCATTAACTAATTTTTGGTTAATCGAAACTCCAGTTAATCGGTTTTGCTCACTCCTAGATGTGAGTGGTTGAATCTAATTAACCATGTTAACCTCAAAGATTGCATTGATGAAGAAGTCACCATTACTAACGTGGCCACAACAAGGGTTGAAAAGTTCAAATAATCGGGCTTAATCATTCAAGAAAAAGAAGACATTAATAATGGCATTCACCAATGTACAGAGGTATGATAGCAAAAATGGAAGAATGCTTCGGGATTGTTGTGTGAGAAGAAGATCCTAGTGGGATTGAAGGGGACAGTTTATAGTATGGTTCTCAAACCAGCATTGTTGTGTGGTGCTAAGTGCTGGCTGATCAAGAAGACCTAGGTTTAGAGATTGATTGTTGCAAAGATGAGGATGATTTGAGGGAAGTGTGACCATAAGAGATTGGATATTGTAAAAAATGAAACAATTAGGGATAAAGGAGGAGTAGCATCCATAAAAGGTAGTATGAGAGGGACCAGACTAAGATGGTTTGGTTATATAAGGAGGATCATGGACGCACCAATACGGAGATGTAAAACTATTAATCTTCTAAAGGACAGATGAGACTGAGGAAGACTAAAGAAGAGATGCAACAAAGTGCTTGGAAACTGTTTTTTTTTAGGTGTTTTTGACTTCTTTAGGAATCTTGAGGAACTTGCATCATCGTCCAATGAATACATGGAAAACAGCTCTCAAAGAAAGGGTAGGGGTTTCTCCTCTTTAAGAGCCTCAAGACTCAAGTTAGGGAAAAATTTTAAGAGTTTAAGAGAGAATAATAAGCATAATATTGCTTATGAAGGTCAAATTGATGCACCTTTGATCTTGCCCATGGCTTATTCATACATAGATTTTAGACCACTTCTCTCAAAGGAATTTAATGAGGGTTTCATATATTTTTAGATATAAATTATTTTTCAGTTTTATTTAGATTCAAATTCCTTGTAGATTAAGGAGATCTTGGTTACATCTTTCCCCCCTTAACACGCCATGCATGTAGGAATTAAACTCAAGGCTTTAGGGAACTTGACTTTTATAAAACTTATGTTCAGGCCTAGACGGATTGTTTGATATGGTCAATCTCTTTCTTGGGCTTTCCAATGCTCCTTAGAGCTTTTGTCTACTCGAATCATTTACCCTTTGAAGGATATTGAATTTTGATCTAGTCATGCCTCAAATTGTAACAAGGCCTATCATCTTTATCTCTTTCAGAGTTCTTTAACTTGAACCGTGAGTTATGCAGACCTTAAGAGCTTTTTCAGAGTTAGTTATATGTACGGATGTACCCTTAATTGATATGGTATCCTTCCTAAAGAGATTTAGCCAAGATTTTTCTAATGGATTTTTATCCCTTGGGAATTTTTCCACTAATCGGACTTCAAATCCCTTACTTTGGAATTATGAATCCTTAGCTAATTCAGTTTTTCATTCCCCGAAAAATTATTTTAGCTTCTACTCAAGGTGGCTGCAGCTGGCCTTAGTTGAGTATCTTTTTGCTCTTTGTTTCCCTATGCCAGTGGTGATTGCTAGTTCAAAGATTTCTTAATTGGACTTTGCATCTCTTGAGGTCTTTCTCTCCATTCTATGACACATTTTTGCCCTAATCTTCATTATAAATTTGGCCTTTTTGGGTGTAATTTCTTTAAGAAATCTTTTAACTCTTTCCAAGCTTCTGAAACAAGTGTTTATATGAGTTCCACTTTTTAATATTCCTTTAAGCTTCTTAAGCCTTTTTAAAACTCTTTCCTCTCCTCAAACCATTTGTACACATCAATTTTTGACGACAACAAAGAATGGAGTTCTAGCTACACCCGCAAAGGCATGCTTCCCATTTCTGATTCCTCCAAACCCTTACAAGAGGTTGTTAACCAATTCTATTGTCTAAGATAACCATGTGTGGCTTTTTCACCAAACCCTTCACCCTTTCAAAGGGGAAATTCTAATCACATTGTGGGGCATCTTGGCTGGTGTCCCATCATTATTGTTGAAGAAAGGATTAGGGGTCCCATTGGCACAAACTACCCTTCCACGTACTAGCATATAACGCCCTCAAGTTACAATTGTACTATTAAATACATGATGGTTGATGAAGTAAACCTTAACAACCAGAGACTCATAAGCTGGGGGTGTTACTACCTTTCCAAACATAGAAACAAGGCTAAAGATTCATTTGATTCTTTTGAATGTTTACTTGTAAAATGAAAATAGTTGCAAGCATTGCTTGCAAATGGAGTCCTCAAAACACGAAATGAACGCAACCACCACTTTCCTTTGCCTTAAAAAGTTTGTAGCCATTATATCTTAAACAATTAACAAATTATGAAGTTCATTTTTAAGATTAAAATTACTTAAATAATTATTTCTACCATAGTTGAATTTTAGTGGCAGATACCAAAACAAATGAAATTTTCAAAAATAAACCAAAAAGCTTTCCAAGTTAACACGGCATAAATGACAAAATGACTAAGGAGTCGTTCCAGGGAAGATCAAGAGTCGTAGCCTACGCTTCTGGCTTAAACAAACTAAGTCAATTATCAAGACATCACCTTCATTGACCAGCACTAATGTTCTTCCTCCTTTCTTTAGTGATTGGGATATAACTCAACTTGTGTTTCAGCACCTAAAATAGAAAACATACGACATAATGGAAAAATGAGCAGTAAGTCTAGTATGTTACATGTGCATAGCAAAAATAAAATCAAATGAGCCAGTGAGCGTGTGCACATCTTAAATCATTTTTGCAAATCATGAACAACAAACTCAATTTAAGAATAAGTGGAAGTAAATTACTTTTATAAGCCAAACTTAGGACCCGAGCGATGAGTTAGTACGTGATTGTAATTCATGAGTTTGGAGATCTCTACCCGAGTCCTAGGTTCTGATGAACCACCCAGCAGTTAATAATGAATGGTGAGCAATGAAATACACTGCTAGCAAGACATGTTGTCCAAGCATCCCCGGATCAAAAAACTTAAGAACATTGTAATACATGATCTTCATAACATTGAATGGGTCCTTAGGATGGCCAAAAACATGATAAAACTATTCAGCATGCTTTACAAATCAAAAGTTTTACTTGCTAAAGAATGGTAAAAGCGATAATGTACCCTAGTGATTGATCCTTTGTTTCTTAAACACAAATTTTTGGTTCTTTTTATGAGTAGGCTTGGCGAAATATCTAGATTCAATGAGAAGTTCAATTTGCATAAGCTTTTGGTCTACGCTGGACTATCAGTCGTACTTTTATATATTTTATGGAGCTTCTATGTCTTAGCTTTATAAATTCTTTTATGTGAGATTGACTTGGATGTAGCAAGTTAGGTGTCCTTTCAAAGTAAACATAATTTAAGTTCTAATTTAATCCCAGCTGTGGATATGTTGTTTCTTTCCTCTCCACAACTCACTTGCTTCCTTATTTGCATTATCAACTTTTAGTCACTTCCTAGGCTCATGGCTTTTTGGCTCATCACTAGTTGGGTACCTTAATTTGGCGATTCGTTAAGATTCTCACATATAGGCTCAAAGTTTGAAACTCTTAGGCATCTATAGCTCGTACTATTAAGTGATTCTAATTTACCTTATTAATCTTCAACCAAACTCCTTTACTTTCAAAATTCACTTTTGTAAAAATCGACTTGACTATACTTAGTTTCCTCAATGGGTTTGACCATCCACCCACTTGTTCTTTTATCCCATTTCACACATAGCGCTCAAAGTTAGTCTTTTGACACTATTAAAGATTGAACTCCACTCTTAGTTAGTTCACTTTACTGCCCTTAGGGGAACTTATCCTAGCTTTGTAAGTAATTCATGCACGTATATACCAACTTATGCTTAATTAAGGCGGTCTTTAAGCCAACAAGACCATAATGTTCCACCTTTATTTCCTTTAAAATGAATCATCATCTGGGTTCAAATACGTCAAGTTAGGTGGACGAGGCTCCTAATCACCTAAATGCTCACTCATTCTCTCTTTGATCCCAATTATATTAAGTAGCTCATCTTCTTAGGAAAATTCAAGCCAATAACCATCATATCTCAGTTAGAATATAATCCAAGAGCAACACTCATTTGCATTTACAACCCCATATCATACAGTGACCACTTTCTCATTCCAATTTCCCACTATAATACATCATCAATAACACCATTTGCTTTGCATAATTCACTCGTCGATTACATAACTCAATTATAAACCAATACAACCCAACAATTACATAACCCAATCATAACACAACTCAAACCAATAATTAAATAACTCAATCATAACATAATTCAAACCAATAATTACGTAACTCAATTATAGATAATTTAGTCTAACAATTTCTTAACTCCATTACACATAACTGAGGCACAAGTATTCAAACTCATCTTTACATTTAAGCTAATATCTTGCTTGAATCTTGAATCCCTTTCTAATTCTTATCAACATCACACTTGCCTTCAACTCATTGTAACCCAATTAGTTCAAATTCACTACTTCAATATGTCACTTAAAACATAAAGCCATAAAATCTAAATCCACTTTAAAAGGAATTTTTGAGGTTACCTGGTGGAGTTAATTAGGTGTGAAGTGGGTGGAATTGAAGAGTGCTGAGGGTGATGGCGGCATCGGATGTTGAAGGACAACCAATGGCAACTAGAGGAGTAGTGGCTAGCGCCAAATGGTTGCAGAGGTAGCAACATTGTCCAAGCAAAATAGAGCAGGCGACAAGGGAAAAAAGGGGTCGGTGGCTGCAAAGGGTGTCGTGCGATGGTGTTGGGGTGAAAGGCATGGCCATCGACGATGGTGGCTAGTGGCTGGGGCATTCCAGGCAACAACCAGCAGTACTAGAAGAAAGAAGAGAAGAGGAGGAAAATGTGTGAGTGAGTAGGGGTTTTTGGGTTCTGCCAGCTTGTTTTGTTTTTCCCCCCTTAACAAAAGGCTTCATTCTTAAATTATTTCCATGTGAATTTGGCCCATGGCTTTTTCATTCTTTTTTGTTAAATCAAATTAAATTTGATCTTATCTTAAATCCAAATAGCCTTATGGTCAAGCTTTTAACCACACATTTGGCCATAACTTGCTAGTGGGTTTTTTAATATATAATTTGCTCTCTTATTTTTTAAGAAAAGTAAATCAACTATGTTAGTTTTTTTTGCATCATTTGGGTGCATATGCATGCTTGTGTACAAATGTATATCTTTACGTAAGAACTTGCAATTAATTTGCTTCATAAAAGAAATGTAATTACTTAAAGTGCTCAATTTGAGCATTTCCTTTGTGGTGCCTTGATTTTCCACCTCACTAGTTTGATAAATATTTTTGAAATGTAAGACTAGAGCAAGGTTAAAAATGATCAAGTATGATTAAATAACAAGATGTTACATAGGCACCTCAAGATCTTTGGGGGTTTGGTCGATGCTCCACCCCTCCTCCTAGATACCCTTCTTCTTTCCTTGTCCTTATTCATTTGCTCATGCTCCTCCATGTAAATCTATCTATCTGAGAGTCATTGTCGCTCAAAATGAGGTAGGAACCTTTGTGGCTCCTGCTAAAGAGTGCTACCGTAGAGTGGCGATAAATAGAAGTTTTTATCTTCATCAGCCATTTGGAGAGGAAACCCCCTAGACTCCTACTAGTAAAGAAAGCTGACATGAGCCTCTCTCTCGGTTCTATGCTAGATGGAGGAGTTCACTCCTTTTCCAACTCCACCTTATCCTTCTCCATCCCAATGGAGTTATCCGCTACATGGTAGAGGACTTGAAAGAGGCTGGAGAGAGAATCAAGGGGCTTTAGTTGGAGATAGAGAAGAGAAGGAAAAAAGAAGAAGAAAGAGGAGAATGGTGGAAAAAAAACTCAGTCTGAGTCTAGAAGGAATAAAAAGAGGGAGAAAGATAATGGCAACTTCTTTGATCAAAATAGGTGTCAAACCAAGGAGATCTTCCTTTGTGTAGTGTCACTCCCAGCACAGGCATGCCTTATTGGGTGAAGTCTTTCAAGGGCCTTGAAAGAGTTTAAATACCAGAGGGACATTGACTGCTAAAGGTCTTGATCTTCTTCATTTTTTCTCTCCCTTTTTCTTCTTCTCAACCTTATGTACTTCGCCTTTTGCTTTATGTATAATATAGATCTTCGTAATTTATGTACGCGCAATGGAACATAAGCAATTAACGAAGAATCCTTCTTTATCTTTGCTCTAATGTGTATGCCTTATGCTGATCTTTTATTATATTAGGTCTGGTTTTTTTTTCCTTTTTCCTCAATTTCAAGTTACAACAACAACTTTGTAGGGTTTTCCTACATAAATAACTGATTTAAGGTTGCAATTCAAAAACCAATGCACCTAACAATTTCTAAATAAAATTTCTGGGGATTCTTCCTCTTGCTTTTTCATTTTCACAAAAATGGCTTTTTGTAAGCCCATTGTATGTTCTCTTTGTGATTTTGGATACTTGGTGCTTCTATCCTTTTTAATGAATGACGAATCTTAATATGTGGGAATTCTGTATGAATTTCTAGAGAAAATTTCACATTCAATGTCCGTCTTTGATTTTCTTTTGCTCAATTTAGACTTTTACATTTGATTACCCCTTGACTTTATTTCTTTAAACCATAAAAGAAACTAGTTAGCATTTTGAAGTTTTTTTGAGTGAACAATTAGAGTTTTTACCCATTTTTGCCTTTTCGACGTCTCTTACTCTCTTAAAAGGAGCTTTTCAGTGAGGCAGGCTCTTGAGCTTTAAACCATCATATCTTGTTTATCCTAAAAGAAGAAGGACTAATTGATTCGCCTTGTAATTTCTATATCACAAGTTTATATTACAATTTTATTCATTTAGTAAGGTTATGTGAATTTAGGTTACGTATGTCTTCCTGGGCAAGAATTTTGATTCCTCCCAAGTTTTGATCCATCACCATGGAATTTTTGTTATCAATTCCACGGTTGAATTTCTTGACCTGATCTTGGGAATTTAGCTCATAAGTCTTAGTTCAAACCTAATTGAATCTAGTGACAAGTAGTAGGAATTTTTTTATTTTTCCACCCCAATCACATTATTCACATTTGCAGTAAATGATTCACAATACAAAGTTAAACCATAAGGGAATGTGAATGCTACTTTATTAATTATGTTGTAATTTAAAGTGTTAATCCCAAGGAGATGCAAAATGATCAACCTAGTTATGGAACCTAGCTAGTGCTTACATGTAAAAACATTTTGTAATGGAAATCTACGCATAGTAGCCCCACAAATTATACACATGCCAAGCGTTTGGAACCTCTTTGCCCCCCAGCGTTAGAAGTTTGTAGGTATCTGGAAATACTTTTTCCTTGATGCTCTGTAGTCCTTCCCAATTTGGTCCTAAGTTCCCTGGGTGTTTTCCAATTGCTTGTATGCTTCTATGAATTAGGTCTCTAGGCCTCAAAGATTGATCGTTTACTATTCTATTATAAATCTTTGTGATTCTAGCTTTATATAGGTTTGCTATAATTATACCTTTTCCTCTTATTTCTAATAGCAAATCTAGAGCTTCTATCTATGACCTTTTATTTTATGTTGGCTCATACCCCCTATAACCTCATATTGTTTCACTAACTTCTATAGGTGTTAGGGCATCTACACCATATGTAAGCATGAAGAGTGTGAGACCATTGTAAGTCTCAACAGTTGTCCTTAGAGACAATAGAATCCCTCATAGCTCAACTGCCCAATTTTCGATGACATCTTCAATTTTTTCCTCAAGACCTGAATTGTGTGTTTTTTGTGGTTTCTTCTTGTCCGTTAGTCTGAGGCCTTGCAACTGAAGTACTATGGGCAAAAATTCCTTAGTCTCTATAGTATTTCTTTGTCCTTTTGCCAATGGATTTTCTTCTATTGTCCACAATGATGGATCTAGGAAGTCCATACCTTGTGATCACATCTTTATTTATAAAGTCTATGGCTTTCCATTTTGTGATAGTTGTCACTAGATCAGCTTCTACCCACTTTATATAGTAGAACATTACCGCCAATAGAAAATTCCTTTGTCCTGTCCCTTATGGAAAATGACCTAGGATGTTTATTCCCTGCGTAATAAAAGGGATAGATTCTTCAATTGCTACAATTGCAGAGACAATAGTGGTTGGTGCATGTATTTTTAAATAGTAAAACTGGCATTTGTCACACTTTCTAACATAGTCGAGTACATCTTAAATCAAAGTAGACCGATAGAATCCTACTCTTAGCACTATTCTTACTAACGCTTTACCCTATATATGTGATCCATAGTTTTATTCATAGATTTCGTCAAAGATGTACTCCATTATTTTCTTGGTCACACATTTCGATAAGGTCTTGCACACCCTCTTTTGTATAGTTCTCCTTGGAAGAGGCATCATTATCTTAGCTTTGTTTTTAGCTTTCTAGCTTCTTTTGGACACTTAGGAGTATTCCACTTTCCAAATAATCTATGAGTAGTTCCATCTAGGAGTTATCCACATTTGTTGCATATACCTTTTTAGGGTCTATGATTCTGTGTCTCATTAAATCCCAGTAGTTTGATCTTGCCGAAACAACTGGGCTTGCTAGGTTACTTAATGCATATGTATGCTGGTTGTCCAATCATTCTATGTAGGTTATCTCAAAATGAAGGAAGTCTTTGATGGATTTTTGAACCTCAGCTATGTATTTAACCATCTAGTTTTCTTTTGCCTCAAACGTTTCCTTGATCTAACTAACCGCCAATCGTCAGTCACTAAAGATCTTGATATTCTTCAACTCCAAAGTCTTGCATATATCCAGGCATGCTATGATTGCTTTATACCCTGCCTCATTATTGGTGGCATATTCATACTTTTCTTCTTTTGGGGAGATTAGGGTCAATCCAGCCCCTATACTCTATGTTAGACCTTGACAGTTCCACTACCTAGAGTAACATCCTCCTTGAACAGTCATACTTTTGTATTATCTTCATTAGTGATTTCTCTATCAAGATCTTAACTAGATGAGCCTTAAAATTTCTTATTGTTGTGATCAGGGCCAGAACTAGTTTCTCTATAGTTAGATAATTGAGTTATGAACCTGTTAGGACATGGATGACAAAATAGATAGGAATATGTTTCTGTTTTGTCCCCTTACTAAGACCATAAGTACAACCACTACCACTACTAGAAAACCATATGTTTGTAACCTAACTTGCGACTAAATAGGTGGCCATAAAACCCTTGGTTGGCAATTGGATTTACGTCGACTCGATCATAAATTATGACGAAATTTGTTACTGACTTTGTTGTCACTGTTTGTGACTGAATTTGTAACCATTTTATTTTTGATACTGTTTTTCAAATGATTTTTACGGTGGAACTTGAGACCAAATTGTGACTGTATTTGTGTCTGGGTTCTTGGCATCGATTTTGTAATTAATTTGAAGAAGTTAATTTGCGGTCAAGATTGTGACCACCGCTTTTTGTGATAGTTTTTGGGACCAATTTTGTTGAAAATTTTACGTTTTTTTTACCACAAATATGATCAATTTGGTTTGGACAAAAAATAATTTGTGACCGTTTTTGTGTCTGATTTTCTTGTAATAGCTTGAAACATGTATTTGTAATGTGGTCATCTCCTTGAATTTATAAAACTATAGTATATATTTGTATACACATGGTAACCAAACTTCATAGTTTTATAACAATCAATTAAGGCTCCTACACAAGTAGTTTAGTACCACACATGCAAACTTAAATTACAATCATTTTCAACATCATTCAAAGTAATCTAAAACACAAGGCAAAGCATATGACACCATCAAATATTGTTTGCATAACAATCATACATCATTCTCATCCTTGTCAGTATCCCCGTCCTCATTCTCTTATTGATCACCATTGTCGTCATCATCATCATCTTTGTCTTCACCACTACCTTCACCAACACCACTTCTTTTTCCCTTTCCAACACCAACATTGGCGAAGACTGGAATTGTAAATTGCAACAAAGTTTTTGCAAGTTTGGTGGTTTCAGAAAGTTGTTTACTGGTCTGGTCTAGTGTTTCTCAACCCGATTCAACATCTTCTTTAAATTTTTCATTGATTGCTTCTCCTTTTCAAGTATTGCAATAGGAACTTTGGTAGTAGTTGATGGACTAGTAGAAGAAGCACATGAATCTTTCATTCCAAATTCATAAATTTTACCCTGCTTGGTGAGTCCAAGAACTTCTTCCAAATATTCATCTAAGTATGTGTAGATAGTTGAGGAAGTGGTATTGCATCACCTTTAGTGCCTTCACCTTGAGTAGATGGTTGAATCTCCACAAGTGAATTTTCATACTTTTCGTATAGGAAGAAAAATTCAAACATTTTTGTCATTTCAATAATAGAAGACAATTAAACGGAAATTTTAGTAACTAAATAATTTTTCAAAAACAAGTAACTTATATATGCCTCTTTTGACTTTCATCAACAATTGATTGATATTTTTTCTTGGAGTTGGTGCGTGCAAATGATCCATCAATTGTTGGCTCTTTTTTTAATTCTTCATCCTACATACAACAAAAAGTAGAATTGGTGATTACCAAATATGCTTAAATAACATTTATTAATTGGATCAAATAAACTCACGCATACACAAAATGTAGTACCAGTCTTCTTTAATGCTCAATTTGGGAATTAATCCACCACAATGCATATATAAACCTATCCCCAATGATGATGCTCAATTTTTTGGCCTCACGCACTTTTCTCCTTGAATTTGTTAGACTTCTAATATGCACATAAATCATCATAAACTTCTGTGTTTAGCCACAATAGGTTTGTTCCCATTTTTTTGAATTTCAAAAGTCATTCTTTTTAATCTTGACGACCGATGAAACTCAAAAACACTCCTAAAGTCATCAGCATGCTCTTCATCCCAACAAAATTTATTCTAAAAGTAAACCAAAATTATAGTTACATACAAGTATATGTAAAAGTATGCACTAATTTTTATTTTTATTTTTTGCTCAATTTTAATTAACTTTGAATTATCAAACCACATATTTCGCACTTCAATTGGTATATCCTTCGAAGTATGATACGATGAATCACACTTCTCATGATATTGGAAAGGTCATGAATGACATCAGTGTGGTTTGGATAGAATCTGTCAAAAATTATGTAAATGCATAGTATTATAATTTGCATTTTATAATGTTAACTAAAGAAGAAACATCAATCACAACAAAAAGTAAGTACTTGGTCTTTTCCTCGTAGGAAAATCTTCATCTTGTTTTATCGTTGGGCTTTTTCATTAGGTTAAGAAACCTCTTAAGAAGGATAAAAATTCTTAGGAGTAGGAGTAGTTGTTGGAGTGGCACTAGAAGTAGGTATATGGCCAAAACAAAATTGGGTTGGCTCGATAGTGGATGAGTGAGTATGTGGTTGGGTATGGTTTTGAAAGGGTGAAGAGTTTGTAGGGATAGAATTTTGAATGGGATCTACTTCTGTAAAGCGAATGGCAAGTGATGCGCTAGATTTAGGACTCTATTGAGAAGAAGTGAAAGCAAAACGAAACTTTTCTTGGTGCAACTTTTCTTTGACATCTTTCAAGTAAAAAAAATTAATGAAACAAATTAAATACACAAAATTAACAATTGTTATGCAAATAATCAAAGAAATAAACAAACAATGCTAGTATCAACCACTGAACCTTTAAAGAAAATATAAAAAGAAGATTAAAAAGAAAAAAAAAGAAATCATAGAATACTTTCAAGAATTATATACAATCATACTGCATAAACAAGACAAGATCACAAAAGAAACAACATGCCTCTAATTT
This sequence comes from Selenicereus undatus, assembly GCA_017589665.1. Classification (NCBI taxonomy): domain Eukaryota; kingdom Viridiplantae; phylum Streptophyta; class Magnoliopsida; order Caryophyllales; family Cactaceae; genus Selenicereus; species Selenicereus undatus. Next base: position 82,216,763 of record JACYFF010019584.1, read on the forward strand.
GCGCCAGGTCAAAATAATGATCTTTTCTATTTGGGTCAGTTTGTCCTCTCGCAATACTATTCAGCATCAGTCTCTAAAGAATTGGCTAAGTCCAGCAAAAGGCTTCCATATTTGTTTAGATAGTGCACTAAATACAATGGGAAGTAATGACTGCATGGACACACGACAATTGTGGCTCTTCCAACCACTTGTCTTGACTTTATCGACATAAACACATTTAGCTAAATATGATGAATATTTATAAGGCTTTCTTAAATCTTTATCCCATTGATGAACGACTCTTTTTTGCTCCGTACTCCAATGTGAAGGTGAATTTTGCATTTGGTTTCACAATTTTGCCAATAGCGAACTCTTTAAGTTCTAATTCTTTGCATCTAAATATAATTTCAAGTCCATTCTTACTTTAACACTATCCTTTGTATTGTCATCCACATTGTTCAATAGTTTTTGGGAGTAAGGATGAAAAATATGTCGTCTTCTGGGACAGTGTTGAAATTAAGTCATTTGTTATTTTAGCCAAATTATAATCAAAGAAAAGCAATAAAAGTGCTTGAATATGATTAACTAAACTAATTACTTACTAATTCTAATCTAAACATAGTTAGTTAAACTAAATTAAAACAAAACACAATTAGCACAAAACATCATTCTAATTAACAATATACTAACAAAGCATCTAACTAAATTAGGAAAGCATTAAATCTTCAAACTAAGAGAAGAGAAAGAAAATGAAGTACCTCAAAAGTTTAAAAATCCAACATTGGAGGTTGGCCTCTATTGTTCAAGCACGTGGATGGAATTTGTGGCATGACTTCCACCTTTTCTCACTAATCTAGCTTAGCTAACTCTAGTCTAACCCATGACTAATCAATTGGTCAATATTTCAAAAGGGGGTTTTCAAACCCTACCTTGGATGAAGAAGATGAGAGTTGAAAATATAGATTTCAGATAAGAAAGAGAAAGATTGAAAGTAGAGAAAGGAAAGAAAACAAGATCCAAAGGTAATCAACATCATTAAAGCATTAAATCAGCCCAAAACAAGAAGGATTGAATGCCAAAAGTAAACACCAAAGGCGAGAGATTGAGCAAACTAACCATTCAATTGAAGATTTTAAAGAGTAAATGCCATTTTAAAAAGAATCAAATAATTGAAATTAACACTCAAATAACTTTAAATGTGGCTACATTATAAAATTAAGCACTAATCTACTCATAATCACTACCTTGGGAATTTTAAACCTAAGCTAACCCTACCTCTAAAACCTAATTAAAAACTCTAGCTTTTTACACATATGGGTGAAGGGGGTTTATATGGACTTCGAAGCAGTGAACTTGGCATGTCGTGCTATGTGGCACGGGCGGACTATGCTAAGTTTATGATTTTGAGACAAGAATAGAGAAAAGTAGGGTTTTGACATAGTCATGCCACTTGGCACTAGCAGCCTATGCCAAATTTCTATATTGTTCTTGCTTTTTGTTTCTCTAACAATTTTTGTGCCTGTTAACCCTGCCTTTCTTCATGGTTATCATGCGTTAACGTGCCTAAGTTTCAACACATTCACACCCATTATTCGCCATTTGAGCAATTATCTTTATTACCTATAAAACCAACAAAATACTAATAAACGATCTAATTTACCAATTAGTATCGACAAAATCTAGGCAAAATAGGTACAAAATTCTTGCATATTGAGCCTGAACACACATCTATGATGACATTGAAAATAGCATCAAATACATTCTTCTTTATATGCAAGGCATCGAAGTTGTGCAAAAGTAAATTTGTCTCCCAATTCCCAAGATATACTTCATTTGGTTCAGTTATGAAGTTGTCCAATACCTTCAATGACAAATGGTCCATTTTCCGTCACCTTAGGAAGGTCTAGTGCAGTTTGTTGTATTTGTTCCTCACTTAGTCTAATAGGAGACCTCCTATTTTCAATCTTGTTCTTCTTAAATGCATGCTTATTCCTCTTAAATTGATATCAATGGGCAAACATTGTCTATGGCAGTCAAATCATGTCGGTTTCCATCTATTCTCTAAGGGAAAAGTTTTAGAAGACGACATATAAGTTGGACTAGGTAGTTTTCTATGAGTACTCCCCCTAGATAACATACCATACATTGAAAAGTCTTTAATAGTCCACATTAATGTGGCACTCATTTGAAATTTTCCTTCCTAGAATGTTATATGTTTGGACACCTTCATTCCACAAGGTTTTCAAATCATCTATCAAAGGTTGTAAATATACATCTATACTGCTCTTGGAATTTTTTGGACTGAGAATACAAGTAAAAAAGATATAAGATTTAGTCATACACATTCCTGGAGGAAGGTTATAAAGAGTTATAATTACTGTCAACCATGAATATTGCTTTGCATATTGTGATGAAAATGGAGAGAAGTCATTAGCACATAAGCCAAGTCTAACATCATTTGGTTCAGAGGCAAAATCAGGCCATATTTCATCAAAATGATTCTATGCTTTCCCATCGGATGGATGAATAACACTCATGTGGGGACAAAAACTATGAGATACAAATAACCTTTTAAGCATAGGAATGATAGGAAAATAACACATTTTTTGCAAAAGAAACATCCTTTCACTTTTCTCTTTTTGTTTGGACTTACGCAACTTATGTCGAAGAGCATCACAAAATTTGCATTGCTGTAGATATGCATCATCTCTATAATATAACATACAAACTTTAATGCAACATGCTATTTTAACAGAAGTAAGCCCCAATTATCTCACTATTTTTTTTTTGCATATGAGAACTTAGTTGGGATATAATTGTTAGATGGATATGCTTCTTTTACACAGTGGACAACTTAATTAAAATAACTTTGGACATATTGTGCTTGGATTTAATACTCATCAATCTAAGAGCAATAGATAACTCAGAATGATTAGTGCAACCATCTCACAATGGGTGTTGGAATGAATCCAACAAGTCATAAGATCTCTGTGCATCTGGATTTGGAGGTTCTAACACATGTCGATTAAAAGCATCTTCAAGCATCGTGTGATACGCATCATTGGGCATACCATGATTTTGGAAGGAAGTACTAGATGGACTATGATGCATGTTAGTTTCTTCATCTTCATGTAGTTGAAGTTCCCCATGTGACATCCAATACTTACATCCACTAGTGATCCTTTCTTATATAGGTGAACTTTTACTTGCTTAGGTGGTAGAAATTTTGTGTTCTCACAGTTCGCGTAAGGAAAGCTATATACTTTCTCCCTCAAATGAACTTGTCAAACTCATTAGCCCCTTATGAGCTAGTGTGTGAATCTACCTCTATTAGGAAAAAGTCTATTAACCAAACAGCTACGATGCTTTAGTATTTTCATATTGCTTTTAAGTTAGAATAGATTATTTCATTGGTTTTTTCAATTTTGATAATAGTACAATATATTTAATAAAAAAAAAACCATGCTCATGAACAATGTATCAAAGTGCAAGTAGCTTATTACATGAAAGTATGGTTTTCGCACCAAATAACAACCACATGTAGACAGAAAATTGAATGCCCAACTTGGAAATAGGGGTGTATAAAAAAACCGAAACTGCAAACCGAATCGAAAAATCGAAAAAACCGAGCCAAAAAACTGCTTAACCATACAATTTTTTCAAAAAAACTCGATTCAGTTAACCGAACTAGAAAAAGATGTCGGTTTTCGGTTCGGTTACAGCTCGAATAATTTGAAAATTCCGTTAACTGGTAGTTAACCAAATCGAAATTAATTTTTTTCCAAAAATTTATACATAAAAAATAAAAAATTTAGGTAAGAAAGCGCACTTTTTTTTATTATTTATGAATGCTAACCAAAATTTAATTTTTATAAAAAATTTTAACCATAAAAATGAAAAATTTAGGTAAGAAAGTATACTTTTTTATTTATTTGTGAACGGTTAATTGAGCGGAAAAACTGATTAGTCGAATTTTTTGGTTTGGTTATGGTTCGGGTTTTGGACGAATCAAAATTTTCGGTTAACCGTTTACCAAAATTTTCAGTTCAGTTACGATTCAAAATTTTCTTGAACCGAAAAACCAGTTAACCAATTTTTGGTCAACCGCAACTCCGACTAACCGGTTTTGCACACCCCTACTTGCAAATCATCAGACAACCGCAATACAATTTGCTTTGGCTTCACATTATAAAAGGCAGTATTGGGCCATACCACAACGATCACAAAAATCGTTGTTGGCCAATTAATCCCTTCCGAGATGCTAAGAAAATTATTATTCAATTGCTTACTCAATAATATACACAGTTGCATTAGTGAAAATTACATACTTCTAGAACACACCTTGACAATCAAATTACCGCTACTGTTAATCACTTATATAGTTATATCACTCAACTGCAAATATCTCAAATATACGTACACAGAAAACAAAAAAAAAGAAAGAGTGCTTGTATATATAAGTTGTAAATGAAGTTGTACAAAAAAATAGATCAAATCATAAGGATATGAGAAATTAAAATTGAAGTTGTATCAAAAATAGTTATAAATAAAAATTAAAGTCACGCACAACGCTATTTTAAAATTTTAGTTATTTAAAAGTTAGAAAATGTTAAAAATATTATACCATATAACTGAGAGAGAAACATGTAACATAGATTATTATTCACAAGGCTCTCTCATGTGGGAGAAAACACCATCATTAAACTAATCATTTTAATGTCAACTCGCCAACTACATTTGATGCATTAATGGAAATTCTTGATTAACAACTTGAGTCACTGCTCAGAAAATATAATGGTATGACAATAAGTGTAATAGCAACCATATGTACTGGCTAATAAC
>JACYFF010019584.1:82256583-82278822 GCA_017589665.1 Selenicereus undatus
GGAGCTTAATTGTACCTTACACTAGCTTATGGGAAGCATTCAAAAGTAAGGTGTTCATCTTGTTCTCTCTCGTTTAAAAGTGAGTTGAGTGTGTCCAAGTCAAGGGGACTATTGGACGCGGGGTAACTAGTCTTGGGGAAGACTGTTACGTGTGTGTTACAAGTTGCAATGGTGAAGGTTACTTTGTAACGAGTTTAGCCCGTATGGTGAAATTGTGTGAAAATTCTACAGGGGTAGGTCGTGGTTTTTCGCCTCAGTTGGGCTAGAGGTGTTTCCACGTAAAAATCTTGTGTTCACCTCTTTCTTCTACTTATTTTCGCTGCATTTCAGTTTCTGGGCGTGTTACAAACAGCCTGTCAAAAGAGGGCCTAAGCCTGTTCCCAGAAAACTGCGAAAAATTTGGCAACACAATTCACCCCCCTCTCGTGTTTGTGTACTCTCAAAACTAACAAGTGGTATAAGAGCAGGTTCTCATTAGAAAGATTAACATCTTGAGAGATCCTAAACATGAGTACACCACAAGGAATGCTTGAGGGCCAATCTGTGACTCGACCACCATACTTTAATGGTCAACATTATAGTTGGTGGAAGAATCGCATGGAAAACTATGTTGAAGCTGATGATTATGAGTTATGGATGATCATCAAGAATGGTCCACTCATTCCGACAAAGGCAATCGAAGATGGAAGTATGGTTCCCAAGAAGCATGAAGAATTCAACTCCGGAGACTTTAAGATGATGGAAAAGAATGCTAGGGCCAAAAAACTCTTGTATTTTGGCCTTGGTCCTGATGAGTACACTCGCATTTCTGAGTGCAATTTAGCCAAAGAGAATTGGGATGCCCTCCAAGTTGCTCATGAAGGCACAAATCAAGTGAAACAATCAAGAATTGAGCTTCTAATGAGAAAGTATGAGTTATTTGAAATGGGTGATAAAGAAACGGTGATGGATATGTATACCCGCTTCACCCATATTACTAATGAGCTAAAATCGTTAGGAAAGTCCTTCACCACTGAGGAATTGGTGAGGAAAATCCTACGATTTTTGCCACAGTCATGGGAAGCCAAAGTTACAGCCATTCAAGAGGCCAAGGATATGAAGAAAATCTCCTTGGATGAACTTATTGGCAATCTCCAAACGTATGAGCTTAGGAGAAATTCTCAAAAAAAAGAGGAGATCAAAAAGGACCGAGGCATTGCCCTAAAGGTCTTGGAAGAGGATAGCTCGGACCCTGATGAAGAAGAAATGACCATGATCACCCAAAAATCCAAAAAGTTTTTCAAGAAGGCCAAGGAAAAATCTAAGAAAAGGAACTTCAGCAGGTCCAGGAACAATGATCGGGAACAGTTCTCTGGGTGTTTCAAATGTGGTAAACGTGACCACATTGTGAAAAACTGCCCATTGCTGAAAGATGAACAAGAGCCCGAACAGTCCAGGAAACAAGACAGGAAATATGGTGAAAACAGTTCTGCCAGGCGTTTCTCAAGGGCAATGCTTGCGGCTTGGGGAGATTCCACTGTGGACGATGAAGGGACTGAAGAAGAGGATGTTGCAGTAGCTCTTATGGCCAGAAGTGATACAGATTCAGATGATGAACTGCTGGACAACTTAGCTCAACTCAAGGAGAAGGTACGTGGTCTCAATAAAGCAAAACTTGAAGATTTATTATTCACTTTAATGGATGAATGTGATTCTATAAATTCTGAGAATTGTATGTTAAATGATACATGTTTTGAGTTAAAGAGGGATATTAGAGAACTAGAACATGAGAATGAAATCCTCAAAAGTGAAAAACTTGAAGTTGACAACAAGACACTTGTTTTGCTTGAAGACCTTAATAAACTTAAAGAAACCTTGAGTATGAAAGAAGAAGTGTTTTCACTTAACTTCTCTAAACTGGAAAGTGAGTCCTTTGAACTGAAACAGAAAGTTGAATCTCTGCTTGATGAAAACAGAAAATTGCTTGAAGAATTAAAACAAGTGGAATCTGACCTCACTACAAATATGCGCTGGAACAGTTCCTCAGAAGCGCTTAAATGGTTGAATACTCATCATAACCGGAATAAGAAGGGACTAGGTTTTGTGACTAAACGTACTATTTACCCAGTAAACAGGAAATATGTGGGTGTACCTGAAAATATTATTTGTTTTCACTGTGGTAAAACGGGTCATTATCGTTATACGTGTCCCTCAAGAAAGTATGCCATTGAAACAAATATGATCTATGTAAAACAAATATGGGTTAAAAAAGATGAGATTTGCATGTCTAAGGGAATGGGACCCAAGTGGATCTGGGTTCCCAAAACTAACCCCTAATTTGTTTTGCAGGCTAAAGTGAGAGGAAACAACCCAGCGAACAACCCAGCAAACAACCCAGGGAACAGCCAGCTGTGGTATGTTGACAACGGGTGTTCAAGGCATATGACTGGTGAGAAATCTAACTTCCTCTCACTTACAGCCTCAGAAGGAGGGAGTGTGGCATTTGGCAACGGCAAGTCCGGGACAATTGTCGGATTAGGTAAGATAGGTGAGTCACTCTCCCATTCTATTGACAATGTATATCTTGTAGATGGATTAAAACATAATTTACTAAGTGTGTCCCAACTGTGTGACAAAGACAACCTAATAGTGTTTTCTCCAACACGTTGCTTGGTTGTTAATATAAACACAGGAGATGTCGTGTTGAGGGGAAGCGACACAAAAATGTTTATAAAGTGCGTATTTCTTCTCTTCCCCAAAATAATATGACTTGTTTAAGTGCTTTGAATGATGATGTTATGCTTTGGCACAAGAGATTAGGTCATGCAAGTCTCTCTCTTTTGAACAAATTGGTTTCCAAAGATCTAGTCGTCGGCTTACCTTTCATCAAATACAATGATGTCAAGGTATGTGACGCTTGTGCTAGGGGGAAACAAGTCAGAAATTCTTTCAAATTGAAAAATTGTGTTAGCACTACCCGACCTCTCGAAATGTTACATGTCGATTTGTGTGGTCCTATGAGGATCACAAGTAGAGGTGGGAAGAGGTATGTGCTTGTTGTAGTGGATGACTACTCTCGTTTCACTTGGACCTCGTTTTTGGTTTCTAAAGATGAAACATTTGAGAAATTTCTTTCATTTCTTAAAAAGATTGAAAAGAGAGTAGGACACTCATTGGTTTGCTTAAGGTCTGATCATGGTATAGAATTTAAAAATTCGAGCTTTATTGACTATTGTAATGAGCATGGTGTTGATCATAATTTTTCAGCTCCAAGAACACCCCAACAGAAAGGGGTGGTAGAGCGTAAAAATCGTACTCTAGAAGACATGACTAGAACAATGCTCATTGCTAGTGGTCTTCCTAGAAACTTTTGGGCAGAAGTTTTGAACACATCATGTTACATTATAAATAGATGCATGATTAGACCTATCCTTAACAAAACTCCTTATGAACTTCTCAGGGTAGAAAACCGAATATTATGCATCTAAGAGTATTTGGTTGTAGATGTTTTGTGCATAATAATGAATAATGGGAAGGATGCCTTAGGAAAGTTTGATCCAAGGAGTAATGAGGCAATATTTCTTGGTTACTCCTCACACAGTAAGGCATACAAAGTGTTCAATAAGCGAACCTTGTGTGTTGAGGAGAGTGTGCATGTACTATTTGATGAAACTAACTCTCTAATTGAGAATGATGCGTAAGAAGATGATTACGAACTGGGCCTTGCTAGAAAAAATTTGTTGCTCACACATGAGAAAGGTAAGAATCCTGAGGATGGATCAGGGCCTGGAGTTGTTTCCTTGGAAGGTGGGCAAGGTCTGAACCAGATAGGGGGAAGCTTTGCTGAACCTGGTTTGGATCAAAACCAGCCTAATTCTTCTCGAACAGGCCGGGAAACAGGCTCCAGAACAGGCTCAGGAACGGGCTCCAGAACAGGCTCGGAAATAGTTCCTGAACTTGTTTCGCCGAGTATTCCAGCAAGAATAAAAAGCGTATCTGTGGATCCACTTACTCCACAACCATGGAAGCACCAAAGTTCGCACCCTCTTGATCAAATTCTGGCTGAAATTAATACAGGAGTGCAAACCAGATCCAGGCTTAAAAATTTATGTGCTTTTTATGCTTTTCTCTCTAATATTGAGCCAAAAAATGTTAATGAAGCTCTTGCAGATTCAGACTAGGTCACGACAATGCAAGAGGAGCTTTATCAGTTTGAAAGGAACAAGGTGTGGCACCTTGTACCACGGCCAGAGGATAGATCAATCATTGGCACCAAGTGGGTGTTCCGGAACAAGCTTGATGAGTTCGGAACAGTCACTAGGAACAAGGCCCGGCTGGTGGCTCAAGGCTACAACCAAGAAGAGGGCATTGATTATGAAGAAACCTTTGCACCCGTTGCAAGGATTGAGGCTATCCGCATTTTGGTAGCTTTTGCAGCTCACATGGACATAAAGCTATATCAGATGGATGTCAAAAGTGCATTCCTCAACGGATACCTTAAAGAAGAAGTGTATGTGATGCAAACCCCTGGTTTTGAAAGTAAAGAATTTCCTAACTATATTTTTAAACTTGACAAAGCGCTTTATGGTTTAAAACAAGCTCCTAGAGCTTGGTATGAACGTTTGTCAAACTTTTTATTGGAAAATGGTTTTAGAAGAGTCAAGGTTGATAATACCTTGTTTATAAAATCTACGGGGGAACATTTGTTGATTGTCCACGTATATGTTGATGACATTATATTTGGTGCAACACACAATGATTTATGTGAAGAGTTTTTAAAAATGATGAGGAGTGAATTTGAAATGAGCATGATGGGCGAGCTTAATTTTTTCTTAGGCTTGCAAATCAAACAAACTTCAAACGGCACCATGATACATCAACAAAAATATGTCAAGGAATTACTTAAGCGATTTGGAATGGAATCGGCTAAGCCCATTGATACTCCCATTTCTCCTTCAACCATGTTGGTAATGGATGATGGGAGTTCCTCAGTCGAGGAGAAATCCTATAGGGGCATGATAGGGTCACTTCTTTACCTAACTGCTAGTAGACCTGACATTGTTTTCAGTGTTGGTTTGTGTGCCCGTTTTCAGTCTAAGCCTAAAGAATCACACTTAAAGGCTGTTAAACGGATTTTTAGATATTTAAAACATACAACTGATTTGGCTTTATGGTATCCTAGAGGATGCTGCTTTAACCTTGTTGGGTATGCTGATGCTGACTATGCAGGCTTTTTGGTTGATAGAAAAAGCACCTCAGGTATGACTCATTTTCTTGGACCCTATTTGGTATCTTGGGCAACCAAGAAACAACACTCAGTTGCCATGTCCACAGCAGAAGCTGAATATGTTGTAGCTGCTTCTTGCTGTGCTCAAGTGCTGTGGATAAGGCAACAACTCAAAGACTTTTGTGTTGACACGAGATGCATTCCCATTTTTTGTGATAATACAAGTGCAATTAATATTTCCAAAAACCCATGTCAACATAAAAGGACTAAACATATTGACATTCGTCATCATTTTTTGAGAGACAATGTTGAAAAGGGCTGGGTTTCAATGAATTATTGTGTCACTAATAAACAAATTGCTGATATTTTTACCAAGGCACTGAATAGAGAACAGTTTGAGAAGAACAGACTAGAATTGGGTCCAATTAAAACAACTTGAGTATGCTCCATTAACCCCCAATGCTTGTCTAGTTAAAAGGTTTTTCCGGTCAAACATCTTGATTCATTGGATGCAGTCAACTTTTGTGCTATAATTAACACATGTGTGGATTACAACCTGCTGACAATCATTGAGGTCTGATGATATTGCCCTTGTTGTCCTATGTTACCGAACAATTGACAACAAGAATAAGAGCCCAGAACAGGTATGGCCATTGTTTGTCACCTTGTGTGAATCAGGTAGTTATTTTTCAGTTGTTGGACTTCATTTTTTCTTTCCGAGTAAGAGGCAGTTGGGACTCTTAAAATTCCCACTTCCCCTTGTTGTCGGTACCATATCCTGAAATCCAGCTTCCTCTCCTCCAAAAATTGCCTGTCTCCCGCTCTTCCATTTCCACAGCCGAAAACCCTAGCCTTTATCTCTCTTTCTCTCAACCCAGCAACAATGGTGCAGACCCATGGCAGCCACTCCTCCTCCAAGCGTCACCATCATCCCCTTCGAGCTTCAGGACCGGCACCCAAGAAACCTCGCTTGGCGTCTCCGCCGGCGCCTCCATCGTTGCCCTTGTCGGCGATCGTAGCACCGGCATCGGAGATTGGTATGGGGTTCTCTTCTCTACCCCCTTTGCCAATTATTTCTACAATTTTTGTGTTTTTGAAGAGTGTGGACTTGCGAACTTTGGGGTTCGAACCGGGTGATGTGCCTTTTGAATTTGGGTGGACTTTGATATTGTTTGAGTCAAGTGTGGAACATACTGTTCCTGAGGGTGTTCTTGGATTAGATACGGCCCAATTAGGGCCTGAACCTAGTTCTCAACCAGGTGATGCCCGAACAAGGCCTGCGACTGTTTTTCTTGATCGATTGGATGACTGGTATAGGCTGGAGGATCTTGAGGAGACCAACAGTGATGGGTCAGATTCAACCATTGAGGTTGTTCCCCCCAAACCCTACGAAAAGACCAACCCTGGCGAGTGGAGACCAAGGCGAAGGTTCAAGACATTCGCAGGGCGAACTGATCTTCCCCTTGTTCACAGACCCAGAACTCGACGTTCTGGATTTTCTTCTGCCTCCCCATTGCCCAAAGAAACATCCACTCCACCTTCTTCCCAATCTCGCTCCAACAGATCATCTAGAAAAACCTTACCAAGCACCCCTCGAACTTCTAAATCGACTGAACCCTCCGAACAGCAGCCCACACTATTTGAGGAAATTGTTTCCTCACCAGAGAGTTCACCTACCCAGAAAAAGGGGAAAGCCCCTGCAGACCAAAGCTTCCAATAGACCCCACCAACCTCGAAACCTCATCCCAAAAGGACGTCATCCGAAAGGAAGGTTTCGCCAAAACAAGTCCCCACACAGGGCCTTGCTGAGGATGAACCTGTAGAACCAATCTCCAAGAAGGCCAAAAAGGTTACACCCCCTAGTTCCAAATTTGCCAAATTTCTTCAAAGAAGTGTGGTGAAGGGCAAAATTGTGAAGGTTGAGTATTTCCAGGAACAAGGCCTGGAGGTGTTCCTGAACAAGCTCAGGGCTCAGGGTTGGCTGGCTTTATTTACAAACACCCAACTGGGGTGTTCTGTTTCTGACTTGGCAACGTTTTACGCCAATTGTATTGTCACGCAAGGTGTGGTGACAAGTGAGATTAGTGGGAAGAAATTGCGTTTTGACGCAAAGAAACTGGGTGACATTTTGGGTGTTCCGGCTACTGGTTTCGATATGTATGTTAGAGAAGACAAATCTGTGCTTGAAACCACCCGATTGCTGGAGCTAGCCCAAAAACTGAGTCAGCAAACATGGCTGCAAACACTTAAATCCATCAAAAAGGGTGACATGCCATCTCTACACCAGTTGCTTTTTTGGTTTATCATCAAAAATGTCATCCCCAGGGGTCAAGGACGCAACCTAGCGGACGCCATGGACCAATGCTTTATTGATTTGTTGGACAGAGGGGAGCAAGTAAACCTCCTAGCCATCATGATCCGCCATATTGCTAGGATCGCAAACACCACTTGGGAACACGACCTAGGGTATGGTTTTCTCCTGACCTCGGTCTTTGAGCATTTTGGGATTTCTTTACAGAAGAGGGTAGGGGCACAAGTGACAGATGAGATAGGTAGCAGCACCCTGATCAGTTGTGGGTTCAAGATTGCAAAAGGTGCGCCTGTTGGTTTCAAACAGGGGTGCCCAACACCCTTCACCCCTGTTCCTGGTCCCTCCACAACTGAGCTTTCTGTTGCTGCCTTGCTTCTATACCAAAACTGGTTGAAGGAGGAGCTCTCTAAGGTTAAGGCGACTCTTGCAGAAGACAAGGCTCTGAATGCCAAACGCCATGAGGATCTACTATCTGCCATCACCGCCCTCACGGCCCAACGGTCCTCTCTTCCTCCTTGAACCTGTTTCTGCCCCCTGTTCACTGCCTTGTTCTATTACCTGTTTTTACTGTTCTTTTCGACCCTGTTCTCAGTAACTGTTTCTGACTATCTGGTTGTGCCTTTTGACTGACTGTGGTTTATACTAACTCTTGGTTGGTTATTAGTTCAAACTGTGCCCTACTTGTCTTCTTATTGTTGTTTGTTTGTGCGTGACTCGGATGGCCAATATCATTACCGTACCATATACTTGAGTGTATCGCTGGTTGTCTTCCTCCATTACCCTAGTGGTGGTGATTGCAAACACCCTGACTCTCTCTGTTTGATCTGACCACCCTTTTTCGATGATGTCCAAAGGGGGAAGATGGGCATGACCATGGTTGATTTAGTGTGACTTGGCTTAAGTTGAATTCTTAAACAATTTTTTTTCTCTCTTCTATGGCTTGACTGTTTGGCACTCACTTGCTTTCGCCATTTATGTCAATATGGTCATTTGGTTTGTCATCATCAAAAAGGGGAAAATTGTTGACCCTATCCTTATGTAATGTAAGGTTTTGATGATAACAAACACAAATGTAATATATACTTGAGTGTGTTGATTGAACAGGTTCCAAATATTGAATACTTTGAAATTGCTTGGTTAACAATGCTCAAAGAACAGGTTTTAAGAATAGGTTTTAAGAACAGGTACTGAAGATCAGTTGGCTGGCAAGACTTTTTAGAACTTCAGAACAGCCTTAAGAACAGCTCTTAGGAGTGTTTTGGAGCAGCAAGTTAAGTTTCTACAAGATGTCTGGTTGAATCAACAAGAGTTTGTGTTTTGCTATGGCTTTATTTTATTAGATTCTTGTTAATATGCCAATTAGGAAGTCTTGATTTAACATTCACCTTGAGATGGTTTTTTTCTTTGAAAATAATTTTAGAACACTGTCTCAGAACAGTTATGAGAACAAGGTGTTTAAGGTGTTTTCAAGCCAAAACTGCAAAACTGATTTTTCATGATTTTTCCTTGATTTTTGGGCTAACGTCTCTAAGATTTTTTGATAGATTTTCTACTGACTGCTGAGTCCCAAAAAGGCTAATTCTGGCTATGGAAAACTTGGGGAGAATTGCAAGTCTATTTTTAGAGTGCTTTATTCTCCAAGTAACAAAATCTCTATTTTTAGAAAATGGCTGAATTTGTGGAGAAAAACATGCGATAATTTACTGAGTTTTTGTGGCTGAAAATAACCGTGTAGCTCAAGCAGTTGTTGGGAATTTTCAGCTCACACTTTCCACTCCTTGCGGCCCAAGCTTTTTTCTCTTTATTTGTAATTATTCCACTTGGTTTTCTATTTAAGCAAGACTCCACACTCATTTTTCATTATCGGTTTTTCACAACAACTTTCAAGAGTTTTATGAGCAAAATTTCTGGAGAGAAAACCGACCAAAGTGTGTGCAAAAATTGAGCTTTCAAAATTGGCATACTAGGAGCTTAATTGTACCTTACACTAGCTTATGTGAAGCATTCAAAAGTGAGGTGTTCATCTTGTTCTCTCTCGTTTAAAAGTGAGTTGAGTGTGTCCAAGTCAAGGGGACTATTGGACGTAGGGTAACTAGTCTTGGGGAAGACTGTTACGTGTGTGTTACAAGTTGCAATGGTGAAGGTTACTTTGTAACGAGTTTAGCCCGTATAGTGAAATTGTGTGAAACTCCTACAGGGGTAGGTCGTGGTTTTTTGCCTTAGTTGGGCTATTGGTGTTTCCACGTAAAAATCCTATGTTCACCTCTTTCTTCTACTTATTTTCGCTGCATTTCAGTTTCTGGGCGTGTTACAAACAGCCTGTCCAAACAGGGCCTAAGCCTGTTCCCAGAAAACTGCGAAAATTTGGCAACACAATTCACCCCCCTCTCGTGTTTGTGTACTCTCAAAACTAACATATAAGCATATGTATACAGAGTATAACTATTAACTTTTCTACTTCTAAATCTTTTCAAATTTTACAAAAACAGAACTAACATTAAAATTTGTTAATGCTGCAATGGTATTCTTTTATGGGAAATATACTATCTTTATTGTTGAGAGTATGGATATTAATAGCGTTGTACACTTAGGAGTATGAGCAATGTATTTACATTCTATAAAACAACAAGAACAACTAGTTCCAGATTGGGTTCCGTTTTTGTTTGGTATGGAGAGATCCAGATATAGATAATCTTACATCTACAAAATTATTGTCTGTAGAGAGACTGAGTCCAAATGGTTCACATAAAAAGGTTTTAAGAAATATTGCAGAACTCAAAAACATTTTCTAAATACAAGGCAATATACGCAAAAAATAGTTAATGTAAATAACATAGATTATGTATGAAAGCAACAAAGGAGGGGTAAGAGTTGTGCCTTAAGTAGCTAGCTGCAAAATAATATTGACTTGACCAAAGCAGCTCCAACACGCACACCTAACTGCATCAAGCGCCAAATAGAATAATACTCAACACAAAACTGTAGCACTCCCTCGGCATACCAAGCCTAAAAGAGGGAGAACATGTAATCTATCTATGATCTGCAACGCAAAACTTACAGGTCATATTTTGCTGTTATTAGATTTTATGCGAAAATTTAGACAAAAAATTGATGATCGATACTCGATTTTGTTCGATTTGGACAATTTAGACAAGGTCGAATTCAGATCAAATTCAAACTTGGACAATAAAAATATGAAAAATGTTGTGTCCTAATTTAAAATTTGGACGAAGAAATTATGACCATACTCAATTTCTGCCCGCTCCCTTTAATCCTAAATTTCCACATACAACCTTTTGAGATTTGTGGATATCTAGTTCATTGCTTTATAGGTTGATTCGCTGTGACACCAAAAAAAAGGTTGATTTGTTTTATTTTAGCTTGAAGATTGATTCGTTGTGACACCAAAAAAAAGACGAAGCTAAAAATAGGTTGATTCGTTGTATTTTAGCCTGGAGAAATAACAGTTGTGTCACTATATATACATTTAAGTGTCTCCCTTTCTAATTTCTTTTCTCACCCCTTATCTCATCTTTTCCCTGTCTCATCAAAATGCCATCAATAGCAAATCTCCACCTCACACTCTCTCTACTACTTTTCATTCTGCCTCTTCTCTCTTCTTCGTCTCCATTCCAACAAGACCCATTCAGATCAAACCCTCCATCATTGACTACAGAAACGACACCATCGTGAGGGACAACACCTCCGTCCCCCTGTCCTTGGTCCTGCCCGCAAATGGCAATGATTTCCAATCTAAAGACATCACCACCAACATCCCTTCTTATTGCCGCCACCTCCGGGCCTGGGTCTTCCTCCCGGCCCAGCCCAACTCGAATTGAAAGATCCCTGTCCTGGTCTACTTCCACGACGGCGCGTTCTGCATTGGCTCACCCTTCTATAAAAATGACACTATTTACATGGCCCCGGGTGGTCGCCAAAGCCCACGTCATCGCCTTCTCCTTGGACTACACGCTCTACCGGGAGGGCACCGTTTGGGACTTGTACGACGATGCTTAGGCCTTCCTCAAATGGGTCATCGTGCATAAATTTTTGTCCTATTTACCAGGATCAGACCCGTGGCCAGCTAACTTTGGAGACCTTGACTAGGTGTTCGTGGGGGGTGATAGTGCAGGTGGTAACATTGCCCATCGCATGGCTATTAAAGTAGGGCAGTGTAACGCCCCCAACCCTAAAGCCAGGAGGGTTACCATTTTCTTTAAATCCTATGACAAAGCAGACAGAGTGTTCCCTGAAAATTGACCATTTTCCCAGGCTTAAAGCCTTACAATTAATTCCCGGGACGGAAAATAACAGTAAAAACTAACTCAACGGCCACCCGCCGGAGTTCACAGCTCTACGGGCTACCCACCCAGAGCACCACAATCAATGCAGTTCAGTGTTTAAACAAATGAATAATAAAGAGTACAACCATGGCAACTTAGATGGTGGCTCATACAGCCATACAGAGCGACTCTAAATGATATGCAAACCAAGCACACAAGAACTTAATTTACAATCATTACATTATAAAACACTTTGCAGCTCACGTACAAGCACATCACTTTACTTCTAGGGTAGCAATGACTTCCTTTCGGCTTACTTCAGAAACCTGGAGGTCAACAATGAGAGATGGAATGAGCGATAATCCTACAATATTTCCAATACAATAATAACTTGCGACCGTTGATCGTAATTTCTGCCCTTTTGAAAGGCTCACCTATTGTACAGTATGTTTCTCCCTCACAATGCCAGAGAAATGAACATTTGCACCAACAACTTAAACTTAAGAATAGCTATACTCGATGAACTTTCCATAAGTCACTCATATGAACTCATAAACTTAATAAAACAATGGGGTTGAACCCATGAACACTTTCGCTGAAATCTCTGTTACAACAGGCTCCTCCATTGCTAAAACCTTTTACGTAATACTCAATACATTAGCGAAACTGGTTTTAGTTCATATGATGTAAATCGTACATACTCGTTAAGATGTCGTTAAAGATGTTGCCAGGTATTAAGCTATATGAATTTAGCAATGCCTCTAAAACAACCATCATGTTCAATGCGATACAATCCTTACTATGCCACATAGTAGCTGGTCATATGCAAGAATAGATTTATGTGAGAAAACATAGAACAATAACCATAAAATAAGGCATATAACTACGACTCCTTTCTCTCGCACCCGCCTCTCTTTCTGCTCGAATTAGGCGTCGACCAGGGAGGGGGACGATTGAGCGTGCGTCGTTCGGTCGCCGGCAGCCACGCCGGTGCCTCCCCGACCCTCTCCCGGAGTGTGTCATGGCTAGGACCCCCCCTCCTCTCTTCGCGACCCTTCTGCCGAAAAGAAGGGGCTTCGACCCCTTTTAAATGCTTTTTTTTTTGGTCTACTGATACTAACACTAGCCCACTGTACCATAAATCTAATCTTCCGTCCTCCAAAATCTTAAACTGTAACCATTAATATAATCATCGGTCGATTATTCGTCTTTTGATTATATTAGGGTTCGATTCAATAAATTGCAGGATGGTTCTCACTGTTCAACATTCTAGTCGTATTCATAAATCTGCTCAATGTAGTACCTGATAATAATCCTTACTATCAATAACACTAATAATAATGAGAGTACAAGTATTCCTTTTAATAAAATCAGCACTCGGGCAGACTTCATCGATATTAGTTCAATTTATAACGATATGAATCGGCTTAACGAAGGGAGTAAAATTCTGGGTGTTACAGGAGGGCACAGCTGCCTGAGTATGTCAGGTTGGCCGGGGCGTTTCTCGCTATGCCATACTTCCTTGGCTTGAGCCGAGTCGGATTAGAGCCTAAGACAATAACCACGTCGAATAATTTTAAGATCTGGGCCTATGTTTGCCCAAACTGTACAGCCCGTGTGGATGACCCATTAATCAATCCAGGTGGGCCAGGGGCTCCAAGCCTTCGTGGGCTTGGATGTGGGAGGATGATGGTGTATGTAGCACAATATGATGAGCTGCGTGAGAGAGATGTGTGGTACTATCAGCAGGTCAAGGAAAGCGGGTGGTCGGGTCAGGTTGAACTTATTGAGGCTAAAGACCAAAATCATGTCTTCCATATACGGGATCCCTATAGTCCGGTTGCTACCAATTTAATCGAAGACATAGCAAAGTTTTTGAATGCTTAACGTTGGTTTGCACGGTGCTTTAACTTAGTGTATGCTGGGACTCAAAAATTATATCTTGGGGAGATTTTGAAAAGTTCAATTAAAAGAAGGAAACAAATTTAAAAAAAGAGTGTTAAAGCAAGTCCATTCCTAGGCTAAAAATGGGTCAAATGTCGAGGACCAAGTTGAGGTTATTTTAAAGTTACATATTGCTTATCCTAGAAAATGCAACATTCTATGTTTATTTTGTTATATAAAATTCCAATATTAATTTTCGTGGGTGAATGCTAAATTCCTACATTGTCAACTTCTCATACTATTTTCGACTGCTACATATTCTCATTTGTGGTTAGACATGCCAAAGGGGTCAATCGATTCGGGTTAAGTTCGGTTCGGGTTATATCTAGGTCGATCAATTTTAGTTCGAGTTCAGGGACAATTCGGGTCGATTTATGTTCGGGTTAATTTCAGATGAATCAAATTCGGATCAATTTTGTGTGAAGCTCATTTGAATCTATTTGGGTATGGGTCAGGTCAAAGTGGATTTGGGTATGTTTCGGTTATGAGTTCGAGTCCATTATGAGTCGGGCATAAACTGAATCGGGTTAAATTTCAATTAGCTTACCTTCGAGCCGGCCTAGATTTTGAATTTGGTAAATCTACGTGTACTCTCTTACACGGGCTAGTTGCCCATAGTTCACAAAGTGCAAAGTCTTGAAAGATTGTTATTAATTAGTACGCATTACTATTAGTTATGTGTGGAATGTGGAGTTAGGGGTGTTCAAAACAATCTGAAACTAATAACCCGAACCAAAAAACCTAGACCTAACCCGAAAAATTTTGTTTAAAAAAAATATTCCAAAATTCTCATTGTTGCTTGGATGATGTGCAGCAGAGTGGAAGAGAGACATGCGAAAGGTTGGATGGAAGTCATGTGATCTTAAGTTTATAGTATAACTCTAATCAAGTACCTAGAATTTTCATTAATAAGTTGTCTATGATCCATCGCACAATGCCCAAAGGCCACTAAGTTTGTAAAGTTTATAGTACACTTCCACTAATTCAGTAAATTATAATTGGTGTAATTGGGTAACTACATATTGGGCCTCATGGCATGCTTGGCAAAACGAGCACAAAAAAAGGTGAAAACAAAAAAAAAGTGAAAACATAATTTGGAATATTGGGCAGTCGGAATCAAACTGAAACTTTTGGGTGCTCGAAATTCGGGTAATCGAAAATTTTAGTTCGGGGGATGGCCAACTTGAAATTGTCGTTACCCGAACCAAAAATCATTTTGGTTAGAGTACCTAATCCATTAAAACCCCTTGTATGGACTACTGGTCTATACTACTGTCTCTCTTTTTGGGTTGAAGAAAAGCTCAATTTTTTATGGGTTAATTGATTATCAATGATTATGAATTATTAGTACATGAATCATGATGATGATCAATTCAAGTGGGAATGAACTTTTATGAACATGGGCTCATGGCCCTTGGGCTTCTTATTATGACATGGTCACTGGTTTCATTTATTTGTTTCAGATGGGTCAGAAAGGAAAGTTGCATAAGTGAAATCAATCGTATTTAATTGTTAACAATTTAATCAATTAATTCAATCTATTACTTATTCAAACTTATACAATAATGATGAGGATTGATTCAGAGGAATTTGAATTGATATGCCAATATGTCATACATTCGTACGACCCAATTCAAACTTATTTATATATAAAAAGGAACTCGGAATACTTGCCAAAAAGTGTATTAAGCAGTACTTAATTTACTAATCAATTGAACTTATTTTGGACCTAAATTTGACTCTAAATTTATATAAATCCAAATTGATTTAATACAAAGTTGAATTAATATGATCTCAATCTAATATATTTACACAGAAAATAGGAAGTTTCCAGAGATAAGACTTAATGCAATTGGCTTGTATCTAAGTAATATAACCTATCCATTCAATTGATTCATACCTATATTTGATTCTAAATTTAAAATAAAGCATAATTGATTTAGAGAAATCTGAACCGATACGATCCAAATTGAATGTATTTGCATAGATTGACATATCAAAAGCTATGAGGGATAACCTAAGTGAAATTTACTCGTATCTGACCCACAATGTAATTGATTCATATTGATATTTGACTCAATATTTACACAAATTTGAATTAATGTGACAACAATTTAACTTGTACTGAGTAGTGGTTTGAGAATTGCCAAAGCAAAATCGCTCTCAAAGGTATTGGTGTGACTAGACTTGCAAATTGGTGGTTTACATGTCATGGGACAAGTTCCCTCAAAGAACAAAACATGCACCCCCTATTGTTCGTTGTAGACATCTTACCAACCACCACAATTTGGATGTTGCAATTTTCCACTACTATCGGAAAGCAAATCGGGTGGCCGATTTGCTAGCCAATATGGCTATCTACTTGTACTATCTTTAACTCTCCACCTAAGGAGTTTATGAATATGTTGTTCGCAGATAATGTAGGGGTCTCTTACCCCAGGATATCTGAAGCATAATAAAATTAATTGGGGAGTGTCCCCTTTTCTGCACAAAAAAAAAGTAGTCATTGCCCCGAAGACTTGGACCTTAATCTATTAACTATAATTGGATTGAGTAGAGATCTCGGTTTCAAGTTTCAACAACACTAACTCACAAATGCAAAAGATACACTACATTCCTTCTTGTATAGGTGTATAACTCATATTTTGTTATCACACATACTTTATTACCAATTAGTTTTTACCCAATTTAAGTTATGATCATCCTTTCTATGTTTCAGTTTGTTACGAATATCGAATGTGATTTTATTACGTTCACTATACCAAACTCAATCATCTAGTGGAGTATAAATTATATTATACATATTTCAGTATTGTTTACTTACATTTCATTTAAATTCTCGTTCATGAATGAACCGCGATTTAGTTTAATAAACTAAAACTAATAATTTAATTTAAATTCTTATAGAGCAATCTTGTTTGAATTTATAAAACTAATAATCTTGTATGAATAAACTATTTTGTAAAATTAATAATTCTATATATATTTCAAACTGAATGATTGAGAAATTAAAATTTTAAAATATTCAAACCTTTTAACTTTAATATTTAACTCTCTTCTCCAATTTGTCAAATCTTATGTAAAATTCAAAATGTAAAAATTCTACGCTTTTTGTTTTGCTCTTCTTTTTTTTTTTTTAAAAAAGGTAAAATTTTCCTCCTAAGTTGCATTTCTAATTCTAACGAGGCAGGCTTGAAGAGTTTTCGAGGGAAAAGCTGAAGACTTGAAATCTTACGGAGGGAGACGTGGACAAATGCATAAGAAGTGAATATATAATAGAAAAAAAGGGAAGAAAAGTTAATAATTAATATAGAAGCTAGAAGAAAAACCTAGAAGCTTTAGAACCTTAACTTTCACTGCTCTCAACTCTCATGCGCTATCTCTCAGGTCTCACTTCTCGCGTGGTTGCACACCCGTACGTAATCTTTTTCTCAAACTCAGACTCAATCACTCACTCACTTACTCAAACTTTCGGCCGCTCAGGTTGGCCATCTCTTTTCCCATCCCCCTGGTTAGCTATCACTACCCAGAAGTGCAGTGACTGTCCTAGAAATACTAAGCAGCTTAACTCCATCTTATAAGTCTCTATTTGCCCGTCTAATTCTAAGTTGAATATGCTAAAGATAATGAAAAATGCAATTCTTATGGACTTGGGGGGATTTGGATATGGACTGGGGGACAGGACATTGGAGGGGAAAAGGGGAAAAATTCAGAGTTCAAAGTTCCAATTTAGAGGATTGTTGCTTAAAAAACGATTCTAGCTTGTAGATCAATTGTTCTTTAATTTAACTTTGATTATGAAAATTAGGCTAACTGACACATACCAAGCCTCAAGCCCACTCTTGGCTACACCCTCATCCACGCCAAAGTGCAAATCGACCTTCCTTGGTCAAGATGGTCACCTCTCCAACATTTCGCTCGATTTCAGCTTGACTTCTCACCATCCCAGTGAAGCTCAATTGGGGTGATCTATGCTTCGTTAGGAAGCTTACAGAGTCTACTTTAGGATGATGCAATAAAATTCCAAGTTAGGATGCATTCTATTTCCCTAAAGTAATAAAGCCCCAACTCATACAGTGTAGGTTTTCATCGAAAAAATTGCTAAATTAGTGTCAAGTTAAAAAACCCTACCTAACGGAGCCCAAACGACGCAAGCAGAAGTTCTTCTAATACCCTAAGATGTCTATTTTTTTCATGAGCTAAAATTTGACATTAGATTTGAATATTAGAAGAAATGGCCCAAATATGTGGAGTGTGTACAAAATTTCATATTTGCAGCAATCTGAAATTTGGCCTTAATAAAGGAGGGTACAACTATTATCTTTTAGATAATTAGCATTAGGTGATTCTACACATACGAAGAAGGATTTGCCAACCGGCGGGGTCCCCATTGGAAGTGTAGAGTCTTCTAAAAGCCTCCTAGAAGAAGGCGGAAGAATCATGGAAAAATACAGCTAGCCTTGGTTGCAATTATCTTAGTAGTTTTATTTATTTGCTTAAGATAATTTGTAATCCCCATATTGGTCCAATTGCTCCACTATTGTAACAGGTAACTTCTTCCATTTTGGGTATTTATAAACTGCCTCACGAGTCCACAAAAAACCCTAATTATAACCCAAATACAATCCTAGGCTAAACACATTCCTATAACTCCACTAAAAGCCCACAAAAAGTATCCAGACAGAGATTTGACTCGACTTACTCGCGCTACTTGGCATGATCTTGCCATCTTATCATACAATTCCTGTTCACTGCGAGAGAATTGTCATAGGCACTCTGTGCCTTTGAGCATAACCATTCTTTTCACTATTTTCTTATTCGTGGCCCCTCTGGCATGCATGTGCTTCTCCTGTTTCCATTCTTTTTCCCTTCTTTTTACCTTAAAACCTGAGGGAGATGCTTCTCACTCCAAGAAGGAAAGCCCATGAGATGGTTAGGGCTCTTGTTGAGCTTCAAGAGCATGGGAGGAAGCTGACTTAAGAGGTAAGGGAATCTGCAGAATGAAACCCTTATCGATGAGGCCATGTTATTCGCCCTATTCGCATCAAATACTTTTCCTCTCATGAAGACTTTGATAAAGAGGAAGGAAGGTTGGGAAGAATAAAACATCCAAGGGATGACCTAAAGGATCCCAAAGTTGAGGCTCCGGAATTTGAGGACAATCTTAGCCTAGAGAACTATCTTGATTGGATTCAAGTCATGGAAATGATCTTTGAACTGAAAGAGTATAATGATGAGAAGGCCCTCAAGTTGGCCATTCGTAAGTATAAGGGGTATACTTCACTATGGTGTGAGCACATAAAGAAGAATAGGTCTAGAGAAGCCAAATCCAAAATCAAAACTTGGTCGAAGCTCAAAAAGCATATGGACAAGAGATTCCTACCCCCTTCTTATAAACAAGAGTTCTACCTCAAGAGAATCTAAAGGTATAAGAGTACATTAGAGAGTTTGAACAACTCCAAATAAGGGTTGGCATGGACGAAGAACCCAAACGCAAGATTGCTAGATTCATCAAGGGGCTACCAACTAGGATTGCTAACAAAGTGAATCTACAACCTTACTTATCCTTTGATGATGTATGTCAGCTAGCCATCAAAGTTAAGAAGCAACTTAAGGGTTGAAAGAAGGGGTGTTTTGCTTGGGATTGTTCTGAGCTGGCCTCCTGAGGTATGCATTTGTTCATATACATTCGATGCTAACTCTCTTCCTCAATGGATTGTGGACACAGGGGCAACAAAACACATAGTTCAGGACAAAGTTGGATTCGTAGAGTTCCATCGCTACTCGATGAATTCACGGGCTTTCATACTAGGGAATGGCAATGAGGAAGAAGTTCTTGGAGTAGGAGCATATTAGTTCAAGCTCTATGGAGGAAACAAGTTGCTTCACAATGCTCGTTATGCACTGGGATGCAATGCTCCTTAGTTTCTTATGGTTCTTAAGTGAGATTAGGTTTTACTTTTGGATGACATCCTAATAGTTTAAATTTGTTCTATCATGGCAATTTATTTGCCCAAGCAACATTGAAAGGGGGCTTCATTATTTTGGATTTGGATGATTCTTATAATGATATATCTTCTACTTTTGTATTATATTTTGACTCTAATTCTAAATCTATTAAATGGCATGCTAGACTTGACCATGGGCCTAGATAGATTAAGTATGCTAGCTAAAGAACGTCATTTAGATTGACTCGCTAGGGTTAAGTTACCTAGGTGTGAGTCATGTCCAGCTAGCAAAGCAACAATGAAGCTTTTTGGTAAGGCTTCGAGAGCATTAAGTACCTTAAAATTAATCCACTCAGACATATACGGACCCATGAACTTAAATCACGTCATGCGGCTACTATTTCATTAACCTTGTAGATGATTATTCACAATATGGGACATGTATACCTACTCACCGCTACAAGGCACTTGATGTGTTCAAATGCTTCGTAGTAGCAGTAAAGTCTCAATTGGAATGAAAAGTTAAACTCTTCATACTTATCGAGATCGTGAATATCTCTCTGATACGTTCAAAGGGTTTTGTGAAGAGAAAGGTAGACAAAGGTAGCTAAAGAGCGCATGCACTCTACAACAGAATGGTGTTGCAGAATGTCGGAATCGTACATTACTTGACATGGTTAGGTCAATGATGGCACATGCTAACCTCCCAATATAATAAATGTAAAGATGTATAAAAGATTAAGAAAGCTTTTCTCCTCCAATTCTAAAATCTCAAGTAATAGTACTTATAAACCGTTGATCATTCTACAACATAAATCTTAGCCATTGAGGTCCTGAGTACATTAGGTCTCATGTTCGATTCTTTCTTCCCTTCTTGTATTGTACTACCTTTGTGGCTCATTTGAAACCCAGAAAAACAAACATAAATCCTACCCTTTAGATTAATTTTGGGGGGGGGGGCAAAAACATTCAATCCCATACTTGCCTGAACATCATAACTCCCGTAACCCCCTTTTGTTAGTTTAACCGCTGTTACACCACCCATAACTGTTTTTTATCTCATCAATTTTCATAGGGCAATAGGTCATATAGTTAAAAAAAAATTTTAAAAAAAGGATTGCTCCATTAATTATATGTAAAGTTGAAAATGTTAACATTTTTAGAAATAAATATTGTTTGCAGACAAAATTATAAAAACAAACCATATTCAACATTGAAAACATCAACATCAATTTTTATGCATATATTAGAAAGATAATAATGAAGTTCATTCCTAAAAAGAATAAGTAACTATGTTTAAATTATTTTGTGGAGGATAGAAAACTTTAGCTACTATTAGAAGTTATATCTATGAATCCTAAGAATAAAAAGTAAAATAATTTATAAGTAGTCCATATAGTAAAAATTAGACGATATGTTTTATTTGTTTGAAGTTTACTGGTATATTCTAAATGATGATCTTAATTAGTTTTAATATTTAATATTAAAATTAATTATTTTTAATACAAGATATGATTTACTTTTATTATTCAACTCGTAATTCCTTTTTTTTTGAAAATAACAAAGGATTGTTTTCCTATTTAAAAAAAAAAGAAAAGGAGATAATTATTTTTAAATATTTTATTTCTAGAGCAGAGAAAATAACAACTGTCCCTCAATCTAAGCTTCTCATTAGTTCCGCCAAAATACTCAAAACAGTTACAAGTTAATTTGATTTTAAATTTTAAAATTTATAAAAATCCACAGGTCCCACAGTTCTCAGGATTGAAACCTGACTCTTATAGAAGAGTTGCATCCCTGCCGTCCTTTGTTTTTTTGCTTTTCAATTTTTTTATTTTTTTCCCTGAACAGGTCCCAGGATCGAAACCTGGCCTTGATAGAAGAGTTGCTTCCCCACTCTCCCTTGGTTTTTCGCTCTTCATTTTTTTTCCCCTATTTCAGTTTGTCTACAACATGAGAAAAAGCGTGAAATAAGATATGTTTACTCTGAAACTTGCCAATAAGGGTTGAACTAATTCTCTCCACATACTTATTCTTTCGTTCATTAACATTGCGGTCAATGCCCTTGCGATGTAACTTTTTTAATAAAAAGCAAAAGTTAATCTTATCAACGTTGTCGCACATGGTAAAAGAATTACATGTACATCTTTATAATATAAGTGTAAAAATGAATGGTATCCTAAGAATACTTTCCTCCCCCAATCCAAGTTTCTCATTAATTCCGCCAATACTCAAAGCAGTTAGAAGATAATTTTATTTTAAATTTTAAAATTCATAAAAATTCACTAATTGATACCCCTCCATTTCCGTACTTTCCCACGTCACCCTCTCTGTTGTCATTAATCACTTAAAATTACATTCCCGTGAAGAGACGATCGGGAAGATGTGGATAGGGAGGACAGTTTCCAATGGGAAAAAAAAAATCATATTTACTTATCATTTTTTTTTGTATCGGATCAAAATTAGTTAGCAATCTTAGTATGTCATAACTTGAATCATTAATTTGTATTTACATATGGTATATAAAGTATATCATATAATCATAAA
>JACYFF010019584.1:82280246-82292280 GCA_017589665.1 Selenicereus undatus
TTTTCTTATTATATTGTAGATGAAGATGTGTGTTCTAATCTTCAAATTGCTATCATTCTTTATTTCTCTGCTCTATGTTCATATCATATTTTAAATAAGTTTTAATATCCTTCTATGAGGTATAATATTTTCAATCAAGTATGTATTGTGTTCATAATACTATTATTAGTAGAATAAGCATAATCCTTAGTATCCGTCCCCTCTTCTAATTATTTAACGAGTTGGTCTTTACTTTTAATCTCTCCCTAGTTCTTTTGTGGCGGATGCAGGAAGTACAACCAAATAATTATAGGGTTCCATTTTATTGGTTGTATTCACAATTTTTTTTTATGTAATTTTGTTCGTCCTCCTTCTCATACAACTTGCAATCTTTAAAAGAAACAAACTAAGGGACGAGATATTAATATTTTAAAAATAGAAGAAGACGTGAGTATGAGATTGGTGGGATACTACAGTAGCACAACAATTGAAAAAGGATGCGAAGAATGCATAAATTTTTTTTTGTTTATTGAAAGACCACACAATTTGCATATCCAAATTGTGTAGTGAAGACTAAATAATTTGTACACACACAACGGCGAAAATAATCAGAGGAGACACCCAAAGTGAAAGCACTAGAGGGGAAAAATAGAATTATTATTACTATTAGTTTTTTTTACAAGGTAGGGAATCTAGCTCATTTTCACTTATATTATGATTTTGTGTTTCTAAAATCAATATATACTTCTTTTCTTATAGTTCTTTGCTCAATTTCTATTAAAAAAAAGTTATCAATTCAATTACTTCCTTAAGAAAAAAAGGAGACGATCAGTTTGATATAGTTTTAACAAAAAAGGTTTTTTTAAACAAATTTGATGCAGATAGAAAGAAAAAAATATATATGGTTCAAGGTTTAAATGATTGATTATAAGATTTAGAGTTAATTAAGATTGAAAAAATAAAGCCCAAACAATGTATAGATTTCTGAATACCGAGTGTCCATTTAATTAACCATTTAAGTGAAAATTTTTACTTGTTTTATAACTATAATGTGTTTTTGATAAAAAAACAAATCAAACTTCTTTGTTATCAAATTATCTTTCTTTCATAGATTAATTTTAAAAATTAAGCACTTGTACAGAAGCATGCGCACAAACTTATTTATAATAAAATCTTTAATTTTTTACTCTTTTTGGTTATTAGTTATTGTACATTGTTTCGTTTTAATTCTACTCCCTCTTCACATCATGCTCTACGTATATGTTCAATCATCTATATCGTGGTTTTGATTGTATAATTTCATCACATTATCATTGCTATAAATTATGTATTTTTTGAAATTTGCAACATCATTATCAAAATTCATACCTAATATCCTTTTGATGTGCTTATGAGGGATTGAATATATTTTTTTTTTCTTGAAATAGAAGATTATGATGAGAACAATTTTTCATTATTTACATTGCGAACTAAAATTAATAATTTAGATGATCAAATTATATCTTTTCCATTTTATAAATAATTGAACGTAAGTTATATTTTAAAATTTAAATGGCCCGTGCAATAGCACGGGTACAAACTAGTATATATATATATATATATATATATATATATATATATATATTAAACATCTTACAAAATAAAAGGTCACACAATAATATAATGCTCCAATGAAGCGTATCACAACTATAAACACTCTAATGCGTAATTTAGTCATTAAACCAATAGACCAATTAGTTCACTAAATTGACTACTGCAAACATCTGATAGGGAGCGTTAGAATGTTAGGAACTAATGAGATTTGGGGAGATGAATGGGGGGAAGATGCTAAGGAGAGACGGGAAAATGAAAGCGAAAAAATTTGGAAAGACTCAGATCAACCTAGGGGGGATGAATAGATTGATTGTAAAAACTTAAAATTAAAATTGAAAGCAAAAACAGTGATATTTTAATGAGGTGGGGTCTCAATCAGACTTAGGTGCTCTCCTAGAGTTATCCAACACTGGGATTCAAAACTCTACTTCTTTTTATTAAGAAGAACTCTCACAATCTCTCAGAGTTACCTCACTCTAGAGATCTCAAGTACTTAAATCAACCTCCTAATTTAAGTATGGGGGAGTTGTGACCTAACACCAACTCCTAAGTTCACTCATTAATAAAGAATTCCTCAATACACTCACAACTTTTGATCATAATGTAATGCTCAGAGTAAATTCACAAATGTATAGCTCAATATTCTCGCAACTTGCTTGGATGCTTGCTCTTCCTCATCTTGCCTCTATTTATAGGTTTCAGTGGTCGTGTACCAATTCTGCCAAGAAAGAAAATTCTACCCAGAATATCTTAAAATTGTATTTCAGGCCCTTGAAATCTAGTCAGCAAATTCTGATTTGAATTGTTTGCAATCTTTGCCATGATTGGTATTGATATGAAGCTGCATAATATCTTATCCTTGCTATTGCAAAACATTACAGATATTCATTCTAGAATCAAAGGATAATGTTACTTAATTTGACTCAAATCATATCATATCATTTTTACATGGTAGGTATCATGGATTAGAAGCATATTTATCATTGGAGGATAAAATCATGACAAATCAATTAATTTGATTCCTCAAAATTTAAAATTCAAATTTTGGATTAGCTAAATAATTTTCTTGATTTACGTCTCGGTTAATCAATCAAATAGAATCACACATATCTTCTCCATAAACATCCACACGTTTTTCTTGGTATAAATAGGCTGCTTTATTATGCTCATTTCGAATTCACTAGCCTTTTAAACTTCATCACTTGGATTCATTTGGCTCATAATTAATTCAATCTTTTTTGTCTTTCATCAAAATATCATCCAACTTATTCTAAGTTTAGGAGTAACTCAACAATCTTCCCCTTTTGATGAAAGACAAAATCTAACTTGAAGAATTAAAATGCTTATAGTGATCTTACCATTTGAAATTACCAATTCATCCTTCTCCCCATTTTTGTATTTCATCAAAAAGGTATTAGAAGGAGAAGGTCAAAAAAATTAATGCTAGTATGGAAGAACATGGAGACCCATACCTTGATTCATGTATAATACTTCTCTCCTTTGTCATCAATATAAAAAGGGTTGTAGAATGTCATTATAGATTAATAGCATAGCTTCCCATTAATGTAACACACATAAATGTCATAATGGAGTTATATACCAATAATTCTTTGGAGACATTAATATATTAGAATGCCAATATTTCAAAACTCTTTACATCTCCCCTTTTCAAAAATGATTGAACCATGTGATACTTTATCGCATGTAATCAAACTATTTTCTCCTCCCTTCGATGCAATAACTGGAAGATACAAATCAAGGATAGTAGCAAGGGATAAGTATTGTTGACGATATCTCCCCCTTAATTCAAGCCAATATCATTATAATGCAATTTATATACCATTGGCATATTTTCCCCGTTGCAAAAATAATTTAAGCATATAATATCAATCTTGGGGGCATGGGCTAACATGAATGTAGAGGATATGAAAAGATACACACAATTCAAATTATTTATCTCCCCCTTCATACATTAATTTTAAGACAAATGCATGGGGTTATAAGACATATAAAAGTGCAACAATCAAGGATAAATTGCATTTTCCCTTCCTAAAAATAGTGATTCAGGAAGATACAAAGAGCATATGAATTCTCATAGACAAAGAATCATATTAGTTTGTCTAAGCATACATAATAAAGTCAAGGTCTAGTATATGAAAAAATATACTACATGTATACAAATGATAGAGCTTCTTTTTTTTTTTTTTGAAAATGGATCATATCATATAAACATACTTGAAGCCAAAATCTATTTCAAAAAAACAAATGATGTTCATAACATATTACACGCAATCATATCCACAAACATATCAATGATAGCAGTGACAAACATAGAAAATTATTGGGCAAAATATGTGGCTATATCTTAAGATCATGTTCAAAGAGTAATCACTTTTGAATTATTATGATATATTTTTCCCCTTAATATGCACTCAAAGATTTAAATCCGATATGCTAAATTGGTAAAATATCTAAATCTAAAACTAATTCCATGTAATACATGAATGTAATAATATAGAAACCTTACCAATAAAACTTTGGGGAAGTCTATATTATCTAGTAGATGATTAGTATACTTAGTCATATTTTGCTACTTGTGGACAAATAGAGTAGCTTAACATTCTTTGATTTCAATGTCTTTGATGAGATTCTTAAATTGCAAAGGTTGTTACTTCTATGTGCACTACCTTTTTGTAAAAAAATATTAATCTTTCAAATTGTCAATTTCACATCATATAAAAAGATGTAAGGATTATCACATAGGCATGTAAACAAGACTTAATTTATTATATTTTCCCTTTTGAGAGTGATTAATCAAATATAATTTATAAAGGTGAAGTACAGCAAATAAAGATACAACATAATCCATGTAAAGATGAAATCTTATAACATATCAATGTCAAAATATTAAAAACCAATTACAAGATATGTTGTAGCCCTCTTATATAGATGAAGATTTTAAGTTGATCATATAGGCTGACAATAAAATAAAAATTGCGAAATACATGGCCATGTAGAGATAACATGAAAAGATCAAATATCAATACATACTTCATTTCCAGTCTCTATTTAACGAATTGGGATACAATTCTTTAGACATGGAATCTAATTCAACGAGATAGGCATGTATACATGAACAATCAAATTTTAAAGGCAAGTTTCATGTAGCAAATATGCCATCTGACGCAAAAGTTGAATGATATGTTGCAAACATGGTTTTAACTTTGAAAGGCATACTCATATTAAGCATCTACACATATGATCAATCTTTATGAGAAGACATATAATTTTTCCCTCTACTAAATAATTAAACCAACATGCAACTGACAAGAATGCATAATTTATCTCCCCCTCAACGTAAGACATGTAAAAAATATGGAAGGGAAAAAATTAAATGTAAAAAAAGGATTTACCTTTTTTTTTACCTTAGGCAGGCAACACTCACCATTTTCTGATTCATCTTTTTACAAACATCATATTTTATTCGTCCTCTAAAATTTCTTATAAATTCAAATTCTAGTAAGGATGTTTTAATTTTTCTAGGAAGGCGTCCAAGTAATTTTCCAAAAATTTCTCCATTCTTGATAGAGTTCTACAAAAAGAAATATGTAGGACAAGATTTTGGTAGCCATGTCTTTTTGGGTCCATAATGGTTAGAAGTAAGAGTGTATAGAGGGGTAGCAAATTTTTTCTCTATTCTTGACATTCCTCCTCGATATACTACTACTTTTATAAAACTTTGAAAAAGACTTATCAAGCATATCATTTAAATCCATTAAGTCAAGACAAGATTGAGATCACTAATTAATGAAAGGCAAGAGAATCAAAACAAAAGATGAATTAGTAAGTTCAAATGGTAAGATCACTACATGCATTTTAATTCTTTAAGATAGATTTTGTCTTTCATCAAAAAGGGGGAGATTGTTGAGTTACTCATAAACTTAGAATCAGTTGGATGATATTTTGATGAAAGACAAAAAGGATTGAATTTATTATGAACCAAATGAATCCAAGTAATGATGTTCAAATGGTTGGCAAATTTGAAATGAGCATAATAAAGCAGCGCATTTATACCAAGAAAAGCGTGTGGGTGTTTATGCAGAAGATATGTGTGATTTTATTTGATTGATTAATTGGGAATTTAATCAAGGAAATTATTTAGCTAATTCAAAATTTGAATTTCAAATTTTGATGAATCAAATTAATTGATTTGTCATGATTTTATCCTCACATGATAACTATGCTACTAATCCATGATACTTACCATGTAAAAATGATATAATATGATTTGATTCAAATTAAGTAATATTATCCCTTGATTGTAGATTGAATATCTGTCATATTTTGCAATAGCGAGGAAAAAATATTATGCAGCTTCATATCAATACAAATCGTGGCAAAGATTGCAAAAAATCAAATCAAAATTTGCTAACTAGATTTCAAGGGCTTGAAATGCAATTTCAAGATATTTTGGGCAGAATTTTCTTTCCTGACAGAATTGGTGCACGACCACTGAAGCCTAAAAATTGAGGCCAAATGAGGAAGAACAAGCATCCAAGCAAGTTGTAAGAATATTGAGCTATACATTTGTGAATTTACACTAAGCATAACATTGTGATCAAAAGTTGTAAGGTATTGAGGAATTCCTTATTAAGGAGTAAACTTAGGAGTTTGTGGGATGTCACAACTCCCCCATACTTAAATCAATATGTTGATTTAAGTACTTAGGATCTCTAGAGTGAGGTCGCTATGAGAGATTGTGAGAGTTCATCTTAATAAAAGAAGTACTGAGTTGAATGCTAGAATTGGATAACTCCAGGCGGGGCGCTACGCCTAATTGAGGCGCAATGTCATGGGGCTACTATTTCATTACCCTTGTCGATGATTATTCACGATATGGGATATGTATACCTACTCACCGCTACAAGGCACTTGATGTGTTCAAATACTTTGTAGTAGCAGCAACGTCTCAATTGGAATGAAAAGTTAAACTCTTCATACTTATCGAGATCGCGAACATCTCTCTAACACGTTCAAAGGGTTTTGTGAAGAGAAAGGTACACAAAGGTAGCTAACGATTCCACGCACTCTATAGTAGAATGGTGTTGCAGAATGTAGGAATCGTACATTACATGTCGTGGTCAGGTCAATGATGGCACATGCTAACCTCCCAATTAATTTTTTGGGCGATACGCTGCTTATGGCAGCACATATTCTTAACTGTGTGCCAAGCAAGAGTATATCTTCCACACCATATGAGTTATAGTTTGGTAAATAGCCGTCTTTGAACCACTTATGCCCATAGGGTTTGGCCGGCTATGTGCATAACCAGACCCACAAATATGGAAAACTTGGTCCAAGAGGCAGCTAGATAATGTTCTTTAGATATCCCGCACACTCTAAAAGATATGTGATATACAAGGAACGCCCTAATTATGGCATGATAGAAATAAATTCTTATAATGTCGACTTTCTTGAGGATGATTTTCATATTATTGGTGAAATAAAGACGGATATCAAACTGTATGAGTCACGGTAAGATATTCAACCATCTTTCGATGAGGAGGAGAATTTGAAATCTAATCAAGTCATCAAAGATGACGCACTTCCCCTATCCGAAAGGAACGGCGAAGACATGCCTGCTAAGGAGAATGAGGCTTATTCTTAATCTCCAATTCATGAGGAGATTTAACCTGAGAATGAAGTTCATTCTTAATCTGTTGTTCTTGAACATGCAGTTAGTCCACATGTAAAAAATCCCACAACCCCAAGGGATAGTAGGAGTGATTCTCCACATGCTCAGGGCCCCACACCTCTTAGTGAAAGGGTGAGGGATTCCTCGCCATGGCAGACAAATAATGAAGCTCCTAACATATGAAACAGTGAGCATGGAAGAATTCCTTGATGATATTCCCAAATTGAAGAGTAAATATTGATACAAACTCCCTTAGAAGTTGAGGAACGTACCTCTTATTAAGAACCGATTGATTTCACCAAACAACAAAGAGTGGATGGACATCGTGATGGTTGAGAAGGACTCAATGACAGGAACCAAGGCTTGGGAACTCGTTGATCATCCATCTCGCAGCAAGTTTATCAGAAACAGGTGGGTTTTCAAGATAAAGCATCGGGAAGATGGTTTGATTGATAAGTTCAGGGGTCGTCTAGTGGTGAAAGGCTTTATCCAAATTAAGAATATACACTACGAAGAGACATTTTTTCCTATGGTGAGATTTGCCTCTATTCACTTACTCCTAGCCCTAGTTGCCCATTTAGACCTAGATTTATTTCGTAAAGAATGCTTTCCTCAATAGTAACCTTGAGGAAGAGATCTATATAGAGCAACACATTAGTTTTGTATCAAAGGATAGGAGGAATAAGGTATATCGCCTTAAAAGGTCCATATATGGTTTTAAGTAATCTTCCAGATGTTAGTCCTTTAGATTCCATGAAGCGATAACTTCGTTTGGCTTATCTATGTTGTCAGAAGACCATTGTGTGCATGTCAAAAGATCAACCCGGCGGACTATGCTACTTACTTGGCATGTTGATCACATACTTTTGGTAGGAACAACTTAGAGATAATCGAAGCTACTAAGAAGTGGCTGCCCTCAGTATTTGAGATGAAGGATATGGGTGAAGATAGGTATATCCTATGCGTGAAAATAATCAGAAACCTAGAGGGTTATAAAAGAAGCAGAGAGTTGAATCCTAGAGTTGGATAACTCTAGGCGGGGACTTAAGCCTAATTGACGCCCAACGTCATGGGCTACTATTTCATTACGCTTGTCGATGATTATTCACAATATGGGATATGTATACCTAGTCATCGCTACGAAGCACTTGATGTGTTCAAATGCTTCGTAGTAGCAGCAAAGTCTCATTTTGAATGAAAATTTAAACTCTTCATACCTATTTTGATCATCAATATCTCTCTGATATGTCCAAGGGGTTTTTTAAAGAGAAAGGTACACAAACGTAGCTAACGATTCCACGCACTCCACAACAGAACGGTGTTGCAGAATGTAGGAATCGTACATTACTTGACGTGGCAAGGTCAATGATGGCACATGCTAATCTCCCAATTATTTTTTTGGCGGATGTGCTGCTTATGGCAGCATATATTCTTGACTGTGCACGAAGCAAGGGTATATCTTCCACACCGTATGAGTTGTAGTTTTGTAAAAAGCCGTCTTTGAACCACTTACGCCAATAGAGTTTGGCCGGCTAGGTACATAGCCAAATCCACAAACATGGAAAACTTGGTCCAAGAACCACCTAGATAATATTGTTTACATATCCCGCACACTCTAGAAGATATGTGATGTACAAGGAATGCCCTAATTATGGTTTGAAAGAAATAGATTCCTATAATGTCGACTTTCTTGAGGATGATTTTCATATTACTAGTGAAATAAAGAAGGATATCGAACTGTATGAGTTATAGTAAGACATTCAACCATCTTTCGATGAGTAGGAGAATTTGAATTCTAATAAAGTCATTAAAGATGATGCACTTCCCCTATGCGAAAGGAACGGCGAAGACCTGTCTGCTTAGGAGAATGAGGCTGATTCCCAATCTTCAATTCATGAGAAGATTTAACCTGAGAATGAAGTTCATTCTGAATCTGTTTTTCTTGAACATGCAGTTAGTCCACATGTTTAAAATCCCAAACCTCTAAGGGATACAAGGACTTATTCTCCACATGCTGAGGGTTCCACACATCTTAGTGAAAGGGTGAGCGATTCCTCCCCCTGGCAGATAAAAAATGAAGGTCCTAGGATCTGAAACAATGAGCACGGAAGAATTCCTTGATGATATTCGCAAATTGAAGAGTAATAATTCGTAAGGACTCCCTTCGAAGTTTAGGAACCTACCTCTTATTAAGAACTGATTGATTTCACCAAACAACAAAGAGTGGATGGAGATCATGATGGATGAGAAGGACTCAACGACAAGAGCCAAGGTTTGGGAACTCGTTGATCATCCATCTCGCAGCAAGTTCATCAAAAACAGGTCGACTTTAGGGATAAAGCATCAGGAAGATGGTTTGATTGATAAGTTAAGGGGTCGTCTAGTGGTGAAAGGCTTTATGCAAATTAATAATATAGACTACGAAGAGTCATTTTTTCATGTGGTGAGATTTGCCTGTATTCACTTACTCCTAGCCCTGGTTGCCCATTTAGACCTAGATTTGTTGTAAATGGATGTAAAGACTACTTTTCTCAATAGTAACCTTGAAGAAGAGATCTATATAGACCAATACATTGGTTTTGTATCAAAGGGATAAGAGGAACATGATTTGTTGCCTTAAAAGGTGCATATATGGTTTTAAGTAGTCTTGTAGATCATAGTACTTTAGATTCCATGAAGCGATATCTTCGTTTTGGTTATCTATGATTTCAGAAGACCATTGTGTGCTTGTCAAAAGATCAACCGGGTGGACTATGCTCCTTACTTGGTACGTTGATGACATACTGTTGGTTGGGAACAACTAAGAGATAATCGAAGCTACTAGAAAGTGGTTGTCCCCAGTCTTTGAGATGAAGGATATGGGTGAAGGTAGGTATATCCTATGCGTAAAAATATTAAGAAACCTGGAGCTGGACAAAAGAAGTAGAGAGTTGAATCCTAGAGTTGGATAACTCTAGGCAGGGACCTAAGTCTAATTGACGCCCAACGTCATAGGGCTGCTATTTCATTACCCTTGTCGATGATTATTCAAATTATGGGATATGTATACCTACTCACCGCTACGAAGCACTTGATGTGTTCAAATGCTTCGCAGTAGCAGCAAAGTCTCAATTGGAGTGGAAAGTCAAACTCCTCATACTTATTGAGATCGCCAATATCATTCTGATATGTTCAAAGGGTTTTGTGAAGAGCAAGGTACAAAGGCATCTAACGATTCCACGAACTTTACAACAGAGAGGTGTTGCAAAATGTTGAAATCATACTTTACTTGACGTGCCCAGGTCAATGATGGCACATGCTAATTTCCCAATTTTTTTTTTTGGGGATGCGCTACTTATGGCAGCATATATTCTTAACTGTGTGGCAAGCAATGGTATATCTTCCACACCATACGAGTTATAGTTTGGTAAAAAGTCATCTTTGAACAGCTTATGCCCTTAGGGTTTGGCCGGTTATGTGTATAACAAAACCCATAAACATGGAAAACTTAGTCCAAGAGCCACCTAGATAATGTTCTTTAGATATCCCGCACACTCTAAAAGATATGTTATGCACAAGGAACACGTTGATTATGGCGTGACAGAAATAGATTCCTGTAATGTCGACTTTCTTGAGGATGATTTTCATATTATTGGTGAAATAAACAAGGATATCGAACTGTATGAGTTACGGTAAGACATTCAACCATCTTTCGATATGGAAGAGAATTTGAATTCTAATCAGGTCATCAAACATGATGCACTTCCCCTATCCAAAAGGAACGACGAAGACCCGTTTGCTAAGGAGAATGAGGCTCACTCTCAATCTCCAATTCCTGAGGAGATTTAACCTGAGAATGAAGTTCATTTTGAATATATTTTTCTTGAACATGTAGTTAGTCCACATGTTCAAAATCCCAAATGTCTAAGGGATAGTGAGAGTGATTCTCCACATGCTTAGGGTCCCACACCTTTTAGTGAAACGGTGAGAGATTCCTCCCCCTAGCAGACAAATAATGAAGGTCCTAGGATCTGAAACAGTGAGCATGGAAGAATTCCTTGATCATATTCCCAAATTGAAGAGTAAATATTCATACGGACTCCCTTAGAAGTTGAGGAACCTACCTCTTATTAAGAACCGATTGATTTTAGCAAACAACAAAGAGTTGATGGACGTCGTGATGGATGAGAAGGACTCAATGGCAGGAACAAAGGTTTGGGAACTCGTTGATCACCCATCTCACAGCACGTTTATCAGAAACAGGTGGGTTTTCAAGATTAAGCATCGGGAAGATGGTTTGATTGACAAGTTCAGGCGTCGTATAGTGGTGAAAGGCTTTATCCAAGTTAAGCATATAGACTGCGAAGAGTCATTTTTTCTTGTGGTGAGATTTGCCTCTATTCGCTTAGTCCTAACCTTGGTTGCCCTTGTAGACGTAGATTTGTTTCAAATAAATGTAAAGAATGCTTTACTCAATAGTAACCTTGACGAAGAGATCTATATGGAGGAACACATTGGTTTTGTATCAAATGGATAAGAGGAACAAGGTATGTCGCCTTAAAAGGTCCATCTATGGTTTTAAGTAATCTTCCAGATCTTCGTCCTTTAGATTCCATGAAGCGATAGCTTTGTTTGGCTTATCTATATTGTCAGAAGACCATTGTGTGCATGTCAAAAGATCAACCCGGGGGACTATGCTCCTTACTCGGTACGTTGATCACATACTTTTTGTTAGGAACAACTTAGAGATAATCAAAGGTACTAAGAAGTTGCGGTCCTCAGTCTTTG
>JACYFF010019584.1:82362629-82377282 GCA_017589665.1 Selenicereus undatus
CCCCCTCTTGTGGAAGTATACTCTAAGATCTAACAACTAAGATCCGGAAGATTACTTAAAGCCATATATGGACCTTTTAAGGTGACATACCTTGTTCTCTTATCCCTTTGATACAAAACCAATGTGTTGGTATATAGATCTCTTCCTCACTGTTACAATTTAGGAAAGCAGTCTTTACGTCCATTTGCAACAAATCTAGATCCAAATGGGCAACTAGGGCTAGGAGTAAGCGAATAGAGGTAAATCTCACCACAGGAGACAATGTCTCTTCGTAGTCTATATTCTTAATTTGGATAAAGCCTTTCACAACTAGACGACCCCTGAACTTATCAATCAAACCATCTTCCCGATGCTTTATCTTGAAAACCAACTTGTTTCTGATAAACTTGCGTCGAGATGGATGATCAACGAGTTCACAAACCTTGGTTCTTCTCATTGAGTCCATCTCACCCATCACGATGTCCATCTAATCTTTGTTGTCTGGTGAAATCAATTGGTTCTTAATAAGAGGTAGGTTCCTCAACTTCTAACGGAGTCCGAATGAATATTTACTCTTCGATTTGGGAATATCATCAAGGAATTCTTCCATGCTCACTCCTTCAGATCTTAAGACCTTTATTATTTGTCTACAAGAGCGAGGAATCCTTCACCCTTTCACTAAGAGGTGTGGGACCCTGAGCATGTGGAGAAGCACTCCTACTATCCCTTGGTGGTGTGGGATTTTGAATATGTGGACTAACTACATGTTCATGAACAACAGGTTCAGAATGAACTTCATTCTCAAGTTAGATCCCCTCAGGAATTGGAGAATTAGAAAGAGCCTTATTCTCCTGAGCAGACAAGACTTTGCCATTCCTTTCGGATAGGGGAAGTGCATCAACTTTGATGACTTGATTAGAATTCAAATTCTCCTCCTCATCAAAAGATGGTTAAATGTCTTGTTGTAACTCATACAGTTCGATATCCTTCTTTATTTTCCAATAATATGAAAATCATGCTCAAGAAAGTCGACATTACAGGAATTTATTTCTGTCATGCCATATTTAGGGTGTTCCTTGTACATCACATATCTTTTAGAGTGTGCGGGATATATAAAGAACATTATCGGTGGCTCTTGCACCAAGTTTTCAATGTTTGTGGGTTTGGTTATGCAGATAGGAGGCCAAGCCCTAGGCTTAAGTGGTTTAAATGCAGCTTTTTACCAAACTGTAACTCATATTTTGTGGAAGATATACTCTTGCTTGGCACGCAGTTAAGAATATATGCTGCCGTAAGAATCGATTTCATCAAAAAATTAATTGGGAGGTTAGCATGTGCCATCATTGACCTGACCACGTCAGGTAATGTACGATTCCTACATTCTGCAACACCATTCTATTGTAGAGTGCGTGGAATCGTTAGCTTCCTTTGTGTACCTTTCTCTTCACAAAACCCTTTTAATGTATCAGAGAGATATTCACGATCTCAATAGGTATGAAGAGTTTAACTTTTCATTCCAACTGAGACTTTGCTGCTACTAAGAAGCATTTGAACACATCAAGTGCTTTGTAGCGGTGAGTAGGTATACATATCCCATATCGTGAGTAATCATCGACAAGGGTAATGAGATAGTAGCCCCATGACGTTGGGCCTCAATTAGGCGTAGCTCCCCGCCTAGAGTTATCCAACTCTAGGATTCAACTCTCTGCTTCTTTTATCTAGCTCTAGGTTTTTTATTATTTTCACGCATAGGATATACCTACCTTCACCCATATCCTTCATCTCAAAGATTGAAGACAACCACTTTTTGGTAGCTTCGATTATCTCTAAGTTGTTCCCAACCAACAGTATGTCATCAGCGTACCAAGTAAGAAGCATAGTCCCCCCGGTTAACCTTTTGACATGCACGCAATGGTCTTCTGAAATCACATATAAGCCAAACGAAGTTATGGCTTCATGGAATCTAAACTACTAAGATCTGGAAGATTACTTAAAACCATATATGGACCTTTTAAGACGACATACCTTGTTCTCTTATCCCTTTTAATTCAAAACCTATGTGTTGGTCTATATAGATCTCTTCCTCAAGGTTACCATCGAGGAATGCAATCTTTACATCCATTCGCAACAAATCTAGGTCCAAATTGGCGACCAGCGCTAGGAGTAAGCGAATAGAGGCAAATCTCACCACAGGAAAAAATGTCTCTTCGTACTCTATATTCTTAATTTGCATAAAGCCTTTCATAACTAGACGACCCCTGA
This sequence comes from Selenicereus undatus, assembly GCA_017589665.1. Lineage (NCBI taxonomy): Eukaryota > Viridiplantae > Streptophyta > Magnoliopsida > Caryophyllales > Cactaceae > Selenicereus > Selenicereus undatus. The sequence continues at coordinate 82,364,871 of JACYFF010019584.1, forward strand.
ACTTATCAATGAAACCATCTTCTCGATGCTTTCTCTTGAAAACGCACTTGTTTCTGATAAACTTCCGTCAAGATGGATGCTCAACGAGTTCTCAAACCTTGGTTCCTCTCATTGAGTCCATCTCATCCATCACGATGTCCATCCACTCTTTGTTTTTTGGTGAAATCAATCGGTTGTTAATAAGTGGTCGATTCTTCAACTTCTAAGGGAGCCCGAATGAATATTTACACTTCGATTTGGGAATATCATCAAGGAATTCTTCCATACTTCCTCTTTCAAATCTTAGGACCTTCATTATTTGTCTGCCAGGGCGAGGAATCCCTCACCCTTTCACTAAGAGGTATGGGACCCTGAGCATGTGGAGAATCACTCCTACTATTCCTTGGAGGTGTGGGACTTTGAACATGTAGACTAACTGCATGTTCAAGAATAACATATTCAAAATGAACTTCATTCTCAGGTTAAATCTCCTCATCAATTGGAGATTTAAAATGAGCCTCATTCTCCTGAGCAGACAAGTCTTCGCCGTTCCTTTCGAATAGGGGAAGTGCATCATCTTTCATGACTTAATTAGAATTCAAATTCTCGTCATCATCGAAAGATGGTTGAATGTCTTGTTGTAACTCATACAGTTCGATATCCTTCTTTATTTCACCAACAATATGAAAATCATCCTCAAGAAAGTCGACATTACAGGAATCTATTTCTATCATGCCATAATTAGGGGGTTCCCTGTACATTACATCTCTTTTCAAGTGTACGGGATATCTAAAGAACAATATCCAGGTGGCTCTTGGACCAAGTTTTCTATGTTTGTGGGTTTGGATATGCACATCGCCAGCCAAACACAATCGGCGTAAGTGGTTAAAAGACGGCTTTTTACCAATCTATAACTGATATGATGTGGAACATATACTCTTGCTTGGCACACAGTTAAGAATATATGCTGTCGTAAGCAGTGCATCCCCCAAAAAATTCATTGGGAGGTTAGCATGTGCCATCATTGACCTGACCACATCAAGTAATGTACGATTCCTACATTCTACAAAACCATTCTATTGTAAAGTGCGTGGAATCGGTAGCTGCATTTTTGTACCTTTCTCTTCCTAAAACCCTTTGAACGTATCAAAGAGATATTCACGATCTCAATAGGCATGAAGAGTTTAACTTTTCATTCCAGCTGAGACTTTGTTGCTATGACGAAGTATTCGAACACATCAAGTGCTTCATAGCGCTGAGTAGGTATACATATCCCATATCGTGAATAATCATCGATAAGGGTAATGAAATAGTAGCCCCATGACGTTGGGCCTCAATTAGGCGTAGCTCCTCGCCTAGAGTTGTCCAACTATAGGATTCAACTCTCTACCTCCTTTATCCAGCTCCAGGTTTCTTATTATTTTCATGCATAGGATATACCTACCTTCACCCATATCCTTCATCTCAAAGACTGAGGATAGCCACTTCTTAGTAGCTTCGATTATCTCTAAGTTGTTACCAACCAACAGTATGTCATCAACGTGCCAAGGAAGAAGCATAGTCGCTCCGGTTGACCTTTTGACATGCACGCAATGGTCTTCTGAAATCATAGATAAGCCAAACGAAGTTATGGCTTCATGGAATCTAAAGTACTAAGATTTGGAAGATTACTTCAAACCATATATGGACCTTTTAAGGCGACAAACATTGTTCTCTTATCCCTTTGATACAAAAGCAATGTGTTGGTCTATATAGATCTCTTCCTCAAGGTTACTATTGAGGAAAGCAGTCTTTACATCCATTTGTAACAAATCTACGTCCAAATGGGCAACCAAGGCTAGGAGTAAGCGAATAGAGGCAAATCTCATCACAGGAAAAAATGTCTCATAGTCTATATTGTTAATTTGGATAAAGCCATTCACCACTAGACGACCCCTGAACTTATCAATCAAACCATCTTCCCGATGCTTTATCTTGAAAACCCACTTGTTTCTGATAAACTTGCGTCGAGATGGATGATCTACGAGTTCCTAAACCTTGATTCCTCTCATTGAGTCCATCTCATCCATCACGGTGTCCATCCACACTTTGTTGTTTGGTGAAATCGATTTGTTCTTAATAAGTGGTCAGTTTGCTCACCTTCCAGGGGAGTCCGTACGAATATTTACTCTTCGATTTGGGAGTATCATCAAGGAATTCTTCCATGCTCACTCTTTCAGATCTTAGGACCTTCATTATTTGTCTGCCAGGGCAAGGAATCCCTCACCCTTTCAGTAAGAGGTGTTGGACCCTAAGCATGTGGAGCATCGCTCCTACTATCCCTTGGAGGTGTGGGAGCATCACTCTTTGTTGTTTGCTGAAATCAATCAATTCTTAATAAGTGGTATGTTCCCAACTTCTAAGGGAGTCCGAAGAATATTTACTCTTCAATTTGGGAATATCGTCAAGGAATTCTTCCATGCTCACTCTTTTAGATCTTAGGACCTTCATTATTTGTCTGCCGAGCGAGGGATCCCTCACCCTTTCACTAAGAGGTGAGGGACCCTGAGCATATGGAGAATCACTCCTACCATCCCTTGGAGGTGTGGGATTTTGAACAAGTGGACTAACTGCATGTTCAAGAACAACATATTCAAAATGAACTTCATTCTCAGGTTAAATCTCCTTCGGAATTCGAGATTGAGAATAAGCCTCATTCTCCTGAGCAGACAAGTTTTCGCCGTTCCTTTCGGATAGGGGAAGTGCATCACCTTTGATGACTTGATTAGAATTCAAATTCTCCTCCTCATCGAAAGATGGTTGAATGTCTTGTTGTAACTCATACAGTTCGATATCCTTCTTTATTTCACCAACAATATGAAAATCATGCTCAACAAAGTCGACATCACGGGAATCTATTTCTAGCATGCCATAATTAGGGTGTTCCTTGTACATCACATATCTTTTAGAGTGTGCGGAATATCTAAAGAACAGTATCTAGGTGGCTCTTGGACCAAGTCTTCCATGTTTGTGGGTTTGGTTATGCACATAGCCGGCCAAACCCTATGGGTGTAAATGGTTCAAAGGAAGCTTTTTACCATACTATAACTCATATGGTGTGGAAGATATACTCTTACTTGGCACACAGTTAAGAATATATGCTACCGTAAGCTGCGCATCCCCTAAAAAATTAATTGGGAGGTTAGCATGTGCCATCATTGACTTGACCACGTCAGGTACTGTACGATTCCAATATTCTGCAACACTATTCTATTGTAGAGTGCGTGGAATCGTTAGCTGCCTTTTTGTACCTTTCTCTTCACAAAACCCTTTGATTGTATCAGAGAGATATTCACGAGCTCAATAGGTATGAAGGGTTTAACTTTTCATTGCAACTAGGGCTTTTCTGCTACTACGAAGCATTTGAACACGTCAAGTGCTTCGTAACGGTGAGTAGGTATACATATCCCATATCGTGAGTAATCATCGACAAAGGCAATGAAATTGTAGCCCCATGACATTGGGCCTCAATTAGGCGTAGCTCCCCGCCTAGAGTTACCCAGCTTTAGGATTCAACTCTCTACTTCTTTTATCCAGCTCTAGGTTTCTGATTATTTTCACACGAAGGATATACCTACCTTCACCCATATCCTTCATCTCAAACACTGAGGACAACCACTTCTTAGTAGCTTCGATTATCTCTAAGTTGTTCCCAACCAACAGTATGTCATCAATGTACTAAGTAAGAAGCATAACCCCCCCGGTTAACCTTTTGACATGCACGCAATGGGCTTCTGAAATCATAGATAAGCCAAACGAAGTTATGGCTTCCAGGAATCTGAAGTACAAAGATCTGGAAGATTACTTAAAACCATATGTGGACCTTCTAAGGTGACATACCTTGCTCTCTTATCCCTTTCATACCAAACCAATGTGTTGGTCTATATAGATCTCTTCCTCAAGGTTACTATTGAGGAAAGCAGTCTTTACATCCATTTGCAACAAATCTAAGTCCAAATGGGCAACCAAGGCTAGGAGTAAGCGAACAAAGGCAAATCTCACCACAGGAAAAAATGTCTCTTTGTAGTCTATATTCTTAATTTGGATAAAGCCTTTCACCACTAGACGACCCTTGAACTTATCAATCAAACCATCTTCCCGATGCTTTATCTTGAAAACGCACTTGTTTCTGATAAACTTGCTTCGAGATGGATGATCAACGAGTTCCCAAACCTTGGTTCCTCTCATTGTGTCGATCTCATCCATAACGATGTCCATCCACTCTTTGTTGTTTGGTGAAATCAATCGATTCTTAATAAGCGGTAGGCTCCTCAACTTCTAAGGGAGTCCAAATGAATATTTACACTTTGATTTGGGAATATCATCAAGGAATTCTTCCATTCTCCCTCTTTCAAATCTTAGGGCCTTCATTATTTGTCTGCCAGGGCGAGGGATCCCACACGCTTTCACTGAGAGCTGAAGGACCCTGAGCATGTGGAGAATCATTCCTACTATCCCTTGGAGGTGTGGGATTTTGAACATGTGGACTAACTACATGTTCAAGAACAACAGATTTAGAATGAACTTCATTCTCATGTTAAATCTCCTCAGGAATTGGAGATTGAGAATTAGCTTCATTCTCCTGAGTGGATAGGTCTTCGCCATTCCTTTCGAATCGGGGAGGTGCATCATCTTTGATGACTTGATTAGAATTCAAATTCTCCTCCTCATCGAAAGATGGTTGAATGTCTTACTGTAACACAGACAGTTCAATATCCTTCTTTATTTCACCAATAATATGAAAATCATGCTCAAGAAAGTCGACATTACAGGAATCTATTTCTGTCATGCCATAATTAGGGTGTTCCTTGTACATCACATATCTTTCAGAGTATGCAAAATATCTAAAGAACATTATCTAGGTGGCTCTTTGACCAAGTTTTCTATGTTTGTGGGTTGTGTTATGTACATAGCCAGCCAAACCCTATGGGCGTAAGTGGTTCAAAGATGGCCTTTTACCAAACTATAACTCATATGGTGTGGAAGATATACTCTTGCTTGGCTCACAGTTAAGAATATATGCTGCCATAAGCAGCGCATCCCCAAAAAAATTAATCAGAAGGTTAGCATGTGCCATCATTGACCTGACCACGTGAAGGAATTTACGATTCCTATATTCTGCACCACCATTCTATTGTAGAGTGCGTAGAAACGTTAGCTATCTCTCTGTACCTTTCTCTTCACAAAACCCTTTCAACGTATCAGAGAGATATTCACGATCTTAATATGTGTGAAGAGTTTAACTTTTCATTCCAATTGAGACTTTGCTGCTACTACGAAGCATTTGAACACATCCAGTGCTTCATAGCGGTGAGTAGGTATACATATCTCATATCGTGAATAATCATCGACAAGGGTAATAAAATAGTAGCCCCGTGATGATGGGCCTCAATTAGGCATAGCTCCCCACCTAGAGTTATCTAACTCTAGGATTCAACACTCTGCCTCTTTTATCCAGCTCTAGGTTTCTGATTATTTTCACGCATAGGATATACCTATCTTCACCCATATCCTTCATCTCGAAGACTGAGGACAGCCACTTCTTAGTAGTTTTGATTTTCTCTAAGTTGTTCCTAACCAACAGTATGTCATCAACGTACCAAGTAAGAAACATAGTCCCCCCGGTTGACCTTTTGACATGCACGCAATGGGCTTCTAAAATCATAGATAAGCCAAACGAAGTTACGGCTTCATCGAATCTAAGGCACTACGATCCGGAAGATTACTTAAAACCATACATGGACCTCTTAAGGCGACATACCTTATTCTCTTATCACTTTGATACAAAACCAATGTGTTGGTCTATATAGGTCTCTTCCTCAAGGTTACTATTGAGGAAAGCAGTCTATACATCCATTTACAACAAATCTAGGTCCAAATAGGCAACCAGCGCTAGGACTAAGCAAATAGAGACAAATCTCACCACAGGAAAAAATGTCTCTTCGTAGTCTATATTCTTAATTTGGATAAAGCCTTTCACCACTAGACGACCCCGGAACTTATCAATCAAACCATCTTCCCGATGCTTTATCTTGAAAACCCATTTGTTTCTTATAAACTTGCGTCGAGATCGATGATCAACGAGTTCCCAAACCTTGGTTCTTCTCATTGAGTTCATCTCATCCATCACGACGTCCATCCACTCTTTGTTGTTTAGTGAAACCAATCGGTTCTTAATAAGAGGTAGGTTCCTCAACTCCTAAGGGAGTCTGAATGAATATATAACCCTTCGATTTGGGAATATCATCAAGGAATTCTTCCATGCTCACTCTTTCAAATCTTGGGACCTTTATTGTTTGTCTGCTAGGGCGAGGGATCCCTCACCCTTTCACTAAGTGGTGTGGGACCCTGGGCATGTGGAGAATCACTCCTACTATCCCTTGGAGGTGTGTGATTTTGAACATGTGGACTAACTGCATGTTCAAGAACAACAAATTCATAATGAACTTCATTCTGAGGTTAAATCTCCTCAAGAATTAGAGATTGAGAATGAGCGTCATTCTCCTAAGCAGACAAGTCTTCGCCATTCCTTTCGAATAGGGCAAGTGCATCATCTTTGATGACTTCATTAGAATTCAAATTCTCTTCCTCATCGAAAGATGGTTGAATGTCTTGTTGTGACTCATACAATTCGATATCCTTCTTTATTTCACCAACAATATGAAAAACATGCTCAAGAAAGCCGTCATTATAGGAGCCTATTTTTGTGATGCCATATGAGGGTGTTCCTTGTACATCACATATCTTTTAGAGTGTGTAGGATATCTAAAGAACATTATCTAGGTGGCTCTTGGACCAAGTTTTCCATGTTTGTGGGTTTGGTTATGCACATAGCCGGCCAAACCTTATAAGCATAAGTTGTTCAAAGATGGCTTTTTACCAAACTATAACTCATATGGTGTGGAGGGTATACTCTTGCTTGGCACACAGTTAAGAAGATATGCTACCATAAGCAACGTATCCCCCAAAAAATTGATTGGGAGGTTAGCATGTGCCATCATTGACCCGACCACGTCAAGTAATGTACGATTCCTACATTCTACACCACCATAATCATTAGCTGCCTTTGTGTACCTTTCTCTTCACAAAACCCTTTGAACGTATCAAAGAGATATCACGATCTCAATAGGTATGAAGAGTTTAACTTTTCATTCCAATTTAGACTTTGCTGTTACTACAAAGCATTTGAACACATCAAGTGCCTCGTAGCAGTGAGTGGGTATACATATCCCATATGGTGAATAATCATCGATAAGGGTAATGAAATGGTAGCCCCATGACGTTGGGCCTCAATTAGGTGTAGCTCCCCGCCTAGAGTTATCCAACTCTAGGATTCAACTCTCTACTTCTGTTATTAAGATGAACTCCCACAATCTCTCAGAGCTACCTCACTCTAGAGATCCCAAGTGTTTAAATCAACCTCTTGATTTAAGTATGGGGGAGTTGTGACCTCCCACAAACTCCTATGTTCACTCCTTGATAAAGAATTCCTCAGTACCTCACAACTTTTGATCACAATGTTATGCTCAGAGTAAATTCACAAATGCATAGCTCAATATTCTTGCAACCTGCTTGGATTCTTGCCCTTCCTCATTTGGCCTCAATTTGTAGGCTTCAGTTGTGGTGCACCAATTCTGTCAAGAAAGAAATTTCTGCCCAAAATATCTTGAAATTGAATTTCAAGCCCTTAAAATCTGATCTGCTGATTCTGATTTGATTTTTTTTTTGCAATCTTTGCCACGATTTGTATTGATATGAAGCTGCATAATATTTTTTCCTTGCTATTGCAAAATATTACAGATATTCATTCTAGAATCAAGGGATAATATTACTTAATTTGACTCAAATCATATTATATCATTTTTACATGGTAAGTATCATGGATTAGTAGCATACCTATCATGTGAGGATAAAATCATGACAAATCAATTAATTTGATTCCTCAAAATTTGAAATTCAAATTTTAAATTAGCTAAATAATTTCCTTGATTAACTTCCCAATTAATCAATCAAATAAAATCACACATATCTTCTCCATAAACGTCCACACGTTTTTCTTGGTATAAATGTGCTGCTTTATTATGCTCATTTCAAATTTGTCAACCATTTAAACATCATTACTTGGATTCATTTGGTTCATAATTAATTCAATCCTTTTTATCTTTCATCAAAATATCATCCAACTGATTCTAAGTTTAGGAGTAACTCAATAATCTCCCCTTTTTTTGTGAAAGACAAAATCTAACTTGAAGAATTAAAATGCGTGTAGTGATCTTACAATTTGAACTTACCAATTCATCTTTTGTTTTTATTCTCTTGCCTTTCATTAATTATTTATCTCAATCTTGTCTTGACTTAATGGATTTAAATGATATGCTTGATAAGTCTTTTTCAAAGTTTTATAAAAGTAGTAGTATATCGAGGAGGAATGTCAAGAATAGAGATACAAAAATTTGCTACCCCTCCATACGCTCTTACTTCTAACCATTATGGACCCAAAAAGACATGGCTACCCAAATCTTGTCCTAGATATTTATTTTTGTAGAACTCTATCAAGAATGGAGAAATTTTCGAAAAATTACTTGGACGCCTTCCTGGAAAAATTAAAACATCCTTAATAGAATTTGAATTTATAAGAAATTTTAGAGGACGAATAAAATATGATGTTTGTCAAAAGCTGAATCAAAAAATGGTGAGTGTTGCCTGCCTAAGGTAAAAATAAGGTAAATCGTTTTTTTACATTTAATTTTCCCCCCTCCATATTTTTTACATGTCTCATGTTGAGGGGGAGATAAATTATGCATTCTTATCAGTTGCATGTTGGTTTGATTATTTAGTAGAGGGAAAAATTATATGTCTCCTCATAAAGATTGATCATATGCGTAGATGTTTAATATGAGTATGCCTTTCAAAGTTAAAACCATGTTTGCAACATATCATTCAACTTTTGCATCACATGGCATATTTACTACATGAAACTTGCCTTTAAAATTTGATTGTTCTTGTATACATGCCTATCTCGTTGAATTAGATTCCATGTCTAAAGAATTGTATCTGAATTCGTAAATAGAGACTTGATATGAAGTACGTATTGATATTTGATCTTTTCGTGATATCTCTACATGGCCATGTATTTCGCAATTTTTATTTTATTGTCTGCCTATATGATCAACTTAAAATCTTCATCTATATAAAAGGGCTACAACGTATCTTGCAATTGATTTTTAATATTTTGACATTGATATGTTATGAGATTTCATCTTGGCATGGATTATGTTGTATCTTTGTTTGCTGTACTTCACCTTTATAAATTATATTTGATTAATCACTCTAAAAAGGGAAAATATAATAAATTAAGTCTTGTTTACATGCCTATGTGAAAATCCTTACATGTTTTTATATGATGTTAAATTGACAATTTGAAAGATTAATATTTTTCTACAAAAAGGTAGTGCACATAGAAGTAACAACCTTTGCAATTTAAGAATCCCATCAAAGACATTGAAATCAAAGAATGTTATGTTACTCTATTTGTCCATGAGTAGCAAAATATGACTGATTATACTAATCATCTACTAGATAATATAGACTGCCCCAAAGTTTTATCGGTAAGGTTTCTATATTATTACACTCATGTATTACATGAAATTAGTTTTAGATTTAGATATTTTACCAATTTAACATATCAGATTTAAATCTTTGAGTGCATATTAAGGGGAAAAATATATAATAATAATTCAAAAGTGATTACTCTTTTAACATGATCTTAAAGATATAGCCACATATTTCGCCCCATAATTTTCTATGTTTGTCGTTGATATGATTGATATGTTTGTGGCTATGATTGCGTGTAATATGTTATGAACATCATTTTTTTTTTTGAAATAGATTTTGGCTTCAAGTATGTTTATATGATATGATCCATTTTCAAAAAAAAAAAAAAGAAGCTCTATCATTTGTATACATGTAGTATATTTTTTCATACACTAGACATTGACTTTATTATGCATGCTTAGACAAACTGATATGATTCTTTATCTATGAGAATTCACATGCTCTTTGTATCTTCCTGAATAACTATTTTTAGGAAGAGAAAATGTAATTTGTCCTTGATTGTTGCACTTTTACATGTCTTATAACCCCATGCATTTGTCTTAAAATTAATGTATGAAGGGGGAGATAAATCATTTGAATTGTGTGTATCTTTTCATATCCTCTACATTCATGTTAGTCCACCCCAAGATTGATATTATATGCTTAAATTGTTTTTGCAAGGGGGAAAATATGCCAATGGTATATAAATTGCGTTATAATGATATTGGCATGAATTAAGGGGGAGATATCGTCAACGATACTTATCCCTTGCTTCTATCCTTGATTTGTATGTTCCAGTTATTGCATTGAAGGGAGGAGAAAATAGTTTGTTTACATGCGATAATGTATCACATGGTTCAATCATTTTTAAAAGGAGGAGATGTAAAGAGTTTTGAAATATTGACATTCTAATATATTTGTCTCCAAAGAATTATTGGTATATAACTCCATTTTGACATTTATGAGTGTTATATTAATGGGAAGCTATGCTATTAATCTGTAATGACATTCTACAACCCTTTTTATATTGATGACAAATGAGAGAAGTATTATACACAGATCAAGGTATGTGTCTCCATGTTCTTCCATACTAGCATTACATTTTTTTTTACCTTCTTCTTCTAATACCTTTTCGATGAAATACAAAAACGGGGAGAAAGATGAATTGGTAATTTCAAATGGTAAGATCACTATAAGCATTTTAATTCTTCAAGTTAGATTTTGTCTTTCATCAAAAGGGGGAGATTATTGACTTACTCCTAAACTTAGAATAAGTTGGATAATATTTTGATGAAAGACAAAAAGGATTGAATTAATTATGAGCCAAATGAATCCAAGTGATGAAGTTTAAAAGGCTAGCAAAATTTGAAATGAGCATAATAAAGCATCCTATTTATACCAAGAAAAACGTGTGGATGTTTATGTAGAAGATATGTGTGATTTTATTTGATTGATTAACTAGGAAGTTAATCAATAAAATTATTTAGCTAATCCAAAATTTGAATTTTAAATTTTTAGGAATCAAATTAATTGATTTGTCATGATTTTATCCTCAAGTGATAAATATGCTTCTAATCCATGATACTTACCATGTAAAAATGATATGATATGATTTGAGTCAAATTAAGTAACATTATCCCTTGATTATAGAATAAATATCTGTAATATTTTGTAATAGCAAGGAAAAGATATTGTGCAGCTTCATATCAATGCCAATCATGGCAAAGATTGCAAAAAAATCATATCAGAATTTGCTGACTAGATTTCAAGGGCCTGAAATGCAATTTCAAGATATTTTAGGCAGAATTTTCTTTCTTGGCAGAATTGGTACGCGACCACTGAAGCCTATAAATAGAGGCCAGATGAGGAAGAGCAAGCATCCAAGCAAGTTGCAAGAATATTGAGCTATACACTTGTGAATTTACTCTGAGCATTACATTATGATCAAAAGTTGTGAGTGTATTGAGGATTTCTTTATTAAGGAGTGAACTTAGAAGTTGCTGTGAGGTCACAACTCCCCCATACTTAAATCAAGAGGTTGATTTAAGTACTTGAGATCTCTAGAGTGAGGTAACTCTGAGATATTGTGAGAGTTCTTCTTAATAAAATAAGTAGAGTTTTGAATCCTAAAGTTGGATAACTCTAGGCGAGCACCTAAGTCTGATTGCGGCCACCCCTCATTAAAACATAATTGTGCATTATCTGAATTTAATTTCCCTTTTTGCTTTGGATTTTAATTTTAAGTTTTTACAATCACCATATTCATCCCCCCCTGGGTGATCTGAGTCTTCCCAAAGCTTTTTCACTTTCATTTTCTCATCTCTCCTTAGCATCTTCCCCCCATTCATCTCACCAAATCTCACTGGTTCCTAACCCTCTAACGCTCCCTATCTGACGTTTGGAGTAGTCATTTTAGTGAACTAATTGATCAATTGGTTTAATGACTAAATTACGCATTATAGTGTTTATAGTTGTGAGACGCTTCATTAGACCATTGTATTATTGTTTGACATTTTACTTTGTAAGATGCTTAATGCTAACCTTTATAACAAAATGAAAATTTATTTAAAAAACACATTTTTTTTATCAAGAGGTTTTAGGGTCGAGTATAACCAAATGACCCGAGGGTACCCGGAAGGTCAGGGCCAATGTCAAGGGCACGCCGACCTACATCAGGGTCGGGTAGGGCCAGGGTCAAGAAAACTCTGTCTGTCGACCCTCAACCTGACCCGACCACCAATTTGCACAGGTCTAATACACACACACACACACACACACACACACACACACACACACACAC
>JACYFF010019584.1:82392282-82404966 GCA_017589665.1 Selenicereus undatus
CTATGATATATTTCATCAATGAAATTTAGTTTTCACCAAAAAAAATAAAAAGAAATGTAGAATAAAAGTTTATGATCATATGATATACTTTACATACCATATGTAAATACAAATTAATGATTCAAGTTATAACATACTAAGATTGCTAACTAATTCTGATCCGTTCTAAAAATAATGACAATTAAATATGATTTTTTTTTCCCACTAGAAACTATCCTCCCTATCCGCATCTTCCCGATCGTCTCTTCATGGGAATATAATTTTAGATGGTTAATGACGATAGAGAGGGTGACGTGGGAAAGTATGGAAATGCAGGGGTATCAATTAGTGAATTTTTATGAATTTTAAAATTTAAAGTCAAATTATCTTCTAATTGCTTTGAGTATTGGCGGAATTAATGAGAAGTTTGGATTAGGGGAGGGAAGTATTCATAGGATACCATTCATTTTTACACTTATATTATAAAGATGTATATGTAATTCTTTTATCATGTGCGATAACGTTGATAAGATTAACTTTTGCTTTTTATTAAAAAACTTAACATCGCAAGGGCATTGACCGCAATGTTAATGAATGAAAGAATAAGTATGTGGAGAGAATTAGTTCAATCCTTATTGGCAAGTTTCAGAGCAAACCTCTCTTATTTCACGCTTTTTCTCATGTTGCAGACAAACTGAAAGAGGGGGAAAAAATGAAGAGCGAAAAACCAAGGGAGGGTTGGGAAGCAACTCTTCTATCAGGGCTAGGTTTCGATCCTGGGACCTGTTCGCGGAAAAAAATAAAAAAAAATTGAAGAGCAAAAAAACAAAGGACGGCAAGGATGCAACTCTTCTATCAGAGTCAGGTTTCGATCCTGAGAACTGTGGGACCTGTGGATTTTTATAAATTTTAAAATTTAAAATCAAATTAACTTGTAACTGTTTTGAGTATTTTGGCAGAACTAATGAGAAGCTTAGATTGAGGACGGGAAGCATTCTTAGGCTACCATTCATTTTTACATTTATATTACAAAGATTTAACTTTTATCTTCTTAAAATTTGGAAATATTTTTTTTCCTTATATCTTATTTTTAAAACTCAAGAAAGTGAAAAGGACCATCATCAATATGATCTTATAACTTTATTTTTAAATGTGATCCTATGCAAAGCTAGGTTAGGATGTGGGCCTCAAGGGGTTTAAGGTTTACGGTTGGTTTGAAGATTTATACCTTGTGGGTTTAAGACTATTGTTTTGGATTTATGGCTTAATGTGCTCTTTGATTTAATATTCATATGTTTATCGAGATTTTAAACTGCTCCTACTGACATATAGTTTAACACTTACATGGGTTGAAATATAAGATAATTGCTTGAGCTATTGGTCTTCCGCAACACTAGGGACCAAAATTTATGTGTTGAAATTTCTGAAAATTCTAATGTTAGAAGTTTCAACAGTCTTTCCTCTCTGTATAATGCAACTCTATTGATCAATAATACAATTATATACATCTTTATGTAATCTTTATGTAATATATTTTAGTTATTTTTATTATAAAAATTCATAGAATAAGTACTATAGACAGCTGTTATTTTCTCTTATGTAGAAATAAAATATTTAAAAATAATTAACTCCTTTTCATCTTTTTTTTAATAGGAAAACAATCCTTTGCTATTGTCAAAAAAAAGGAATTATGAGTTGAATAATAAAAGTAAGTCATATCTTGTATTAAAAATAATTAATTTTAATATTAAATATTAAAACTAATTAAGATCATCATTTAGAATATACCAGTGAACTTCAAACAAATAAAAAATATCTTCTAATTTTTACTATATAGACTACTTATAAATTATTTTACTTTTTATTCTTGGGATTCATATATGTAACTTATAATCGTAGCTAAAGTTTTGTATCCTCCACAAAATAATTTAAACGTAGTTACTTATTCCTTTTAGGAATGAACTTCATTATTATCTTTCTAATATATGCATAAAAATTGATGTTGATGTTTTCAATGTTGAATATGGTTTGTTTTTATAATTTTGTCTACAAACAATATTTATTTCTAAAAATGTTAACATTTTCAACTTTATATATAATTTATGGAGTGATCTTTAATTTTTTTTTAAAAAATTAACTATATGATCTATTGGCCTATGAAAATTGATGAGATAAAAAACAGTTATGGGTGGTGCAACAGCGGTTAAACTAAAGAAAGGGGGTTACGGGAGTTATGATGTTGAGACAAGTAGGGCATTGAATGTTCCCCCCCCCCCCAAAAAAAACTAAAACTAATCTAAAGGGTAGGATTTATGTTTGTATTTTTGGATTTCAAATGAGCCACGAAGGCAGTACAATACAATAAGGGAAAAAAGAATCGAACCTGAGACCTAATGTACTCAGGATCTCAATGGCTAAGATTTACGTTGCAGAATGATCAACGGTTTATAAGCACTATTACTTGAGATTTTAGAATTGCAGGAGGGAAGCTTTCTCAACCTTTTATACATCTTTATATTTATTATATTGGGAGGTTAGCATGTGCTATAATTGACCTGACCATGTCAAGTAATGTACGATTCTGACATTCTGCAACACCATTCTGTTGTAGAGTGCGTGGAATCGTTAGCTACCTTTGAACGTATCAGAGAGATATTCACGATCTCGATAAGTATCAAGAGTTTAACTGTTCATTCCAATTGAGACTTTACTACTACTACGAAGCATTTGAACACATCAAGTGCCTTATAGCGGTGAGCAGGTATACATATCCCATATCGTGAATAATCATGTACAAGGGTAATGAAATAGTAGCCCCATGACGTGATTTAACGTTCATGGGTCCGTATATGTCTGAGTGAATTAATTCTAAGGGACTTAATGCTCTCGAAGCCTTACCAAAAAGCTTCATTGTTGCTTTGCTAGCTAGAGATGACTCACACCTAGGTAACTTAACCCTAGAGAGTCAATCTAAATGACATTCTTTAGCAAGCATACTTAATCTGTCTAGGCCCACATGGTCAAGTCTAGCATGTCATTTAATAGATTCAGAATTATAGTCAAAATATAAGACAAAAGTAGAAGATATATCATTATAAAAATCATCCAAATCCAAAATAATGAAGCCTCCTTTCAATGTTGCTTGGCCAAATAAATTGCCATGATAGAATAAATTTAAACTATTAGGATGTCATCCAAAAGTAAAACCTAATCTCACTAAAGAACCATAAGAAACTAAGGAGCATTGCATCCCAGTGCATAAAGTGCGTCATGAAGCAACTTATTTCCTCGATAGAGTTTGACCTAATATGTTCCTACTCCAAGAACATCTTTCTCATTGCCATTCCCCAGTATGACAGCCCATGAATTCATCGAGTAGCGATGGAACTCTACGAATCCAACTTTTTCCTAAACTATGTGTTTTGTTGCCCCTGTGTCCACAATCCATTGAGGAAGAGAGTTAGCATCGAATGTATAGGAACAAACGCATAATTCAGGAGGCCAGCTCAGAACAATCCCAAGCAAAACGCCTCTTCTTTCAACCCTTAAGTTGCTTCTTAACTTTGATGGCTAGGTGGCATACATCATCAAAGGATAAGTAAGGTTGTAGATTCAATTTGTTAGCAATATAAATCCTAGGTGGTAACCCCTTGATGAATCTAGCAATCTTGCGTTTGGGTTCTTCATCCATGCCAACCCTTATTTGGAGTTGTTCAAACTCTCTAATATACTCTTCTACCTTTAGATTCTCTTGAGGTAGAATTCTTGCTTATAAGAAGGGGTTAGGAATCTCTTGCCCACATGCTTTTTGAGCTTCGATCAAGTTTTGATTTTGGATTTGGCTTCTCTAGACCTATTCTTCTTTATGTGCTCATACCATAGTGAAGTATACCCCTTATACATAAGAATGACCAACTTGAGGGCCTTCTTATCATTATACTCTTTCAGTTCAAAGATCATTTCCATGACTTGAATCCAATCAAGATAGTTCTCTAGGTTAACATTGTCTTCAAATTCAGGAGCCTCAACTTTGAGATCCTTTAGGTCATCCCTTGGATGTCTTATTCTTCCAGGCCTTCCTTCCTCTTTATCAAAGTCTTCATGAGAGGAAAAGTATTTGATGCGAATAGGGCAAATAACATAGCCTCGTCGGTAAGGGTTTCATTCTGGAGTTTCCCTTACCTCTTGAGTCAGCTTCCTCCCATGCTCTTAAAGCTCAACAAAGGCCCTACCTATCTCATGGGATTTCCTTCTTGGAGTGAGAAGCATCTCCATCATTTCCCATGGTTAAAAGAGGTTTTAAGGTAAAAAGAAGGGAAAAAGAATGGAAACAGGGGAAGCACATGCGTGCCAGAAGAGCTACGAATAAGAAAATAATGAAAAGAATGGTTGTGCTCAAAGACACAGAGTGCCTATGACAATTCTCTGGCAGTGAACAAGAATTGTATGATAAGATGGTAAGATCATGCTAAGTAGCATAGGTAAGTCGTGCCAAATCTCTGTTTGGATACTTTTTTGTGGGCTTTTAGTGGAGTTATAGGAATGTGTTTAGCCTAGGGTTGTATTTGGGTTATAATTAGGGTTCTTTGTGGACTCATGAGGTAGTTTATAAATACCCAAAATGGAGGAAGTTAGTTGCTATAATAGTGGAGCAATTGTACCAATAGGGGGATTACAAATTATCTTAAGCAAATAAATAAAACTACTAAGATAATTGCAACCAAGGCGAGCTGTATTTTTCTATGATTCTTCCGCCTTCTTCTAGGAGGCTTTTAGAAGACTCTACACTTCCAATGGGGACCCTGCCACTTGGCAAATCTTTCTTCTTATGTGTAGAATCACCCAATGCTAATTATCTAAAAGATAATAGTTGTACCCTCCTTTATTAAGGCCAAATTTCAGATTGTTACAAATATGAAATTTTGTACACACTTCACATATTTGGGCCATTTCTTCTAATATTCAAATCTAATGTCAAACTTTAGCTCATGAAAAAAATAGACATCTTAGGGTATTAGAAGAACTTCTGCTTGCTTCGTTTGGGCTCCGTTAGGTAGCGTTTTTTTAACTTGACACTAACTTAGCAATTTTCTTTATGAAAACCTACATTATATGAGTTGGGGCTTTATCACTTTAGGGAAATAGAATGCATCCTAAATTGGAATTTTATTACATCGTCCTAAAGTAAACTCTGTATGCTTCCCAACGAAGCATAGATCACCCCAATTGGGCTTCACTTGGATGGTGACAAGTCAAGCTGAAATCGACTGAAATGCTAGAGAGGTGACCATCTTGACCAAGGAAGGTCGATTTGGACTTTGGCGTGGATGAGGGTGTAGCCAAGAGTGGGCTTGGTATGAGTCAATTAGCCTAATATTCACAATCAAAGTTAATTAAAAAATAATTGATCTACTAGCTAGAATCGTTTTTAAGCAACAATCCTCTAAATTGGAACTTTGAACTCTGAATTTCTCCCCTTTTCCCCTCCAATGTCCTGTCCCCTCCAATCCGTATTCAAATCCCCCCAAGTCCACAAGTATTGCATTTTTCATTATCTTTAGCATATTTAATTTAGAATTAGACAGGCAAATAGAGACTTATAAGATGGAGTTAAGCTGCTCAGTATTTCTGGGACAGTCACTGTACTTCTAGGTAGTGATAGCTAACCAGGGGGATGGGAAAAGAGATGGCCAACCTGAGCGGCCGAAAGTTTGAGTAAGTGAGTGAGTGATTGAGTCTGAGTTTGAGAAAAAGATTACGTACAGGTGTGCAACTATGCGAGAAGCGAGAGCTAAGAGAAAGCGCATGAGAGTTGAGAGCAATGAAAGTTAAGGTTCTAAAGCTTCTGGGTTTTTCTTCTAGCTTCCATATTAATTATTAACTTTTCTTCCCTGTTTTGTATTATATATTCACTTCTTATGCATTTGTCCACGTGTCCCTCCGTAAGACTTCAAGTCTTCAATTTTTCCTCGAAAACTCTTCAAGCCTACCTTGTTAGAATTAGAAGTGCAACTTAGGAGGAAAATTTTAATTTTTTTTTTTTTAAAGAAGAGCGAAACAAAAGGCGTATAATTTTTACATTTTGAATTTTGCATAAGATTTGACAAATAAGAGAAGAAAGAAAACTAATAAATATTAAAGTTAAAAGGTTTGAATATTTAAAACTTTAATTTCTCAATCATTCAGTTTGAAATATATATAGAATTATTGATTTTACAAAATAGTTTATTCATACAAGATTATTAGTTTTATAAATTCAAACAAGATTACTCAATAAGAATTTAAATTAAATTATTAGCTTTAGTTTATTAAACTAAATCGTGGTTCATTCATGAGCGTGAATTTAAATGAAATGTAAGTAAACAATACTGAAATATATATAATATACTTTATACTTCGACTAGATGATTGAGTTTGGTGTAGTGAACTTAATAAAATCACATTCGATATTCGTAACAAACTGAAACATAGAAAGGATGATCATAACTTAAACTAGGTAAAAACTAATTGGTAATAAAGTATGTGTGATAACAAAGTATGAGCTATACACCTATACAACAAGGAATGTAGTGTATCTTTTGCATTTGTGAGTCAGTGTTGTTGAAACTTGAAGTCGAGAAATATAGATTTGGATCTCTACTCGATCCAATGATAGTCAATATATTAAGGTCTAAAGTCTTTGAGGCGATGAATACCTTTTTTTTGTGCAGAAAAGGGGACACTTCCCAAATAATTTTATTATGCTTCGGATATCCTGGGCTGAGAGACCCCTACATTATCTGCGAACAACATATTCATAAACTCCTTAGGTGGAGAGTTAAAGATACTACAAGTAGATAGCCATATTGGCTAGCAAATCGGCCACCCAATTTGTTTTCCGATAGTAGTGGAAAATTGCAACTTCCAAATTATGGTGGTTGATAAGATGTCTACAACGAACAATAGGGGGTGCATGTTTTGTGCTTTGAGGGAACTTGTCCCATGACATGTTAACCACCAATTTGCAAGTCTAGCCACACCAATACCTTTGTGAGCGATTTTGCTTTGGTGATTCTCAAAGCTCTACTCAGTACAAGTTAAATTGTTGTCACATCAATTCAAATTTGTGTAAATATTGAGTCAAATATCGATATGAATCAATTACATTGTGGGTCAGATACGAGTAAATTTCACTTAGGTTATCCCTCACAGCTTTTGATCTATCAATCTATGCAACTACATTCAATTTGGATCATATCGGTTCGGATTTCTCTAAATCAATTATGCTTTATTTTAAATTTAGAATCAAATATAGGTATGAATCAATTGAATGGATAGGTTATATTACTTAGATACAAGCCAATTGCATTCAGTCTTATCTTTAGAAACTTCCTATTTTCTGTGTAAATATATTAAATTGAGATCATATTAATTCAACTTTGTATAAATCAATTTGGATTTATTTAAATTTAGAGTCAAATTTAGGTCCAAAATAAGTTCAATTGATTAGTAAATTAAGTACTGGTTAATACACTTTTCGACAAGTATTCCAAGGTTCCTTTTTATATGTAAATAATTTTGAATTGGGCCATACGAATGTATGACATATTGGCATATCAATTCAAATTCCTCTGAATCAATCTTTATCATTATTTCATAAGTTTGAATAAGTAATAGATTGAATTAATTGATTAAATTGTTAACAATTAAATACGATTGATTTCACTCATGCAATTTTCCTTTCTTACCCATTTGAAACAAATAAACGAAACCAATGACCATGTCATAATAAGAAGCCCAAGGGCCATGAGCCCATGATCATAAAAGTTCATTCTCACTTGAATTGATCATCATCATGATTCATGTACGAATAATTCATAATCATTGACAATCAACTAACCCATAAAAAATTGAGCTTTTCTTCAACCCAAAAAGAGAGACAGTAGTATAGTCCAATAGTCTATACAACGGGTTTTAATGGATTAGGTACTCTAACCAAAATGATTTTTGGTTCGGGTAACCACAATTTCGGGTTGGCCATCCCCCGAACTAAAACTTCCAGTTACTCGAATTTCGAGGACCCAATAGTTTCGATTTGATTCCGGCTACCCAATATTCCAAATTATGTTTTCACATTTTTTTTTTTGTTTTCACCTTTTTTTTTTGCTCGTTTTGCCAAGCGTGCCATGAGGCCCAATATGTAGTTACCCAATTACACCAATTATAATTTATTGAATTAGTGGAAGTGTACTATAAACTTCACAAACTTAGTTGCCTATGGGCGTTGTGGAATGGATCATAGACAACTTATTAATGAAAATTCTGTACTTGATTAGAGGTATACTATAAACAACATCCAACCTTTCGCATGTCTCTCTTCCACTCTGCTGCACATCATCCAAGCAACAATGAGAATTTTGGAATATTTTTTTTAAACAAAAGTTTTCGAGTTAGGTCTAGGTTTTTTGGTTCGGGTTATTAGTTTCAAATTGTTTTGAACACCCCTAACTCCACATTCCACACATAACTAATAGTAATGCGTACTAATTAATAACAATCTTTCAAGACTTTGGGCTTTGTCAACTGTGGGCAACTAGTCCGTGTAAGAGACTACATGTAGATTTACTAAATTCAAAATCTAGGACGGCTCGAAGGTAAACTAATTGAAATTTAACCCAATTCAGTTTATACCCGACTCATAATTGACCCAAACTCATAACCGAAACATAGCCAAATCCACTTTGACCTGACCTATACCCAAACAAATTCGAACGAGCTTCACACGAAATTGATCTGAACTTGAATCATCTGAAATTAACCCGAACTTAAATCGACCCGAACTGTCCCTGAACTCGAACTGAAATTGATCGACCTAGATGTAAGCCGAACGAAACTTAACCCGAATGGATTGACCCCTTTGGCATGTCTAACCACAACTGAGAATATGTAGCAGTCGAAAATAGTATGAGAAGTTGACAATGTAGGAATTTAGCATTCACCCACGAAAATTAAATATTGAAATTCTATATAACAGAATAAACATACAATGTTGCATTTTCTAGGATAAGCAATATGTAACTTTAAAATAACCTCAACTTGGTCCTCAACATTTGACCCCTTTTTAGCCTAGGAACGGACTTGCTATAACACTCTTTTTTTAATTTTTTTTCCTTCTTTTAATTGAACTATTCAAAATCTCCCCAAGATATAATTTTTGAGTCTCAGCATACACTAAGTTAAAGCACCATGCAAACCAGCATTAAGCATTCAAAAACTTTGCTACGTCTTCGATTAAATTGGCAGCAGCTGGACTATAGGGATCCCATATATGGAAGACATGATTTCGGTCTTTAGCCTCAACCAGTTCGAGCTGAGCCAGCCACCCGCTTTCCTTGACCCGCTGATAGTACCACACATCTCTCTCACGCAGCTCATCATATTGTGCTACATACACCATCATCCTCCTACATCCAAGCCCATAAAGGCTTGGAGCCCCTAGCCCCCCTGGATTGATTAATGGGTCATCCACACCGGCTGTACAGTTTGGGCAAACATAGGCCCAAATCTTAAAATTATTCGACGTGGTTAATGTCTCAGGCTCCAATCGGACTCGGCTCGAGCCACGAAAGTATGGCATAGCGAGAAACGACCGGGCCAGCCTGACATACTCGGACAGTTGGGCCTGCCCTGCTTTAATAGCCATGCGATGGGCAATGTTACCACCTGCACTATCACCCCCACGAACACCCGGTCAAGGTCTCCAAAGCGAGCTAGCCACGGGTCTGATCTGGGCAAATAGGACTCAAATTGATGACCCATTTAAGGCCCAAGCATCGTCGTAGGAGTCCCAAACGGTGCCCTTCGGGTAGAGCATGTAGTCCAAGAAGAGGGCGATGAAGTGGGCTTTGGCGGCCAGTGTCATTTTTGTAGAAGGGTGAGCCAATGCAGAACGCGCCGCCATGGAAGTAGACCAGGATAGGGATCCTTCGATTCGAGTTGGGCTGGGCCGGGAGGAAGACGCGGGCCCAGAGGTGGCGGCGATAAGAAGGGATGTTGATGGTGATGTCGTTAGATTGGAAATCATTGCCATTTGTGGATGGGACCAAGGGGGGGGACGGTGGTGTTGTCCCTCACGATGGTGTCGTTTCTGTAGTCAAGGATTTAGGGTTTGATCTGGATGGGGTCTTGTTGGAATGTAGACGAAGAAGAAAGAAGAGGCAGAATGGAAAGTAGCAGAGAGAGTGTAAGGTGGACATTTGCTATTGATGGCATTTTGATGAGAGAGGGAAAAGATGAGATATGGGGTGAGAAGAGAAATTAGAAAGGGAGAAGCTTCAATATATATATAGTGACACAACCATTATTTCTCCAGGCTAAAATACAACGAATCAACCCATTTTTAGCTTCTTCTTCTTTTTTTTTGGTGTCACAACGAATCAACCTATAAAGCAATGAACTAGATATCTAGAAATCTCAAAAGGTTGTACGTGGAAATTTAGGATTAAAGGGAGCGGGCAGAAATTGAGTATGGTCATAATTTGTTCATCCAAATTTTAAATTATGACACAACATTTTTCATATTTTTATTGTCCAAGTTCGAATTTGATCTGAATTCGACCTTCTCTAAATTGTTCGATTCGAAGAAAATCAAGTATCGATCATCAATTTTTTATCTAAATTTTCGTATAAAATCTAATAACAGCAAAATATGACCTTGTAAGTTTTGCACTGCAGATCATAGATAGATTACATTTTCTCCCTCTTTTAGGCTTGGTATGCCGAGGGAGTGCTACAGTTTTGTGTTGAGTATTATTCTATCTGGCGCTTGATGGAGTTAGGTATGCGTGTTGGAGCTGCTTTGGTCAAGTTAATATTATTTTGCAGCTAGCTACTTAAGGTACTACTCTGACCCCTCCTTAGTTGTTTTCATACGTAATCTATGTTATTTACATTAACTATTTTTTGTGTATATTGCCTTGTATTTAGCAAATGTCTTTTGAGTTCTAAAATATTTCTTAAAACCTTTTTATGTGAATCATTTGGACTCAGTCTCTTTACAGAAAATAATTTTGTAGATGTAAGGCTATCTATATTTGGATCTTCCCACACCAAACAAAAACGGAACCGAATATGGAACTAGTTGTTCTTATTGTTGCATAGAATGTAAATACATTGCTCATACTCCTAAGTGTACAACGCTATTAATATCCGTACTCTCAACAATAAAGATAGTAAATTTCCCATAAAAGAATACCATTGCAGCACTAACAAATTTTAATGTTAATTTTTCTTTTATAAAATTTGAAAAGATTTAGAAGTAGAAAAGTTAATAGTTATACTCTATATACATAGGCTTATAGTATAGAGTGCAAAGAAATAAAAATGTCAATAAATCGAGTGACTTTAAAATCTAACAAAATGATAAGTGTCTTGCTACAAGACACTTCATAAGTATCTTATTTTGACTTAAAAATCATACTATTATGTTTCTAAATTGAAAAAAACAGAAAGATTAAATAGCAAAAGCATATTACAACTTATAAATTATATAAAATCATCTTTTTATCTATAATTTATCACATTTCTAAAATACCCATATCATATGTACTCACTGATAGAGTCAATACGATTAGGGTATCATTTCATATTTTATCGGCATAGCCAATGAATATTTAAGGTTAGCAATTCATAATAAAATGTAATCATTAAAAAATTTATGATTTTAAATCATAAAATATGTTAATTTAGTATGAGGCAAGACATATATCACTACCCTAAAATCTAATAACAATAAAATATGACCCTGTGAAATAGATAAAAGTTACCGACAACTTTGAGTTCATGAAAAAAAAAGAATAAAGACTACTGAAATATTATATCCATAATCTTAGCTTGAAATGTCTTTTTTTAAGTTCAAGCAAAATACAATTATACATAAGCAAAAATACGAATATGTATGTACAAGATAATATATCTATTAAGATAGCAAAATCATAAAATTAAAACTATGAAACAACACTATATGTATATTGTTGTGCATATCAATAATTATGGCCGTCAAAAACTAACCTGACATAATTAACGAGTCGACTCAAACAGGAATTTAAGTGGATTTGGGTCAAGGCTTTCAATCCGTATAGTTAAATTGGTTGACATATTTAATTAATTGGACTAAATTCATATTAAAATTTCGTCATGGAAAAAATACTCATTTGACTTGTTTGATTAAACAGGTTAACTATGCCTATCTGTTTATCGAGTTATCCCCTTTTTTAGAGTTGTGAAAATATGGGGCTCAATCAAGCCGATCTAGGTTTGCAAAGTTTTGGTTCATATGGATCATGGATCATGGTTGCATTATGATGATATATTGAACCCTAAAATGCTTTATAGTGCTTTACAATCATACTTTAGTCGAAATATTAAACGGATTAATGTGTAATCAAATAACTTGAACTTGGCTTGTTTAATATAAACAGGTTAATTCCAAATTTCAGACCCTTTTAAACAAGAAATGAGTACAGGAAAAAGTTTTTAACAAACGGGGTTATCTTAGTATGTCATAACTTGAATCACTAATTTGTATTTACATATGGTAAGTAAAGTATATCATATGATCATAAACCTTTATTCTACATTTCCTTTTTTTTGGGGAGGGGGGGAACTAAATTTTATCGATGAAGTATATCATATATATATATATATATATATATATATATATATATA
>JACYFF010019584.1:82445588-82507481 GCA_017589665.1 Selenicereus undatus
AGGTTAGGGGCAACATTAATCAAGACTCTAACTACTAACTATAAGTCCTAAATACTAAAGTTTAAGCCCTACATTGTGAACTTTTGAACCCTTGTGTTAATGCCCTAAACCCTACTCTTTCGGCGCCCTAAGCATTTACACTAATCTCTAAAATTTAAACCGCAAAAATCCAAACCATAAACCATTTAAATAGACTGAAGTATCACATAAAATTCACTCAAGTGAAACTAAAATGACGTAGATAAAAAGCCTAAACC
Source organism: Selenicereus undatus (assembly GCA_017589665.1). Classification (NCBI taxonomy): domain Eukaryota; kingdom Viridiplantae; phylum Streptophyta; class Magnoliopsida; order Caryophyllales; family Cactaceae; genus Selenicereus; species Selenicereus undatus. The sequence goes on from JACYFF010019584.1 coordinate 82,445,846, forward strand.
CTAGAGTTTAGGACTAGGATTTAGGCTTTAGGGTTCAGGGTTTAAGACTTTCGAAATTTAGGATATAAGTGTAACCACAAATTTCAAGTCTAAATCGAATTAAGACAAGAAATATGGAGCAAATTTAATTTTTTTGTATTTATAATAAAAATGGGTACTGTATCTGAATATTTTTTTACAAATGAACAAATTAAACTCCTCTAATGCAATCTCATACGTTCTGATGTTCTTGTTGGCTCTTTCTAGAGGGTCTTCTGTGAGAGAAATTTTTATCCCCGAAGGAGGGGGGTGGAGCTATATTTATAGGGAGGAGCCTTTCCTCTCTTCTAGGACTTGCGGATTAATAGCTTTCCTGGATCGATATATGGGTTTTGAACTTGAGTTGATGACTTGGGAGTCTATTTAAATTGATAATTTGGTAATCAAATGAGCTGGTGGCTTGATAATCTTATCGGGGTGTTGACTCGGTAGTCATTTGGACCTAAATAATTAAATTAACTAATTGAACTAGCCAATATTAATTAACTTAAATTATTTTGTGATGTGACACATATTTAATTTTTTTTTGTGCCTACAAATTGCCCCCTCGAGACTAGGTCCCGTCTACGACTTGGTGTTTAAGCACGATCGATGTCTTCAGCTCTCTTTTTTTCTTCTTCTTTTTTTTGGGTCAGGTGTTGACTTTGCTATTGGCTTAAATTCAAGATATGTATCTTGTAGAATAAAAAGCCAATTTATAATATGGCCAGAATCTCTAGTTTTAGGAAACTTGTCTCTCTTTTTCCTTTCCGTTTCCTTGACCAAAATCTTGTCGCATGAATCGATGACATGCACAAACCAAACTTTGATATTGTAGAATTGCATTTAAAAGGCGACTTATAGGCTTATAGCTAGCACACCTTGTGTGACGAATGAGGAAGCCTAGATCATCTCCAAGCGAGAAACGCAGGTACCCATGTCACTAGTCTTCTTTAGTTGTCTAATTTAATTATCATCTTCTCGTTGGTCTTCACGTGAGCATGATCATACTTGCATCATCTTTTTTTTTTTTTTTTGGAGAGCGTATGCAACAAGTGGCTCACTTTGCTGGTATAACTCTTTTGCATCGACCAGTAGTCGACCACAGGATGCAATAGCATCAGGTACAGCAACGGCAAGAAGAAAAAGCAGGAAGCACTATCCAAAGGAAGTAGTTTCTCCGAACAACACTTCATAGAAAATATTTTACTGGTTCAACATTTTGGCTTCCAATAAACCGCGCACGGTGCGCCGTTGTTTAGAGAAGCAAAATACAGGAAGTGAAAACACTTCATAAAAAATAATTTATTGCACAACACTTTGAAGTAATGCTGCTTCAAAAAATCCTCCGCTCTACAATGTAGCTGCTATTGCCTTCCCCTTTCTTTCTTTTTGTTTCTGTTTTTTTTTTTTTTTTGGGAAAAAGAAGTCTTTAACTCCTGCAATCCAGGAGACGCTCATGCCATCATTTTTTTTAATCATCAAAGATTAATCATCATCCATTGATCATCACCGATTAATCATTGTTGATTAATTAAAAGAAACAACTTCTAAGTGTGCTTTTTCTTCTTTCTCTCTCTGTTCCTTTTTTTTTATTCCTTAATTTTTTTTTTGGAACAGCAATTCGTGTGATTAAGAAGCTGATATTCCTTCCAGTCCAGTCGTCTGTAAATCATTCGGCAACAATCTTCTATATGGACCTCCGAGAACGCATCCTCTGAGCTTCCTTTGTTTATTATTGTTATTGTTTTGAAATATGTCAATGTTGTAATCAACCTAAACCCTTGCTTATTAGGGGCCATCTTAGTGCTTAATTTCCTTCAATTTGTTGAAGCATGACACACTACTCTTTGTTCTTTTTATTATTATTATGTTTTTAGATTGCGGTTGTCTTGCGTTCAGGTTGATTTTACATCTGGTAATGACAACCGATTCTTGAATACTCGTTGTCCGCGAGGTGATCGGACTCGATCTTTAGACCTTGAGGAGAGAACCCTCGCATATGCTAGTGGGATGTATCATTTGAAGACTCGTTGTGCATGAGGCGATTGGACCTGGTCTTTAGACCTTGAGAAGACAGGCTCCGCATATGGCAGCGAGACATAGCACTTGAAGACTCATTGTGCATGAGGGAGATCGAACTCGGTCTTTAGACTTTGATGAGAGAGCCCTTGCACGTGCCAACGGGTGAAGCACTTGAAGGCTTGTTGTGTGCTTGGGTCATCGGATTCAGTCTTTAGACCTTGAGGAGAGAACCTCCGCATATGCTAGTGAGACATAGCACTTGAAGACTCGTTGTGCATGAAGACGATCTTTAGATTTTGAGGAGAGAGCCCTTGCACGTGCCAATAGGTATAGCACTCGAAGACCCGCTGTGCTCTGGGGTAATCGGACTTGGTGTTTAGACCTTGAGGAGAGAGTCTCCCCATATGCCAGCGAGACACAGCACTTGAAGACTCATTGAGCGTGAGGGCGATTGGACTCAATCTTTAGACTTTGAGGAGAGAGCCCTTGCACATGCCGACGGGAAGTGCCGCCCGAAGATTGAGCCATGGCAACGAGCCTGTCGAGGATTTTATATCCTTGAAAACTAAGTTGCGAGGATTTTTTTTTTTAAGCTTTCTTTCCTCATTTTTGTTTGTAACGAAACTAACCACTTTTTTTTTTAAATAGGTGCTCAATCATGGTATGATTTAAGGAATACAATTGAAGAGATAAAATTTATCTTTCAATTGTAGAACAAGAGGAGACGAAAGCAGAGCTGAGCAACACATTTCTTGTTTACCCATCCTTGCTTCGTATAGAGTTTGAGCAGATACCTACCGTCCCTCGTTTTGCCTTTGCATCACCATTAACTACAAAGGCTATAGATAGAATGCATGATGATATCTACCTTCTTCATAGCGCCAGCCATGACAATAGCTCCACCACCACTTTCCCACTACTTGGGTGAAAAATTATTTCCGATGAAGTTCATTGGGGGCCAACATTGAAGATATTTGGGGAATTCTCTTTCATTTTGAAATATTGGGAGAGGGTAGAATACATTCTCTCATGCTTCGAATCTCAATTGAGGACTTGTCACCTCTTTGATACAGTGTATGCTTCATTATAAACTTATGATCTTGATCCTCATGTTATTCATGCCTTTTGGGAGGCTTAGTGTCCTGAGACCAACACTTTGCATACTATATCCAGAGAAATGTCACTATCTCTATGGGACTTATATAAACATGGTGCACTCGCCATTTATGGGAAAATTTATGATGAGGTAGTACCTAGCCGATATGTATTATTTCAACATTGTTAGAACAATAAGAGATTAATCCAGCTCACATATAGATACTTGTTTGCTACTTACAACCGTCTTGAAAATGCCCACAACAAAGGGGTTTGTGCTGAACGTTGGATAGATTTTTGGTGCAACAAACAAGTTAAGAAAGAGTCCTTCCCAAGGTGGCGAAGCTCTTCCAAGTCGCACCCTGTCAAATCATGACCTAAGTCAACTCATGTTGGTTATGCATTTTTGCTGTTCTTGAAGATGAAAAAGGATTCAATCGCACTGGCACCTTTGAAGTGGCTAGCAACAGGGCGGTCAGATGCACATATAGTCTTGCAGTGCTAGTGTTGGCAAGCATTTATAGTGGCCTGAGTGGTATTTTTAGTGTGGGAAAACCTTAAAATTCCATGTCATTCTTTACTACTCATTATCTATGTGGTTGGCTCGCATGTTACTTCATCACCCACTATGTACTGGGTCCAGCTCCAGCGTGTCTTTTAATGGTGCACTACTCAACCTTTAGAGGGGCAAAGAGTTTTGAGGATGCTCGAAGACATATCCATGGGGGGGGGATTGCTGATTTGGGTTGCACCATGCTTAACAAAAATAAATATGAGACTTTGAATGACGATGGAACTCTAGGCTACGAGATGCTCAGCAACCCAATAGCTTTCTGCTCCAATTACCTACCTCTTCGTTGTGCAATAACTTTTTGTGTCGTGCCTTATAGCCCACATCAATTCAACAGACAATTTGGTCTCTAGCAGGAGCTACCTGGTACACTTAAACTTGGCCCTTGTACTCAGGCCATATCCTACGATGATGCCTTATACTTTTGGACTGCAATCTTATCTAAGAACACCAAGTCCATAACAACGTTGTTGAGCCGTTCACTACATTTTAACAAGTCCATGAATTAGAAATACCAAGATTGGTGGTCTATGGTGACAATAAGTGACCTTAGGGCCAACAGTGGCCTTCTTCAGCCAGGTATAAGACATGACCCATCTAAGTCCAAGAAGAACACAAGGGGCAATACTTCAAAGGAGGGATCTGATTTTGAGGACCAAGATTCTGATGCTAAATGGACTGGATATTGATACTCCTACTGCCAATCAAGGGGGACACTGTCGAAAATGATGACAGTGATCAAGATTCAGAAGCTAACTTTAAACGTCATGGGCGCAAAAGACGCAAGACCGTCGCTGCCAATACTTTAAGAGTGCCTCTTGGAGATAGTTTCTTCAATGATATCCCAAGCTATTTAGACACGCCTAACCTTGAACATGTAACTTGCTCTTCTCTTTGTATAGAACCTTGCGAGACTCATCACAACCTTTTTTTTTAAAATTTTAACTGCTTGACCTTTCCACTCTTTTTTTGATGCAGATTGGCATGTTCGATTTAGTACAGGATGCCACCCCTATCATAGACGAGCAATTACTTGAGGAGGTTAATCTTGCAGCCAAGTTGTCAAGCGCTAAGGTTGGTTTCATAGTGGCAATGACATAGAAGTTATAAAGAGGGTAGCATCCCCAGAGGGAGTTGGAGGATCGGTCTCGAAAGGGGCCGAAACATTTCCTGCATCACCAACCCATAGTGAGCACTTAGTAGAGGGATAATATCTCTTCAACTAGTGGCAAAAAGAATATCCACTGTCATCAAGAAAACTACCAGCCATGAGGTCGTGAAAGGAAAATCTATGTTTGCGGCAGTTTCTGCCACTTCCTTTCAATCGGGTCCTGCTTCTCAAAGTATCATTACTTGCAGCATATGGGCTATAGGCTCTGGCTACCTGAATGATTTGATGAATGCTTCATTTGATGAGGTATCAAAAGTGTATGAGAGTGCCCCCATGATGTACAAAAGCATTGAAAGTCTCAATGGAGACCCAAATCCTCTGAGGAAGCTGGTAGATGATTATGTGAGTAGCATATCTGCATATTTGGAACTCAGACAAATGGCTTTGACACTTCGTCATCCGGATGACTTGGGTAAAGAGAAGGTCGCCTGCATTGAACAAGTCAACCAAGCGCAGTCCTATCTTATCGCAGTGCAAGAAGAGCTAAATGCCATTAAGGGCAAACATAAGAGTGCAACTCAAAAAGTAGTTTAACTAGAAGAGGTACTTTGTATTGCTTGTGAAGAGGAACAAAAACTTCAGAGTAACATTGAAGCCAATTTTTCATTAGCGATCACTGTCGAGAAGCAAGTCTTTGAGAAGAAACAAGCTCTTACTAACCTTGAAGCCGTACCCATTTTGTCTCAAGAAGAGGCTGAGAAGTTGAAGGAACATGAGCGTGATGTCCTAGAGTTACAACTCTCACTAAACTCTGATAACTAGATGAGCACTATTTGACTAGGTTGCTTAACTTAGTATACTTACACTTGGATTGTTCATATTAGTGAACTCTTGATGCTCTTTATGCAATAGTAATATTTTTGCCACTTCTTCATCTCTTTCTTATGTTTCATCTGACCACGCTTGCTAATTTTATTCACCAAGTTACCTACATACTTAAGAAAATTGTAATTTTTCAATAAGATAAAGTCATAATGTAGTTCAACCAACAGTGCTTCAATTATTTGCTTTGTCGTTCATAGTTTATATTCTTGCTGGCCAGGAGTAATACAAGATTTTTTTTGTTTTTTAATTTTTTTTTAGACGTTCACAGTTTATACTCTTTTGGGCTAGGAGTGCAGCAAGATTATTTTTTTTGGTGAGCAATTTAGGCTCGTACTTAGAAGCTTACAACCAATTTTCAAGGGTAGTAGCGCTTCAGAAACATGCCGTTTATCAGTCTTACTCGTACTCCTTATGTGTTAACTATCTTGTAGGCACCATTCAAGTAGACTTCACGAACAATATAAGGGTTGTCCCATTTAGGGGTGAACTTGCTTCCTGTTTTATACGTCATGATAATCGGCCTTCTTACTGCTAGCACTTCATCCTTAACTTGGAACGAGCGAGATCGAAGCTTTTTGTTGAATGCTCATGACATACGCACTTGATAACACTCCAGTTTTTATTACGCTTGAAGCCTTTTCTCATCAAGAGACTCCAACTCTGCAAGACGAAGTTTGTGATTTTCATCCTCACTTAAGCCTTCCAGTATAGCAATGTGGAGCAATGGGATTTGAATTTCCAAAGGCAAGACAACCTCTACACCATACACGAGCGCATAGGAAGTTGACAGCGTTGGTATCTTATAGGTGGTTCGATAAGCCCAAAGTGCTTCTCCCAGTCTTTCATGCCAGTCCTACTTGGATTTTACCACCACCTTCTTTAGTAAGTTGCACAATGTTTTGTTAAATGCTTCAGCTAGGCCATTTACAGGTGCATGGTATATTGAAGACTTATGTTGAGTGAACTTAAATTTCTCACAGAGGCTAGTCATTAGCTTGTTGAAGAATGGTTTTCCATTATTCGTGATGACGTATCAAGGCACACCATGGTGGTAGATGATGTGTGTTTAAAATGAAATCGACAACATTCTCCTTCTTGACTTCTTTTAATGCTATTGCCTCCTCCCACTTAGAGAAATAATCGGTAGCTAGAATAATGTATAAATGTCTGGTTGAAGACTTAGGAGTGAAGGGCCCCATGACATCAAGTCCCCACACCTAAAAAGGCTAGGATGCTACGGTTGGGTGGAGTAGTTCTTGAGGTTGGTGAATAAAGTTGACATGAAACTGATAAGCGTCGCACCCTTTTGCAAAGTCAATCCAGTCACGCACCTTGGTGGGCCAGTAATAGACCATTCTTTTGGTGTGATCACACAATTTAGGCTTAGACTGATGCGCACCACACACCTTCGAGTGAGCTTCCTCTATTACTTGTTGTGCCTCATCTTCTCCTAAACACCTCAACTAGAGGCCCAAAAGCGTCGATGTAGAGCCTCGTTGTACTAGAGAAAACACAATGCTCTTCTTTGGATCTCCATCTTAAGCCTCACATCACTTGGCAGCTTCTGGTGCTTCAAGTAATTAATCAACGGCTGGCGCCAATCTTCTTTTTCAACCTCATAAACAGATACTATGCTGACTTCCTGTACAAACTCGTCTTCTGACGGTGTGACCACCAATTTAGCACAAATTGGAATGGTCATATCCTCTTCTGCCCCCAGTGCCAAAGTGGTTGCAAGATTAGCGAGTGCGTCAGCCATCTTGTTGGCATTCCTGGGGATGTGTTCCAACTTGATTATATCTAACCTATCCAAGATTTGTAGGGCGTGCCTATGATATGGGATCAAGCCCTATTTCTTTACCCCGTACTCCTTGAGAAGTTGATTAATGGCCAATTGTGAATCATTGTACACATCTAAGTCATTTATGCCCATTTGTATGGCCATTTACAGGCCTAAGATAAGTGCTTGGTATTCATCCATGTTGTTAGAGCACAATTGAGTCAACGCAAATGAGTACGGGAGAATGTGTTTCTCAGGGAAGACGAGTACTATTCTCGCTCCAGCGCCATCTTGTCGCGTTGCACCATCAAAGTACATTCCTATGGTGGAAGAATGTCTATGACAAACACGTCTTCACCTAACAGATAATCATTTAGCTCCCAATAATTAGGACTCCCAATCATCAGGAATTGGGTGGTCTGCTAGGAAGTCTACCAGTGCTTTCCCTTTAATGGCTTTCTATGGCACATAGATAAGGTCATATTGCTCTAAGATAACAGCCCACTTTGCTAGTTGTCTGCTTAAAATGGGCCTTCACAAGATATACTTAATCGAGTCACCCTTGGAGATAACCCGCACTATGCGGGCTTGCATGTAATACCTCAACTTTTGCACAACGAACAAGAGAGGTAAACATATCTTTTCAATTGAAGAGTAATTTAATTCAGGCCCAATCATGGTTCGACTTAAGTAATAAGAGCTCTCTCCTTACCATCCTCATTTTCCTGAGCGCATAATGCCCCCAACGACCTTTCTTGGGCAGCAATGTAGAGTATTAAAGGCTTTCTAGGAGTTGGAGCTCCTAGGACTGGCAGGCTTGACAAATATTTCTTGATGCTTTCAAAGGCATTTTAACATGATTCATCCCATTCAAAGGGTACCCCTTTTTTCATGAGGTAACTGAAAGGGTGACAACGTCCTGCTAAATTTAATATGAACCTCCTAATGTATGCCAAACGCCCTTATAAACCACGAAGCTCTTTGAGATTCTTAGGCTCGAGCATCTCTTGGATCTCTTTGACTTTAGCTTGGTCGATTTCAATACCTCGATGTTGGACGACAAAGCTCAAGAAATTGCCAGAAGTGATGCCAAATAAGCACTTAAGAGGGTTCATTTTGAGGTGCCACCTTCATAATCTCTCAAAGATTTGTCGAACAACACTCAAGTGGTCTGACCCCTTTTTTGACTTGACCACTAGATCACTAACATAGCACTCCATAGTTTTGTGTAACATATCCTCAAAGATGGTTTGCATCGCCCTTTGGTATGTAGCCCCTGTGTTTTTCAAGCCAAAGGGCATCACCTTATAGCACAAGATGCCTTTAGGTGTGCAGAAAGCTGTGGCTTCCTGATCTTCTGGTGCCATTTGAATTTGGCTGTATCCTATTATGTAATCCATAAAGGATAGAGCTTCATGTCCTGCTGTAGAATTAATCATGAGTTCTGTCACAGGAAGCGAAAAATCATCTTTGGGCTAGGCATCATTGGAATCTCAAAAATCTACACAAACACATAGTTAGCCATTCTTTTTCCATACAAGGATAATGTTTGCAATCCATGTTGGGTACGTGACTTCACGAATGAGTCCCACCTTTATTAGTTTGTTGACCTCCTTTTCGATTTCTGATACTAACTCTGGTTAGAAGCGTCGTTGGGGCTTTTTCTTAGGTGAAACGCCTTTTTTGATAGACAAGCGGTCGACTGCAACTTTTGTGTCTAACCCGGGCATTTCTTTGTAACTCCAAGCAAACACATCTTTGTACTTTGACAGGAGATCAAAATACTCATTTTCCTCCGTGGACGTAAGCAATGGTCTCATGTAGATAAGGCGAGGCTCCTCGCTAGTTCCAAGATTCAACTCTTTCAGTTCATCCACTGTGGCTTGCCCTTCGTCTTCTAGAGTCTCGGGATTTTTTGCTAGTTCTATTTCAGCATCTGAGTCATCAACTTCTCGAACTGTGATGTGATTGGAGGAAGCTTGTATATCTTGCTTGAATTCCTTTTTTGGGCCCAAATTAACCCTATGGCCAGTGAAAACCATTGTGTGTCTCTGGACTCTCAGTGAACCTTCTGTCTTCACATCTACAGTCGACAAGCGTTTCATACGAGAAGGAATAGCACTTTGGACTTCATTTATTTCACCAAGATGACCAAATACTGAGCCCCTTTCCTGTGCTAATGACGAGCTTGCCAATTCTTCACTTAACTTGATCCTGGTGAAGATTGAAGGTTTGGGTTGTGTGCCTACTTTTAACCTCTAGAAAGTAAAAGACTTTGAGATTTTGCTATTTCCCACTTTATCAAACACAGAAGTGCGTCCTCATGAATTGGAAGATTGCAATTTGTCAAACACAGAAGATTTTGGTTTGTTCTTGACATCCCCCTCATCACTTTCAATAATCTCTTCTGCTGTAATATACTGAGCAAGGGACTACTTATCTTCACATCGCTCTGAAATCTGGACAGGTAGAGGTGGTACATAACCGAGGCCTATCTTCGAAACTACCACGACACCACCTTGCTCTTGTATTTTCTTTTGTGTCTCATTGATGTTATAGGGCTTAGCTTCAATGACATGCCCCAAAGAAACTGGATTATAGAAGTCATAACCAGATTTCGTCATCAGGTTGTACGCATTCGGATCAAACCCATCATCGATGCGCACCTTTGGTGGGTCACTCTCTTCCTGAAATGAGCCCTTGGAAGAAACAACGAAACCAGAGAGAGGGGCTCTAGCTACCCTGCATTGGTGGGCTTTATGAGTTGGAAGCACACTGTTATCTCCAAGCATACCACAATCGGTCTCCTTGAATTTGCTAATAGGCTTAGTTGTGCTTTTAAGAATTGTGCATTTACTGAATGGTGCTTCACCATCCTTGCGACGGGATTTACGAATGTACCTAAATATTGCTACTGCAGGCAGCGTTACAATAGCTACTTTCTTGAAGGAAGGATTCGTTGTTACTTGGCTACTTTCCTTCTCACATTGTCGTGCCTGTTTGACATTACCATTAGTGCCACCGTTTGTCGTTACATGAGTGTTTTCATTAGTGATTTTACTAGTAGGAGATAAATGTTGGCATTGTTTCCTTCAAGGGGGACCCTTCCTCGAAGAATCTTGCATGAGCGAAATAAAATTCAACCTTAGTAAATGGCTTAACATCACCACTTATCTTCTTCTCTCCATCGTGGTAATACTTGAGGCATTGGTGCAAAGTTGATGCCACAACCCCATACTTATAAAACTAAGGTCGTCCTGGCAACAACTTGTATGAAAATTTTGAATCTATCACATGGAAGATAGATGTTGTGGACAGATCACCCATTGCCAATTCGAGGTGAATCATGCCGATTGCATGTTGACCCTCCAGGTTGAAGCCTTGTATCATCATCCAACTCTTAGAGAGTTCTTCAACAGTAATCCATAAGTCGTTCATAGTAGATTTGGGCATGATGTTGACTACGAAGCCACCATCTACCAAGATGCATTCGAATGTTTGGCCCCAAATATAGCCAGTGACAAACAATGGATGATTGAGGAGTTTTGACCCAAGCAATAGATTGTCATTTGTAAATGATACAGCTGTCTTACAAGTGGCACTGAGCTGGAAGCTTGCAGGCTCTTTGACTTCCCTTAATTTGTCAACATATGACTTTGCATGGCGTATTGGCGCATGGTAGTCACAACTTGCTCCGCATCTCTTCAAGCAACTAAAAATTTTCTTTCCAACTCATGCATTCGGAAAAAGCTTCTAAGATAGCAAGGACTTTGTCATCTATATTCAAAGAGGATGCCTTTTGGGCATCTTCTTGTGAATCTTCTTCATCTTCCTCATCTTCAAGCTCAGAGCATGAAGCCATGTTAACTGCAGCCTTTTTAAAGAAGTTCCTGGGGAAGAATTCTTCTAATGTGACAAGGACAAGAGGTTCTTGTTCATGCAAATCGACTGGTTGAACTTCATGCCTCTTACCAGAATAGGGCTTCTTCTTCCACTTAGGGCATCAAGGGTTCTTGTTTGTGGCGTGATTCTTTCTTCGATGAAGTGGGGTGGTTGAACATGCCTTTGCTTCTTAGGTCTTCATCTAGTGACAAACGTCAATCCTTCATTGTCTTCATCAGGAATGTCTGGCAAATGCTCAACCTCCACAAGTGTCGCGGGAACCATTAATGAAGGCATTACTGGTGCAAAGCTTCCAAATTGTATGGTAAACAACCCTTCTCTCATCGAAGAAGCCAAGTCATAATGCTGACACCACATTGCCATGTGATTGGCTTTAGCCGCCTCATCTAAGTCTAGGATGATCGTTTCATCCTGAGCCAACTGCATAATACGCTCCTTGAGCGTAATGCACTTTTCAAGAGGGTCACTAATGACCCTCTGGTACCGACAATACTTCGGGTCATGAATCTTGCCTGCTTCTTCGAGGCATTTTGATGGCGATAACTTGATGATACCCTTTTTCCAAAAAATCATCCAACATACCTTACAAATCTAAGTCAGGGAGTGGGTACTTTTTTTCTTAGAGCTCTTTCAACGTAGGACGCTTCTTCCCAACATCTTTCGTTAATGGGCGTTGCTTTTCCTCTAGTCTTGATTTCCTTGAAATCCAGATCAGTTCGCTTGTAGTGACCGATATGGATTCTTTGGTTGAGCTCTTGGAGGACTTAGAATTTTTCTTAAAGTCACCCTTGTCCTTCCTCGCTTCAAAAGTAGGGGAAGCTTTTCCGTAATGATTAGCTATCATCATCTCCATATCATGCACCTTAGTAGCCAACTCTTGCAAAGTCCTGGGCTTACTCATTTGTATGACATAAAGTAAGTCCCACTCCATGCCTTGAGCGCACATCTTCACCACTGAAGTCTTAGATAACTGATCCTTACACTTCGAGGCTGAGTGAGCGCCAATGGTTGATGTAGTCAAAAATAGATTTATCTTTTCACTGTTTAGTATTTATTAGCTCAGTCATAGTAACAGTGCGCTGGGTGCTACAGAACCTATTGAGAAACTCTTGCTCCATCTGCTCCCAGCTATCAATGGACTTGGACAGCAGATCGCTATATCAGTCGAATGCGATGCCCTTCAAAGTCCGGATGAACTATTTCACCAGTAAGTCGCCGCTACTACCAGCATTATTGTACATCTCAATGAAGTGCCCAACATGTTGTTTTGGGTTATCTTTCCCATCAAATTGGTTAAATTTGGGAGGTTGGTAACCATAAGGCATACGAAGATCATTAATCCTCTTTGTGTAGGGTTTCGTGCGGAGATAACTCTTCTGCAGGCCTATCCCTAGCAGAGTTTTGACAGCTTTGGCAATTAACTCCTAGATTCGTTCAGCAGTTATTGCGCTTAAAGATGAGTCATTGTGTGGCTTGTCGCCCTTCTTTGACCCGCCATCATCCTCAGAAGCCTCGATTCATCCTCGTCGCTGTTTGTGCCTTTGTTAGACGATGCACGTGGCCCTTTGTCCAGTTTCTTCAGCAACTTAGAAATATGTTCCTCTTGGCGCTTGATGCGTGCATCTTTTTCTGCACTCTCCTTATAGAGCCTTTCCAACATGGCCATCATGCAAGCGAACTCTTCTTTAAAATTGACAGCTCCTATCATCATAGCAGGCTTGATGGCGGTAGTGGATGATTCAGCTTCAGATTATGCAAGGGCTTCTTTCCTTGGTGATGACACAGAAGAATCGCTACTAAAATAATCTTCCACTTTAAAAACAGATTTTCCCTAGAGAGGATCAATAGACGGAATTTTACCGACTCCAGCATGCACGTTGGAGTCAACATTGTCGGTCGAATGTAAGGATGCAATTACAACCGCTCTTTTTGTGACAGCGCTGCTGCGACCCTCGCCATGTTTCTTGTCACCACGTTTCTTATCGCCACTCCAGTGCTTTGCTTACTGGAGGTGGTATCAGAGTTGGAGGATCTTTGTTGGAAAGATTCGGATTTCTTCTTCAAAGGTAGAGAGGCGGCATTTCTTGTGGCCATATCTTCCTTGTGAAGAGGTTGTTGAAAATTTTAGATTTTCAAGATAAGGAAATGAGAGGCAGAGATGTCCCACTAAGTGTACCAAAAATTTATAGCCATAAATTTCAAGTGTAAATCGAAGTAAGACAAGAAATATGGAATGAATTTAATTTTTTTGTATTTATAATCAGAATGGGTACGATCTCTGAATATTTTGTTACAAATGAACAAATTAAACTCCTTTGATGCGATCTATTGTTTGTGACTTATGGAGAGCTGAAATAGCTTGAATCTCAATCAAGTGTGCACTTCAATCTTTAGCGTGAACGATATGTTTTGATGTGCTTGTTGTCTCTTTCTAGATGGTCTTCTATGAGAGAAATTTTTATCCCCAAAGGAGGGGGGTGGAGCTACATTTACAAGGATGAGCCTCCCCTCTCTTCTAGGGTATGCGGATTAATAGCCTTCCTGAATTGATATCTGGGCCTTGAACTTGGGCCAATAACTTGGGAGTCTATTTAAATTGGTAACTTGGTAGTCAATCGGGCTGGCGGCTTGATAATCTTACAAGGCTGTTGACTTGAGACTTTATTGGGCCGTTGACTTGATAGTCATTTGGACCCAAATAATTAAATTAATTAATTGGATTAGCTTATATTAATTAGCTTCAATTATTTTATGACGTGGCACATATTTAATTTTTTTTGTGCCTGCAATAACGTGTAATGTAAACCTTGATATTTGAAAAATTAGAAAAAGAACTCTAAACCCTAAACAAAGATAATTCTAACGCTTTGGGATATTAATGTTTCTTGCTTGTAAAATTTGTTATGATTAATATTATATTACTTTACTTTTGACTAATCTTTTCACACAATAGCATCATCAAATAGAGTTTTAACTATAATAGGATTATTAGTTTTTCCCCTCTCTTCTTCTCTGTTCTTTTTGTTAGCTCTTCTCCTTAATATTAGATTGTTTCCTTCAAAATTTTGATACTTAACTATTTACAAAACATGTTGAATTTCATTAGTGAACTATAACTTTCTTTTACCTTTCACTTAGGGTTTCTTAAAAAAGAAGACACAAAAAAAAGGAAAAAGAAAGAGAGTTCTAGCATTTAAGGTTTAGGGTTTAGGATTTAAGATTTAGGGATATAAAGCCTAAGGTTAACAATTTTAGGGCTTGGGGTTAGTAGATATAGTCTTCATTTGATGTTTTTAGTAACATATATAAACAATTCATACATATTAATCCAGTAATGTATATATAACTACCTGGGTTAATCTAGAAAGATCGTCGGGACATATTTAGCCTTATATAGGTTTTATTAGAAAAACAGAAAAAGGACAAAAAAAAAGAGGGGAACTAAGCAAAAATAGGTAGTTACAACTCAAAAGTTTGAACTTTTATTATGGTAAAAATGATCAAGACGCTAATGATTGAGAATACTAATTTTCCCACTTATAAAATTTGTCCTCACTAATTTAAGATTACTTCACTTTCGCCTAATTTTTTCATGCAACAGTACAACCAAATAGATTTCTAAAAAGAAATATGAAAATTAAGTTTGTTTCGCTATTTCTCTTTGCTTCTAGTTTTTTGATTAACATAAATATTGAAATGTCCCTTAAAAGTCAATTACAAGTAGATAGCGACTTTGCTTTAAAATGCCTTTTTGTTTAACATTGGTGAATATGTTTCCTCCCTAAAACCCTATGCCTTAACAGGTAAAACTCTCATCTTTTGGTTTCTATTTTTAAGAAACTTACCACAGTTATAGCACTTTACACGTGTCATATTCTTAGCTCCAGTACCCTTAGCCTTATGCTTCTTGGCTAAACGACATTTAGAGCGGGAGTTCTGAGGAGGGCGAGAATCCTTCTTGGACTTCTTGCCATGATAAGGCATGTTACCCCTGGGCCACACCCTTTGGCAATGAATGTCATATTGGGAGCTGCATCTGCTTTCATACGCTCTTTCTGCATCTCAAGGTGTTTCGAAATTGCCTCGAAGGTCTGAATGTTTTCATTACATGTCATAATGACTTTAAAATTCCTTTAATGTTCATTCTCATTAGGAAGAGCCCTAATCATATTCAGTGCATATTCCTCCTCAGAGACATCTTGCCCAAGAACTTTAAGATCTCGAACCAGAACACTCATGACTCAAAGGTGTTCAGAGAAACTACAACTAGGGTCAATAGTATACTACATCCATTATAACTATAAGGTACGCAACCTTGTAGCGGATGTTTAGCGGAGACCTAATCTTAAGCTGGCCCCTCATGTCCTTTGCAGTGGGGAAACGTTCGAATTCTTCTAGTTGATCGTCACGCATGCAAAACAACATTGTGTAGCGTGTAAAGCAATCCACTTCGAACCAGACGTGGTATGCTTTTAGGTTTTCCTTATATTGCTCAGTAGCAATAATGTCTTTGCCTTGTTCATCTTTGTCTATCGGAGCAGACATAGAAGTTGTCAAGAGATCCAGAATGTCACCCTCATTTACGGTGAACATAATTTTTAGATGGCAAATATCATAATTCAAGTCATCTAGCTTTTCGTTAGAAGATATACTATCTATCAAATTCTTAGTTGCTATATCTAAAAGTATATATAATTTGTTAGGCATATTGTTTAATAATTAAATTATTAAGAAAACCCTATCATTCACATCATATGTTCAAAAATTTTGCTAATCTTATAATCATCACATATGGATATGAATTAGAATTTTCTTTAATTTAAATATCATATAATTCCATAGAATCTTTTGTTAAAATAATTAATATTTTAATTAGTGACTATCACACAGATATTCACTTTTAATCATGTAAAACCTATTTATACAAGTTTTATTTATATGAAACTAATTCATAAAAAATGTTCTCAAAAAAACTTCTATAACACAAAGTTATATATTTAACTCCAAGGGTTCATATTAGTATCAGTATTATATAATAATATGAAACAAAAAAATATATAAAACTCACCAAAAATATAGGACAAACTCATAGTCAAAAATTTAAACATATAAAACACATATATATGACTACGAAGCAAACCAAAAATGGGACATATTATTCGGCCCAAAAGACTGATCCCAATGAAAGAAAAGAAGCCCAGCCTAACTCACCAACAACCTACCCCCCCAATAAAAATGAGTGACTTCCTCCATTCGCTAATCCTAAAATTCTCACCATCCTCAGTCTCTCTCCTCTCTATCCTCTATATCCTTTCAGCCCCTCTCGGCCGCGAAATGAAAGGCTCTCTCTCTTTCGACTTCGTGACGCAATGTTTAGAGAAATGGTGCACTAAGCTCCACCAACACTCCTTTCCACAACCTTCTTCTAACGATGGTTCTCCATAGCCATCGTGCCTCCGCCACCCAAATGATGCAAGAAAACACCACTGTCCACTCAATATGAGACCTAATACTTCCAGATCTTGTCTCCCTAGCTCACAATTGTGTAGATCGGCCAAAGCTAAGTCCAATGGTGTGCCCCACGTCGCCAACACGCCACTGAGACGACGGCGTTCACACGCCCTTGAGTGATGGTGTCTTGCTGTATTTTCACCGGGGATACGTAGATCCGACGCACTAGTGTGGTGATTGGAGGAAGCAGTTTGTGAAACCACCTTCGTCAGTGGCACGTGGCAGTGACTAATGGTTTAGCCTTGGATGTCAGTCTCAGTTCTACCCCTGTTTTATATAGAAAACGCCACTGCTTCAGGCCACCAAGGCCCTGCGCAGTTTTCCTGCTGCTGTGGCCATAGAAAACAACAGTGCGGTGGTATTGGTGTAGGGTTAGAGGCATAGAGCAAGTTATGGTTTTTTGGACAAGTTCTGGTTTTCCAGCTACTAAGGTCGCAGGACGAAGTTTAGGGTTAAAAGGACTGAGGGAGTGAGGGTCGAGGTTATGGGGTTAGGATTTGGGAAACTGTCATGCCTTTAGGTTTAGCTTAGGATACAAAAAAAAAAAGCATCAATAAGATCGAACTAATAATCCAAAAGAAATAGCCTTTAGCCAAGTCTGCTGGGGGTGAACTAAATTATATAATTTAGGTCAGGCAGAATGAATATATCAATTATCGCAGTCACCAAAAATATGCCAAACATTAATTCTTCTTGGATTATAAGCATGTTTTCATGAACAATAACTCACAGCAGATTGAACTAGGATGAACATGCTTTTTGGATTAGTAACTTGACGAATTAAGCCAATAATCTTGGTTGAGTCTTGGGCAACAATTCTGGGGTTGTAACATTATTGCATTCATAGCTGCATAAAACAGAGGTTTTCGTTTACTAAAAACTCAATCTTTTAGTCAATTCTGATGGGGTGACAGTGAACACAATCTCAGAATCATTTTAATGAGAATTCAGTTTAATTTGTACAATTATAGAAATTAGACAATTAATTACATAGGAAGAACATGAACGAATTAATTGGGGCTGAGCCAAACAGTTTGACTTTGATACCATTGTAGGAAAATAACGACTAACCTTGTATGCAGAAGATACTATCGGGAATAGTCCACGGTAATCTGAATGTTGTTAGACGGCTAATAGAGTCGTCTTCGGAATTCACATCCTAGATTCGAATCGCGCTAGGGAGGTTATGAGAGTGAGGATAGCAGAATAGGCGATCTTTATACGTAATTGTGTATTAAGTTGACTTGCGAAGCCTCCGTACATAAGTTGGAGTCAAGTAGAATTACCGCCCTTAGTGGTTTAAGTGGCCGTCGGGCCTCATCACATCAGGGCTGGACAACATCGATAAAGACTTAGATCAAGTGATTAACCAAAAATAATAATGTATGATATGTAACTGAGTCATTTAAGTTTCCTTTGCCTCACGCAAGCTTCTCGATCAAATCGTCAACCAAACTTATTGTTTCTCACTGTTCGATCTAATTCATTTCCGACACTATTTTTTAAGTAGGTTAGTTGCGGCAAATGATCAGAAAGAGTAGTAGGAGCCAAGCCAGAATGCCCACTGTAGCCAAGCAGAAATCCTCAAACAAGAGAAAACTACTACCCTATAAATTGGTTTTTGGGGGGCATATTGTTCAAGGCTACTAGTATCGAGTCAGCTATGTTGATTTGAGTTTTCGAACGCTACATTTGTCTTTGATTGGGGAAAAACCCGGATTCTCCCCAAATGGGCTTTCACGCCTCTATCTTGCAGACCAGACCCACACACGAGTTAATGGGCCACAAATGTATCATCCTAGGGTCACCCTCAGGCCCATGCCTACTCAAGGGCCCGAAACGCAACCCTAGGGGCTTCCTCTATGCCTAATGGCTCCGGGACCAGCGGTCCAAGTGGGTACTTCAGGTAAAATTACTATTCTATCCCTTCCCAAGAAGACTATAAATAGTGACATGTTTTCCTCGAGAAAAGGGTTAGCAACTGTAGATACTGATTCGCTATAGCATTTTTTCCCTTTGATTTGGCCGTTCAACTAACTTGACCGTCGAATAGGCGTTCCCCGGACAAGAAACCCGGGGCTTGCCCTGTTTGCAGGTTGGGTCACGAAGAGCCGAGGACGACGACGTATTGACCGCTAGTTGTCAGACAAACCCGTCCCTTCGCCCCACGTCATCAACACACTTACACAAAGCGATTCCCTTCAGAATCAGATTGGCGCTGTCTGTGGGGAGGAGAGGGTGGCGATGGTAGTCAGTGACGCAATACGGGCACGGACTCGTAGAGACAAGGCCCCAACCGCGGACACCTCTGCGCCTCCCATGGCAGAGGATGCCTGTGAGAGCTCCCGGGCGAGCCCTCAGGCGGCTAGGGCATCACCCCAAGAGCGTGAGGCTTATGTTACGGTGGACGCGCTGAAGGGTCTCATGTCCACCACGACAAACGCTATTACGTGGCAGGTCACTGAGTAAGTCAGGAGAGCTCTGGAGGTGGCAGGCGCGGTCGAGCATCCTATCCCCCTTGAGCACCCGTTGGTCCATGCAGAAGGGCCCTTCCGCCGGCCGGAGGGGATGTTGTCTCTCCACCCCTTGGAGCACAGCCATGAGATCGCGCGGTCGGATAGGAGCAATCGGCCTCCTATCGGGCGACAGGGAGGTCGCTCGATAGTGGATCTCGTCGGCCGATCCGTGCGAGGGGCGACCGCAGTCTTAGCAACCGCCTCTACCCTCTACGCCACTTACTCCTGACGGACCGCTTGGCTTCAGGAGCAGGAACAGACTTCCTGGCCATGAGGAGAGAGGTCAAGCGGGCGTCGTCTCAGTCCGAAGCGTCGCACCCACCGCGGCCGTACTCAAAGCCCGCCTCCAAGAGAAACGTACGGGCAGGAGCTGCACCGAAGAGACCGCTCCACCCCCCAGGGTACTACGGCGCGACCGAGAGAAAAGAAGCCCCTCAGTGGTTGAGGTCGAACGCCACATCAAGGTGTCTAGGATAGCCGCTCGGCCAGCCATACCTCCCTTCTCGACCTCATTCAGCGCCGAGATCATCAATGCTCCGCTCTGCAGTAAGGTGAAGATGCCAACGGTAGACCTCTATGATGGGACCATGGACCCGGAAGAGCACCTAGGAGTTTGCAAAGCTCAGATGTACGTGCAAGATGTGGATGATACCTCCTATTGCCGCTACTTCCCTACCGCCTTGAAGGGAGTGGCGCAGTCTTGGTTTAACGACCTCTCCCTGGGGTGTATAGCCTATTTCCAAGACCTGGCCGGATAAATTCATTAGCCAGTTCATTGCTAGTCACAAGGAGAGGCGAACTAGCATCCACTTGTCGAAGATCAAGCAGGGGCCGCAAGAATTCCTTGTTGAATTTGTCAAACGCTTCCATCAAGAAGCGGTGCTGATTCCAGACCTGGAAGACGGAGTAGCATACACTTCTTTCTTGAACGGCCTTAAGAGTGGACGCTTTAAGTTCTCTCTGGCAGAACAGAAGGAGACGACATTGGCAGACGCTTCGAAGAAGGTGAAGGCTCCCGTGGATAGGGGCTTCAACTGTGGCGAAAGGAACCCCGTTCCTCAGGACAGGAGGCCGCAGTTCGAGACACCTGACCCTCGATTCACCATCGACGCAAGAAGCATCCTTATAGAGGTGAGAGGACACCTGAATACCCAATACTGCATCGACCACCTCCTATGACCACACCTCCCAGACCTCATAATGCCCGAAAGTATTGTGAATTCCATGAGCAAAGCCGGCACACCACGATCGAATGTCAGGAGTTGAAAAAAGCTCTCCATGAGCTCGCAGACAAGAGGCAAATCGCGATCGATTTCTGAAGAGAGGTCCGCAGTTCCTTCGACAAGAGCAGAACCCCGGTCCGCCCCAGCCGCAGGACGAGGAATGTTTCACGGAATTCGTGGCCACCATAGCAAGTGGCTACGTGGAGGGGATAACTCAGTCGGCTTGGAAAGCCCAACTTAGAAATGCGCAGCAGGAACTCACCATGGAGCAGGGATCCTGCCTAACGACGCCCGCGATGGTGTTTGGGGGAAAGAACGCCCCGTGCTTCGCTTCCCCTCACAACGACCCCCTGGTGGTCGAGATGAAGATCGCCAATGCAATTGTGCAGCGAATCCTGGTCGATACGGGCAGCTCCGTGGATATCATAACTTGGGATTGCTTGCAGAGGCTCGCACACCCATGGCGTGATATCGTCCCCATGGTAAATCCTATCCTAGGCTTTGGGGGACAAGAGGTGCTTCCCAAGGGAACGGTCCGCCTTTCGGTACGCTTCGGGGACAAGACCCGGTTTAAAAGCCCTGAAGTCGACTTTCTGGTAGTTGATGTACCCATGGCCTACAACGTAATTATCGAGCGGCCAACCCTCCACAGAGTGAAGGCCGTCGTCGCCCCATACCTCATCCAACTCCAATTCGAAGCGGACAACAGAGCCGTAGGTGAGTTCCGCGGGGACCAGCGAACGGCACAAGAGTGCTACCTGGTGAGTATAAAACCCCTCATAGAACGGACCAGAGATCGTGAGATCCAAGGACCACCCTAGATGGAGAAGCACGCAAAGGAGGGGCCGGCCATTCCAGTCCCCGAGACATTGGTTATCCATACCTTCGCCTCCTCTGAACCCCCAAGGCCCCGGCCCGAAGTCGCGGATACAGTGGAATCCCTACCGCTCGAGGAGGGATGGCCAGAGCGAAGCGTGCAACTCGGGCACGGCATCGCGGCCGCGGGACGACTGCCCCTAGTTTCCCTTCTGCGAGAATACAAGGACATTTTCGCTTTTGGACCAGAGGAGATGCTCGATATTGCCACTACTGTGATGGAACATCGTTTAAATGCTGACTCCCGGCACAAACCAGTTGTTCAGAAGAAACGCCACCTGCCGAGGCGGTTGCGGCTAACACGGAGGTCCAGAAGCTGCTGAAGGCGGGCTTTATTTGGGAATGTCAGTTCCCTGAATGGATCTCGAATGTGGCATTAGTCAAGAAGCCAAACTGCACCTGGAGGATGTGTGTAGACTTTACAGACCTGAACAAAGTCTGCCCAAAGGATAGCTACCCCTTGCCGAGGATTGATAAACTGGTGGACGCCATGGCCGGTCACGCCCTACTGAGCTTTATGGATGCCTTCTCCGGGTATCACCAGATACCCCCATGCTCCGAGGACCAAGAGAAGACGGCGTTCATCACAGACCATGGCCTCCACTGTTACAAAGTGATGCCTTTCGGTCTAAAAATGCTAGAGCAACCTACCAGCGCCTGGTCAACAAGTTGTTCGAGCCTCTCATCGCACAGACTATGGAAGCATATGTCGATGACATGATCGGGAGGAGCAGGGTCGAGGACGACCACAGTAGTGATCTGCGGAAGACGTTTGAGATACTCCGAGCGTTCAACATGAAGCTCAACCCGAAGAAGTGCGTCTTCGGGGTTCGGTCGGGAAAATTCCTTGATTTCATGATTAGTCACCGTGGCATAGAGGCAAATCCAAACAAGATCCAGGCCATCCTGGACATGAAACCACCCCGGAACGTGAGGGAGGTGCACCATCTGATGGGTTGTATAACAGCTCTTGGACGGTTCATGTCCCGTTCCGCAGATAAATGCCAGCCTTTCTTCCTCGTCCTTCGCCAGCGGAACAATTTCAATTGAGATGGGCAGGCAGACAAGGCTTTCCAGGCTTTGAAGACATACTTGGCTCACCTGCCCAAAATTGTCAATCCTGCGGAAAGAGAAGTTCTGGTGTTGTACTCGTGTCTGAACACGCGGTTAGCGCGGTCCTTGTGGCTGAGCGAGCACGGGAGCACATCTGTCTGCCTTTCGCTCCAATTTAAGCACGGCCTCACGGCTAGTCGCTACACTCTTAGCCCCTCTGTGCGCTAAGGGTCCCTAACCACGGCTTGAGGGCCGGTCGCTACACTCTTAACCCCTCTGCTGGCTAAGGGTCATAAGCACGGCCTGACGACCAGTCGTTACTCTCTTAGCCCCTCTGCGGGCTAAGGTTTTCTAAGCATAGCCTGACGGTCAGTCGCTACACTCTTAGCCCCTCTGCGAGCTAAGGGTCCTAAGCACGGCCTAATGGCCGGTCGTTACGCTCTTAGCCCCTCTGCGGGCTAAGGGTCCCTAAGCACAGCCTAACGGTCGGTCGCTACGCTCTTAGCCCCTCTGCGGGTTAAGGGTCCCTAAGCACGGCCTAATTCCCGATCGCTACGCTCTTAGTCCCTCTGCGGGTTAAGGGTCCCTAAGCACGGCCTAACTGCCGATCGCTACGCTCTTAGCCCCTCTGTGGACTAAGAGTCCATAAGCACGGCCTGACGGCTGGTCGCTACATTCTTAGCCCCTTTGCGAGGTAAGGGTCCATGAGCACGGCCTTACGGCCGGTCACTACACTCTTAGCCCCTCTAAGGGCTAAGAGTCCCCAGGCTCGGCCTAACAGCCGCTCGCTACACTCTTAGCCCCTTTGCGGGCTAAGAGTACTCGAATACACCCCTTGCTCTTTTGCTTGGGCCCGCCATCATGCGGATGAAGGAATAATGGAGTATAAATGCAAACGAAAGAACAACTGGAAAACATAAAACATGGCAGCACGACGAAAAGAGGGGAACACCATTTCATTAATTAACACAAATCCTTACAACCGGTACCAAGAAAACGAAGACAAATGTAAACAAGATAGGGGGACGGGAGCTACACGTCGGGGTCTCCACCATCCCCGTGCTCCTCCTCGGACGCGCCGGCCTCAACTTCCAAGGGATTGGTGGCCTCGTCCGCAACAGCCTCACCTTCGGATGGAGGGGTAACCTCCAACTCCTTAAGATCACGACCCTCCGCCGCGACACGCTCACGCTCGTCCACAAAGTGCAAGAAGGCCTCGAAATACCTATCATCTTCAAATTCGCGCATAAAGGTTAATACGACCTTGCAGAGGTATACGAGGGTATCGGAGCGGCCTTGATGGTAGCTTTGCTTCTTGGCTTGGACCACCTCAGTCGGGGCGTTCTCCAGCTGACGCTGCAACTCTTTTTTCGCAATTTCGGGATTTTGCGAGCCTCTAGGTCTACCTACAGCCTCTAGCCGCCGGCATTCCACCACAACCTTCATCCCTCAGACAAAGGCCTTAACCATGCCTATTTCCTCCCCAGATACATGTGGGGGGTTCGATGCCCCAGGGGCCGCCAAGATTGATAAAGTTGGCGAAGGGCCGCGGGGAGTGCGAAGAGGTGTCGCCGACAACCAAGGTCGAAGCTCCTGTGGCTCGGGCAGGAGTGTGGTCGTCAGGGGACCGGCTACCTGATTGATGAGCGGTAGGGCAGTCGACATTCGCCTCCCCACCTGCGGAGGGGCCAAAGTCCCTCGGTCCTCTACTTCTTGCAGACCGGCAAACTCACAGCAGGTCTCTTCCCGTGTTGTACAAGGGAGGGCACTTGCAAGGAGTAGTTTAACTTTTACGTTACAAAAAAAAATATAAGAAAGGCAAATGAGGTCGTAAACCGTACCTTTTTGGCCTGCTGGGCAACAAGAAGCTGCCTCTCCTCCTCCCGCTTGTGCTCAGCCTCGGCCGCCACCTGTTCAGGAGTGGCATCCCCAGTCTCAAAGACCGTCAGTCGAGCCCTCGCTTGATCTCCATAAGACAAACAAAAAGTCAGGTTAGCACCAAACGCAAAGCAAGGTAGTGTTGGGACGACTAAGTACCCTTGGTGAAGTTCTTAAGGATCAGAAGGCCGGTCGCGACAAGAAAGAAGTCGTTAGCAAAAACCTTTAGTTTGGGAAGCCAGTTCAGCGGCTCCCAGTCACTAGACTTGCTCCTCCTTTTCTTTGGCCCCCTCACTGACTCAATCGCTTGGGTCATGAACCTAGGGATGGGCCGAGGTCTATCATCCTCATGTATATAGAACATGAAATAACTGGCAGTTCACCATTCCTCAGCCGTGGGTTCCCCGAAGGGGTTTCGATCCGATTTTCCCTTATTCCAATCAGGGACGTCACCCCAACCCGATGCCCGACGTAAAAAGAGAAATTCGCACTTCCAGTGTTTCAGTTTCGACTTCTTCTCAATGGTCGTCATAAAGCCCGGCCGGTTGTTGAAACAGTACCAACCCAAGTCCCTGATCTCCTTCAGGGCCCTCTGAATTGTGTGAACCAAGCTGAACGCTTGGGCCGAGCAAGTTAGGCCGCGCAATTTGCAAGTGGCTATAAAGGAATAGATATTATGCCAGGACGTGGGCACGATTTGAGCAGGCGCTCGCTCATACTTGCTTAATATCTCCCTAATCACAGGATGCAGAGGAAAGCGGAGACCATAGTTGAGGGTTGCTGATATACCGCTATACATTTGGCGGACGACTCATTTACAGTGTCGTCTGGCTCGAGAACCACGAAGGAGTACTCGGCGGGTAGGAGATACTGCTTGTCAAGGGCCGACCTCTTTAGCCTGGCGACCACCCTCGGGTCAGGGAAGTGACTCCCCGGACCGTCCTGCGGGTCCAAGCGGGTTGGGGCCCCGGGGAATTCTAACCCCTCGGCCACGATCTTGGTTATAGGAGGCGCGGTACTTGCCCCAATGAAGATTCAGGAGAAAAGCTTGTCGAGGCTCCCTCAGATGACGAACCCCTCGAGGAGCGCCCTGAGGCCGAGCTGGACGAGCCCGACTGAGAGGATGTACTAGAACTAGAGGAGGCAACTTCGGCCTCCAGGTTGGACTAAGGAAGAACTGAGTAAGGATTACCTATTGAACCCTCGGCCAGCAACTCGTCTGGAGTCCGGATGCGTGGAGTTGACTTCGTCTTCGCCATCTTGCGGACCTGGAAGTCGGGCACATAATTAGTTATGGTGATGTCCCAAAGGTACGTCACTTCCACCTCAGGGCTAAGAATGCTGGGGGTGGAGGAATACTCGCAGCTAGACCAAGAGGGCGTGCACGACTCGAAAATGGGAACGGCATAGGGAATCTTTTTCGGCTCCCTACACTTACTCTTTCGGGGGACTCCAGCCACCGCACGGCCATCAATAAAGGTTGGAAGGTTGGGGAGTTGTGGGTGCCGACCCTCCACTTGGGGGCCGGCTTGCCTCTCGGGGACATCCCCACTGGATGAGCAAGATAACATAATATACAACAAATAGTGCTTCGAGAAGGCGTAAGCGTATACCTGTAAACGATGAAGATTGAAAGACCTGGTTAAAGATAGGGATCAACCTTCAAGCAAACCTCTGAGGATGCAAAGAAAAAGCTTGAGAAGCTACAGTGAATTTGAAGGGATAGGAGGAAAGGGGAAGCAGAGCCTTTCTCTTTAAAAACTTCTTTCTCTCTCTAGAAGATAAAAATGTGTGGAACACAAATGACCCACCTAACGGATGCTCACCCTTATATAGAGTGAAAAGGCGGGGCACATACCCCAATACACCTCAACAGACATACCCCTCCCAACCGACGCCACGTGGCACTCCTACCCGACCACATCATAAATGACTGTTAAAGGGCAGGTGTCTCTTGGCATATACCAACAGACACGGCCTCAGGGCTGGTTGCTGTACTCTTAGCCCCAACAGGGGCTAAAGGTCCTTCAACACGGCCATATGGACGAACGCACACTCTTAGCCCTTCTGGGGGCTAAGGGCCTTCCAGCACGATCCTGGCAAGTCACTACACTCTTATCCCTCAAGGGGCTAAGGGCCGTCGCGACAGCCCTGACCGGTCGCTACATTCTTAGCCCCTCTGGGGGCTAAGGGCTAAGGGCTAAGGGCACGGCCATATATGGTCGGTTGCTACACTCTCAGCCCCTTTGGGGGCTAAGGGCTTCGAGCACGGCCTTGGCCGGTCGCTACACTCTTATCCCTCTGGGGGCTAAGGGCCGTCACGACGGCCTTGGCCAGTCGCTACGCTCTTATCCCTCTGGGGGCTAAGGGTCGTCACGACGGCCTTTGCTGGTCGCCACACTCTCATCCCTCTGCGGGCTAAGGGTCGTCGCGCACGGCCTTGGTCGGTCGTTACACTCCTAGGCCCATTGGGGGCGAAGGATCCTTGGGTGTGACCTTATGGCCGGTCGCTCCATTCTTAGCACCTCTGGGGCCAAGGGCCTTCGAGCACGACCTTGGCCGGTCGCTACACTCCTAGCCCTTTGGAGCCTAAGGGCCTTCGCGCGCGGCCTTGGCCGGTCGCTACACTCCTAGCCCCATTGGGGGCGAAGAGTCCTTGAGCACGACCATATTGTCGGTCGCTACGCTCTTAGCCCCATTGGGAGTTAAGGGCCCTCGAGCACGGCCTCAGGGTCGGTCGCTGCATCCTTAGCCCCACCGGCGGCTAGGGTTCCTTGAGCGCAGCCCACGGGCTGGTCGGTAGACTCTTAGCCCCATTTTGGGCTAACGGTCCCCGTGCACGGCCTCACGGTCGGTCTCTATACTAACCCCTTTGCGGGTTACGGGCTTTCACGGCCTTCTCCCATTACTAAAAGACAAAAGACAAAGCACTTCGTAGAGAACGACTTTTCATTATAATGTTCATGCTACTACAAGTGGCTAAAAGAACACACGACAATACAAAAGGTGCAAGTAGAAGCTAAGTCTACTCCTCGTCACTAGAGGGGGTTGGGGGACCGTCCGATCCAGAGCTCCCTTCCTGGCCGTCTCTAGAACTTGGGACTTGCACCTCATCAGCCGGTTGATACTGCTGGGCCACCCTAAGAACACTGTCCATGCAATGCATCCACACCTCAAAGGTCGACCACTTTAGACCTATCAACTATGACTTCATTTTATCGCCCGTATACTCATGAGCCGCGCCCAGTTCGACGGCCTCGTTCAGCAGGATGGCATAGAATGTTGCTTGAATTATTTCAAGAAGCCTGAACTCAGCCGCTGTACTCTTGGGCTCGGATAACGAGAAGTGCGGGCATAACATGTGGAAGTCCTCGGGAAGAGGGCGAGGTGGACGCGAAGCACTCCTTCAACACCAGATGAATGTCTCCCGCACATAATTGGCCATCTCTCTCGTGTTGTGGATATGAGGAAATGCCATGTTCGCCAGGGAAACAGGAGTACCAATTGCTCTCCCTATTATTTTTACCACTCTACGAGAATGAAGCACTTGAGTATCCTCTGCGAAAGAATGACGATGTATTTATAAGAGGATGAGGGGAGCTCAAAAGTCTGGGAACCTCCCAAGGACTCAGTGGCCAATTCACCAAAGACACGTGTCCATTCGACCGACCAAAAAAAAAGGGGGGAGAGAAATGGAAGAAGAAAGAAGAAAGACTGCTTGGTATAACATAAAAATACGAGCTTTATTAATCATTCGCACTAGTACAAGGCAGAAGCCGAGGAAAACAGAAAAGGGGAGGGGGGACCGTTCCTTGCTGGTTCATACTAGTTTAAGGGGCGAACGCCCCCTCAAGGCTCGTATCATCGGCCACCCGCGCCTGAGCCTTTCCTCGGGTGGAACCGAACCTCATAGATTCGGTCACCGAACAGCCAAATCCACGACTCGAATGCTCACCAACGTAGCTCAGTAAGGGCTATCGCCAACGACCGAAGCTTCGGTCCGTGCAGCACCCCGAGCTTCTTGGCCTTGTTGGGAAGTATCGCATAGAAAATTACCTGTGGCAGTTTGGGAAGACCATAGTCTTTGGCCGCTTTCTCAGCCACGACCATATCAAAGTTCGGGCACAGGTTTCGAAAGTCCTTGGGGAGGGGCAACGGGGGAAAGACCCTCCCCCGCCGGTCCCACGAGAAATGGCGGACGACGAATTCACTCATCGCTCTGGTATCAAGGGCACGCGGAAAGGCCATGGAGAGATGTGATGACAGCTATTGAAGAATAGGGAAATGAGGGGAACCCTGCACTAAAGGTCGCCTTTTGTAGTGATAAGCGACAGTTTCGTGCGGGCGCTGTCCATACCTCATAACTCGTGCATTTATGGACGATGGCGTCAGGACTATCCATTACCAGAGCTCAACTCCCCAGGATCTATAGATGCGTCGATAGTGGAAGTTTCATGCAAGCATAATCCACACCTCATAACCCGTGCATTTATGGACGGTGACATTAGGACCGTCCATCCCTAGGGCTCGACTCCCGGGGATCTCTGGATGCTTGGTGATCAAGAGTGACGGTCCACATTCTACCTGACTGCTCGTTAGACTCGATGTGCAAGTAAAATGTGGGGGCCTAAGTAATTGGGGAAAAATCCGGATTCTCCCCAAATGGGCTTTCACGCCTCGTTCTTGTAGACCAGCCCCACACACGAGTTAATAGGCCACAGAGGTATCATCCTGGGGTCACCCTCAGGCCCATGCCTACTCAAGAGCCTGAAATGCAACCCTAGGGGCTTCCTCTATGCCCAATGGCTCCGGGACCGACGACCCAAGCGGGCACTTCAGGTAAAATTACTATTCTACCCCTTCCTGAGAAGACTATAAATAGTGACCTGTTTTCCTCGGGAAAGGGGTTAGCAACTGTAGATACTGATTCGCTATGGCATTCTTTCCCTTTGACTTGGCCGTTCAATTGACTTGACTGTCGGAGAGGCGTTTCCCGGACAACAAACCCGGGGGTTGCCCTTTTTGCAGGTTAGGTCGCGGAGAGCCAAGGACGACGACGTGTTGACCGCTAGCTGTCAGATAAACCCGTCCCTTCGTCCCACGTCATCAACACACTTACACAAAGTGATTCCCTTCAGAATCAGTCTTTGCTTAAGTAATAACATAAACTTGAATATAATTATTGGACAGGGAGTTTTCCTGTCATCTACAATCCTAAAGAAATGGATGACATATGAGTAGCTCCTAAACTATTAATTTTTAAGTTCAACCACCATGTAGATGCATTCCCAAAGGAAGCTACCAGCTTTTTTGTTTATTATTACTACTAATAATACAACTAAATTGTGTTTTATTTACTCCTTCCTGCCTGGATTAAATACATAATAGTGAACTAAGCAACATTGTCGAATGTCGGTTGTTACATCATATTTTGTACTATATATGACTTGACTTGATTTGATACTTTTATGGGACTCTATCTAATTATTATGTGTACTCAATTCTGATGATTCATAGTGATTGTGAGTTAACTAGCTCAATTAACAGTCTTTAAAAATGGCTTTAGTGGACTAACAATTCCTCGACTTTAATTAAATAAAAGATCAAATATTAAAAAAGAAAAAGCCGCTTAGATTGGTATTAAAAACATATAATCAAATTAACTTATATGATTTTATGTCTCCTTTGCACGAACGAAAAATTAGCGTGATCTAATTAAGCTTAGTAAAATTGATATATATCTAATCATTCGATCAATCAAGTTGAATTTGATTATGATATTAAACAAGACATATATTTCTCTTGGAACAAATAGTGTTAGAAAATTTTGTGACACATTAGTACACTTTTTTTAAAAATATATATATATTGAGAAAACTAATAACGAACTCTAACTGATTTGCATAATTTCAATCTAATTTGACTTGCACCATCTTTCAATCCATTGTCCTTGATCTAATTCTGTTGAGCTAATACCACCTTTCAACACTACTTGTGAGAACATCTGTAATTTCTAACAGATAGATCCATCTCTACTTGAGAGAACATCCATAATTAATTTTTAAATACTGTAACTAATATCAGTAAAAAATCTATTGGATTTATATATAGAATTGTGGTGGAAGCTTTCTTCGTAATTTCCAACAAAGACCAGGGGCATATGATCAAGCAATCAAGTCAACACCCCACCCTCTATATTTCTTTTTCCTTTGTTTTTTTGGGTGGTTGGATCTGACTTTTATTTTTTTAAAATATTTATTATATGATTGACTTCTACCCAAGACAATCAAAAACCCAGTACTTAGACAAACCTTCATCTCCAATTACATACATCTTCCCATATATTCTTCACCTTCATAAATTCCAATACATCTCCAAACCCCATCAACACCAAATTAAAGGCCATGGACAGGGAACAAGATGAGCTTCAATTCTTAAGCTTCTCTGGCATATGCAAGGAGTCCATAAACATAATCTTTTCATGGGGCAAAATATTTTCCAAGATTACCTTCACCTTGATCCTCCCACTCTCTTGCATCTTCTTAGCTCATGTAGGGATTTCCGCCTTCCTCTCAACCAAGATCATCAACAATGAGTTCGTTCTAGATTTCACCCGAGTCGGGTCCCCAGCTTACAACAGGGCTTCTGACATGCTCTCCTCGGAGTGGGCTACCTATTGGCTTATCCAGTTGGCTTATATAACCTTCCTTCTCATTTTCTCCCTCCTATCGACCTCAGCAGTTGTCTATACAATTGCCTGTATCTACACTGCTAAGGAGATCACATTCAAAAAGGTCATGAGTGTGGTGCCCAAGGTTTGGAAGAGGGTTATGGTCACTTTCCTATGGAATTTTGGTATCATGTTTGCATATAACTTGTGCTTGATCTTAGTTTTAGTCATTTGGGCACTAATATTCCTTTGGACACAAGTGGATTGGCAAGTCATCCTAGGGTTTGTGTTTCTCATGATAATTTTGGTGGTATACTTGGTGGGTTTTGTTTATATTAGCGTTATATGGCAATTGGCTAGTGTTGTTTCTGTGACGGAAGAGAGTTATGGGATTCAAGCATTGGTCAAGAGCAAAGGGTTAGTTAAGGGCAAAATGGGAATTGCATGTGCCATATTCTTAATGTTCTATCTTTGCTTGGTGGGGATTCGAACCTTGTTTGAGAAATCAGAAGTGTTTTGGTGGGGAGTTGGGATTGGAGGAAAAGTAGGGTATGGAATTGTTTGTTTGGTGTTGTTGACTTTGCTTTTTCTCTTTGGGCTTGTTGCTCAAACTATCATCTACTTTGTGTGCAAGTCCTACCACCATGAGAACATTGACAAGTCTTCCTTGGCTGATCACCTTGAGGTATATCTTGGGGAATATGTTCCTCTTAATGCTAAAAACATCCAATTAGAGCAATTCCAGGTGTAAATTCAAGGATGCAAGGGTGTTATTATATGGGTTCTGGTTATATATAATATTTTATATTGTTGGTTTTTTCTACATACATACATACGCATACAGATGGACGATACAACAATTTATACCACAGGATTATCAATCAACTTTTTTCGTTTTATTTTCATGGTACTATACATTCAACAATTCGAGTAGCTACTTTCTGTAACCAGTTTGATACTTCTTCTTTTTTAAATTTTGGGAAAATATGTACTTTTAATAGAAAGTTTAATATATATATATATATATGTGTATGCTATATACCTTGAATCTTTTTAAGAACGTTGTATTTTTCTTTTACATTATAGCTTAGATAGCATATAAATTATGATTTGGTGTCTAAAAGTGGTCAATCATTTGAGTTGATATAAATCTATATTCAAGTCTAAACGCAACCACATGCCCAACTATATACAAAGTGGCCAGCCCATATTCCTCACAGTGATTGTACATGTTAGTTGAGCTTAAGTGGCTTGAGCCATGCATGAGCTAATAATTTGATCTAAGTTAACATTAACATTAACTAAATTTTCTACAATGTTCAAACAAACCATTTTGAGTTTGTCCAAAAATAAAAGAAAAAAGAGGAAGTTAGATCAAGTTACAGACTGGGGGCAAATGGATCACTGGGTAAGTCGTATAAAATCAACCTTATTTGGTCCCTTTTTTTCCGCAATTGAGTCACGTTCCATCATTCTCGTTTGATTCATTTGGATGGCCACCTTTGTTAGTAATTGAGCTCGATGCTGAAGTGCTAGGAATTCGATGTAGATGACTTATATCATGTTAAAAGTGTTGATTACATCAATTAACATTTTTGTGTGGAAATTGATGTTTTCATAGGAAGAGAATTTTAGTGTTACAGACTTTCGATAAATGCTTCAATATATTAACTTAAGGCTTCGTTTGATTCCTAAAAAATTTGGTGGAAAGAAAAGTTGAAAGGAAAAAAAGTGACGGAAAAAAAACTAGGAAGAAAGTAAGTTTTTTTCTCTTGTTTGGATTGAAAAAAAATTACAAGAATTTGAATGAAAAATTGGAATGTTGATAAATTATTTGAATCATGTTAATATCATCTAAGCAGTGCAAGGTTGGAGAAGGTTGAAATTCCTTTTGGAAACTTTTCCTAAACTTTCCTCCTAATTCTATGAGGAAAATTTTATCACTTCTTTTTAACAATTTTTTCATCTAATTTTCCTCCATGTTTTTTTCTTTATGATTTTCTATACACAAAACACAAAAAAAAAAGTTACTTTTCCAAAAAAATTTCTTTCTATAAAATTTTTCAAGGTCCAGATGGGACCTAAATATTTTGATCATACTCACCAAAAAAAAAAAAAAAAAACACAAAAGTAAACAATATTAGCCATTATAAGGAAACCCCAGCCAATTCATTGCCTCATTCGCTTGGCAATAGAATGGCATAAAAAGCTGACTGTCAAGCGCAAGCCTCGGGTTACAGTCCAATTCAAGGAAATTGGAGCCCCACGGCCTGTAAGCCGGGATTGCGGTTCTGGTTATAGTATACCCGTTAGCAGTATGGTTCAGGCTGGATAAAAATCAACTTATTAGAGATCTGGGTCAAGTCGGATTTTTCATGGTAATAATAGGGATTATAAGGTTGACTTCTTTGAATCGGCCTGCTTTGGAGTTGTTTTAAAATTTGAGCCAACAAGTATAAAAAGAATTTCACATAAAATATAATTATTATATATAAATTGTTGCTAAAAGAAGTTGACCAAGTACAACATGTAAATTAGTATGATAGGTAAACTAAAACAAAGATGAAGTCATTAAAGCAGCCAAACAGATCATTAATGGACTGACTCCCTATGACCCGTTAATGTGCTTAAATGGGCCACCAATATTGACCTAACATATTATCAATCCAGCCTATTATTAACCATATTTGGAATGGCCTAATCTGTCTCGGCCTGATTGGTACTCAGTCCATTGCCTAACCCTAAATGAGATGATAATAGGCTCGGCTGTGCATCAACTTCATAACATGGGGCTTGCTTCTCTACTACCCTTGAGGGTAGAGTTTGTTACATTATCAATAAGGTGCAGTAAGAATTCGTACAAAAATCGATACATATAAATATGTATACAAGAGTAATAATTAATAAGCAGTATGCTAATACTAAAAATAAAAGGGTTTAATTATGGACAAATGTGTGCAGGAAGACATTGATTAGAAGAGAATCTTAAAGTGGACACCCATTAAAACTAAGTGATCTTAAAAATTCTTTAGAATCTACAATAAAAGGATATTTTTTTAGATTATTAGTAACAAAACGGTTAAATTGCAATACGATCAGCAAAACCCAATAAAAACTCAACAAACTCAAATTCAACTACAATGGTAGATATAAAAACAAAATATTCTTAAAAAACTTTTTAGATTGGCCACCAACAAAACTTAAAAAAAAAAAACAATTATAAGGAACAAAGTACTAAGATCCATGCACCAAGAAATTTATAGACATTTGAATTTTTCGTACACCGAAACTTGGTCCATGATGTTGGCACATGTGGTGGCTATCGGAGAAATAGTGAAAGGTGTCGAAAATTCAAAGGGATAAATTCACGCGTTAAGACTAAGAATACGTCCAAGTGACGCTTTCACGTTCTGCCAACGGTACCCTCCCCCCCCCCCCCCCCCTCCCTCCCCCGATAAAAAAATAAAATAAAAATTGTAACGTGAATCGTCATGCCCACGAATTACACATAGACCGCTTCCAAGTTCCAACTTATACTATTTCCGAAAATCACTCTCATTCCATTTTAATCTTGTCATTTGCGTAAGTGTGAATACATGTTGGTAAAGGTACTTGAGAAATAGCATTAAAAAAATTTTAATTTGAAATTTATCTACACGTGAGTGAAAATAAATTTTAAAAAATCTGATCCGTGTGAACTTTTGCACCTCAATTTTATCAGTGGTTGAATTTGAAATTTTTATATGAGTGTTGTCTTTGAAACTCTAGATCGTGTTTAGTAGGGGTGAAAATTATTTTTTTGAGAAATAATTTTCTCATTTTACAGTGTTTGGTAAAACAAGGACGGTAAATTTGTTTTCATGGAAAAACCATTTTCCCAAGAATGAAGAAAAATATTTTCACTTTGAATGGGGCGTAAGTTGATTTTACGTTTTTTTGGCACTTGCACAGTTTTACGTTCTTTCTTTCTTCCGTGTCTATTTCCTTGACATATGGAAGATTAAGACAGTGGCATATAGTTCGAAAATTAAGAAAACATATTAAAGATTAACGAAACTGTATCATCCTGATACTGATGTCGATGTCAATATCGATGAATATGACAACCATGATTTCATTGAAATCCAAAATGCTCTACAATTTATCATCAGGGTTAACGAGATAGAGAAACTCACTAGGTCTATCCTCTTCTTTGTTTGGATTCCTACTCGAATGTGGGAAATTGATAAAGCGTTGCTAGCATTAAATTGTTGGCAGTAGGTAAGATCAAAAAATTTGAAAAATGTACATATTGTCACAACTTTGATCTATATAACACCACTATTGTAATATACTTCCCTGAAGAACATAATATAAATTCTCATTTTTTTAAATATCTTACTTATTTTTGTTTTTTTCAGTATGTGCCTCTTTTAGCTTTTTTGTTCATTTTTTGCTAATCAAATGCATTTTTCGAAAGCTTAATTTTTCCTTTTACCAAACAACTAAAAATATGAGCTAAAATCATTTTACATGAAAAATAGTTTTCTAGAAAAATGATTTTCAACCCTACCAAACACACCCTTAATATTGATTAAGTTTTCTAAATCTTCACTTGGTAAAATTCTGAAAGTTTTTATGCATGCTTTCAATTCTTTCCCTCTAATTAAAGGGTGCTGATTGCACTTGTGTATCCCTTAGTTTTGGCACTCTTTTGATACACGGCATCATCTTGAGGTGTCTTGGCCGTTGACATGTTCTCTTTTCACTTTCTCTATCATAACTAATTAGTTTTAAGAACCCATGTAAAAATGTGCAATACGTCTATCATACTCCTGAGAACATATGTTCTACAAGCCACATCATCAAATATATATTAAGAAAATAAATATATGACAAATACACGCGTGAAATATATATATATGTGGATAACGAGAGTATGTGCTCCCGGGAGCACATAAGAAATTGCCAAAAATGTGTGATTTATATATATAATTATGTTTATGCCAAACTATAAGTTTTTTTATTTTTAATTGAAAATTTTGATAATTCTCCTTATGATCAATACATTAATATTTGACAAAACATAAACCACAAATATCATATTATATTCTGTAACCATCATAGTAATTGATTCTTTATTAATAATTATAATTATTATTAAAAATACTAATGTCATGAGATTTGAAATTAGGATTATACATAGCTTTGAAAATTAGAATCTTTTATTTATCAAGATCTTTATTAACAACTTTAGGATTATCAACCATTGCCAATTTTTTTGGTAATATTCAAAATCAGAATCTTTTATTATGTATATTTTTTAAAATTGAAAAAAAAAATAATAATATTGGAGGTGCCAAAAAGGAAATCAAAATGATATTTCAAGACTCTTCTAATAATGTGGATGGAAGAAAAATAAAAGGGGGTCAATTTATGTGATAGTGATACGGAGCAAATGGAGAACATATATATTTATATAGATAGATGGTTCGAGTTCGCATTGATCTAGCACTGATTAGAAAGAGGATATTGGATTATACAAATTAAAACTAATCAACATAGGTTACTTCAAATGGTTTAACATTTGTTCCCTTTAAATTATAAGATTTCTAGTTAAAGTCATGTAAATGGAGAAAATCTGTAATGGGAGAGCTTTATACCTTGTTAAGCCAATAGTAACTCAACTCCAGTGAAATGAAAAATTCAATACCAAAAAGAAAATAAAATCATCTTTACTTGTAAGGACTACGTAAAAAAAAAATTCTATTGTTTAGGATAATATTACTAATTAATAATTAAGAAGAAAATATAGATTTTTCAGTGATGATTTCCTAAAGTAGGCTATGTTTTTATTGGGTTATAAAATTAATATTCCTTTTATTTTGAACTCATACCAAAGAATATGTCTTTTTTTTGTTTTAAAATTAAATCACTTTAGACGCTATTATTATCATGTCTAATTTCATTAATGTTTAATAAGCTTCTTCGATTTATTTATTGCCTTTTTAAAATCATTTATTTGGTATAGATAGTTACTTTTTCAAATTTAATTAAATTCTTAATTACATTTAGTTGTCTCATTAACGGGAAAGGTGTCTTATATATGTAGCTCTTAAATTTTGTTTTCTTTTGAAAAGAGTAAGTACATCTGTACTTAAGCAGTCTTTCTCACAAAAGTTCTATCTAAATTGTCATCATATAAAGAGAGAAGAAAATAAGATGAATGACTAGAAGACCAAAGAACTAGATAAGTAATGAAGTGACCAAAATGTGTCACCCAATCAACTGCAACATTCCCTTCCTTAAAAATGTGGTGAACTAAAATACTTGTGCCCGCTTCGATGAGCTCCTTAATATCCTAATGATGAAATGAACTTGCCAAGGAGCTTGAATTTTCCCATTTATATGATCAATCATGATCTTCTTGTCACCCGCAATTTGGATATATTTGTACCCAACCTTTATAGCCTCGTGAAGTCATTACCTTAATGTCATTGCTTCGGTCACTATAATGGATGAGTTGCCAAAGTTGGACACTCCTGCTTGGAGTAGTTTTCCTTTTAGTCACACACTAGAAATCCTACATCCGCACTATTTCTAATGGGGGAGCCATTCCAGTTTAATATATCCTCCCTTTGGTTTATT
Source organism: Selenicereus undatus (assembly GCA_017589665.1). NCBI lineage: Eukaryota > Viridiplantae > Streptophyta > Magnoliopsida > Caryophyllales > Cactaceae > Selenicereus > Selenicereus undatus. The sequence goes on from JACYFF010019584.1 coordinate 82,483,588, forward strand.
CCATCTGACGACAGGCAATCCCGTTTGGTGATCATGTGTGGTTGTTGGTGTTGCCAGTTTGTCAACATGAAGCGTGATCAAGATCTTCATTCAGCACTTGCATACTTTGCTCTAATAAATGTTTGGATCAGATTGAAGAGGTTCAGTGAGTCATAAAAGTACCCCACCATTAATCTCCCCCTTTAGAGTATAAAATCCGATTTTTTAAAGTTCGGAAAGTACCCCACCATTAATCTCCCCCTTTAGAGTATACAATCCCCTTTACTGTCAAGTACACCACCTCCGCGAGTCAAGTACACCACCACCACCATATTACTATTATATAATCTTACTTATCTGGGGTTAGGCACTAGAAAAGATATGACCATCAGGCATAAGACGATACGATTTCAATACTCGTACCGTACTAGACAAATCCCCACCATTGCCTATTCCCATCTTTCCTGTAAGTGGCGTCGATCCTTATAGGATACACAGCCAAAAGCTTACATAGGATGGGTTGATAAGTGAGAGAGATACTTTATCCATTATATTCTTGATAAACAGACCAGTTCATAGGGGAGTTACGCCCATACTTATTGATTTATAGGGGAGGAACGCCCATACTTCTAGATTTATAGGGGAGTTACGCCCATACTTATTGATTTATAGGGGAGTTACGCCCATACTTATATATTTATAGGGGAGGAACGCCCATACTTATAGATAGGCTTAATATAGATATGGGTAATCTCAATATTCATAGGGGAAGTTTGCTGAAACTGATAGATAGGGGTAATAGTTATATTCATAGGGGAAGTTTGCTGAAACTGATAGATAGGGGTAATAGTAATATTCATAGGGGAAGTTTGCTGATTGATAGGGCCAGAACGCCCAATAGAAGTAATAGCTATTATTAATACATACTCCAGGACTCCGGAACACTCGGAGGGAGTGCTCCTCACCCGATATTTCTCTCCTCTTAGGGACTCCACAAAAAGATTAACAAATTTATGAAAATAGAGCTAACTCCTAGTGAGAAGATTTGAAGAAGAAAATAATATCATTACCATCCCGATCCCCAGAAACATACAAATTGAGGAATGGTTATACTATGTTTCTTTTTTCGCTTCAATCCACAATTTCTTTACAAAGTGGTAGTTTAAAACGAGAGGATGAATTGTCTTAATCTCTCCCTTACATAGTGGACAGATTGAATCAATATTCATCTCTCTCTTACCAAGCATTCCTCAAAGAGGAAAGACCATTATGAAATATCTGCCAGAGGACGATTTCAAGTGTGGGGGAACATGGCCTTCCAAATCCATTTGCCCTCCCAAATATCATTTCTTGGCATGCATGGCTTAATAGAGCCAGTTGGCCGATTTAGTGGAGATCGATAGATCCATTACCGATGAGGCCCCAACAAGAGGCATCTTTATAGGGTAGATAAGTAGGGCAGTACTGATCAAAGTGATACAAGCTGGGACGGAAGGACTATAGAAAGTTTAGGGACATCTGATGTGGCTCTTACACACAGTTGTATTTTACATGACATTCTACCTAACTTTTAAATATATATATAGTAGTGATATACCTGCTGTGGATATATTCATGTTATATTGTTGATCAAAAATTTTATGGGATTACACATTTGTAATGATTGCAATAATTTTTTCCTATAAATATCATCAAACTTTAATTAGAAAAATGCTCTATCCTCCTTTAAAAATCATTGCACTTTTTTTTATCCAAATGTTACGTATGATGGATATACATGAAGTTAATAAGTGCTATCCAAATAATCTAATTCAATGGAATTCTAGTTGGGTAAAGTCGACCAGACACGATTACCAATCATAAACTGAAACAAAATAAGGAGGATTTGGTACATATTTTCAACCCCTTTAATTAAATGGTTTGATACATTTACCCATTTAATTAAAAGAATAAGGTTCTGGTTGAGATTCTCAACATGAAAAAATACTTGTTTTATCTATTTAATTTAAAAAGTTAAACAAGTCAACTAGTTTAATTAAACGGGATGATTTATCCGTTTATCATTTGCCCATTTACCCTTTTTTAAAATTAAGAACATAAAAATAAATATAGACACAAAAATGTGAATTATAATGAGTTGAGGGAGCTTTAGACAATAATTTCTTGACGTCAAATATAAATTTAATTTTTAATACTATATAATTATGTATTATTTTAAAACCTTAAATGGATAAACTAGTACTAAGATGACCTGAACTTAATGCATTTATCTTAAATGAGGTGAATGAATCAAAATCAGGTTAACCCGTTTAAAAATTAAATAAGTATAGGTTAAGGTTTTCTAACTCGTTAAATAAACGAATTAGGTTTAGTTAAGGAATTTTTAATCAATCTAAGTTTAATATAAATATGAATTCGACCTGATCTGGCCTATTTTCTAGCCAATTGGAATCAATACAAGTGATAGATTTTGTTCACAAACTATTGGGTGCAACCGGGTGGACATTTCATTTGCCCAACTAAGGCCACAATATTTTGTTTATGGGTCATAGTTTTGGGCTTTCGTCTCTTGCTTTGTTTTGAAAAAAAAGAGATATTTTCACAACTCAAATCAAGCTTGTTGTATGTGTGTTTTCTTTCGCATTTTTCTTTGTTCACTTGCTCTATTTAGATATTGGTCGCTATTGATCTTGAATATTCTTTAAACACGAGTTCTTCTTCAAGTTTAATTATGCTATTGTCGGTCTTTGTTCTTGTTTCAATTTTGGAATTTGTGTGTTATAATTTGTGTTCTGATGACCTAATTTCAAGATTTTCAAATTGGATTTCCTTCATTGTTATGATTTTGTGTTCTGAAAAATATAATGTAGTTGGAGGTTTGAATGTATATGTGACTTTTTTATTTGTTGATTCCCATTGTTTGTTAGAGTGATTGTTTTTTTGGTTTGAGTTGTATTTTGTTATTTCTAATTGTTTAATGGTTAATATACAATGTTAAGAATATCTTTTTTCGTTTGAGGTTTGAATATACTTCATTCTCAGCAAATTTTAGCTTGCCTAATAGAAAAAACAATAGCTCACTATAATCAGTTTTGTGCCCACCAAATATAGTTGTTAGCTCACTAGAAAAAGAAATGTGTTTAGCTCACTAATTTCAATTTGTACTGAGCAATTATACACTTTAGCTCACTATAAAAATTATGTTTGCTTTTGCAGAGCACTTATATGCTCATTACCAAAAAAAAAAAAATTTCATTTCACCAAAAGAAATATGTTTAGCTCACTAGCATTCAACTTGTGCCCACCAATTAAGTAGTCTAGCTCACTACAAAAATTATGTTTGTCTTACTGGAAAAATAATAGCTCACTATAGTTAGTTTTGTGCTTACTAAATATAGTTGTTAGCTTACTAAAAAAACAAAATATGTTTAGCTCACTAAGTTTAGTTTGTGCTAATCAATTATACACTTTAGCTCAATATAAAAATTATGTTTGCTTTTGCATAGCACTTTTTTGCTCACTAAAAAAAATAAGAGTTCATTTCACTAAAAAACATGTTTAGCTCACTAGAATTCAGGTTGTGCTCACCAATTATGCAGTCTAGCTCACTACAAAAATTATGCTTGTTTTTACATACGATTCTTCATTTTTGCTGTCTACATTAGATCAGTTTGCTGCTAAGGTCATTGATGTTAGTGAGTATGTTAGAGTTTTCTCTAATCCTGTTGGTGTTTTGAAAGGGAAAGATATGGCTTCTAAGTGCAATTGTATTGTGCCGGATGATAGCAATATTTTGGTTGTTATGTCTAATTTTGTTATGGCTTATAAGGGGAAATGTATGGGTATTGATGCTAAATGTGTTATTGAAAAGAAGGATGTTGATGAATAAAAAACTATTGGTAAAATGGTTAGTTCTTTAGATGTAGTATTTGAGGTATGCAATGAGTATGCTTTTCGTAAGGGGATTTCTATAAGATGTGATAAGTTGAAGAGAAGAGAGGGTTCACAAGAGGTGTGTTCGAGGGAGTTTTATTGGAGCAAACAAGGTTTTAAAAGGCGTCCTAGAAAAAAGATAAAGCATTTGCTAAACGGAGCCATAGGTGCAATTATAACGCTAGGGCTACTTTTTACATTGAAGCTAATGGTGAATGGCTTTGTAAGAAGCATGACATGATTCATAATCGTGAATTGCTTTTGGAAGATGAGATTCATAAGCTAAGGTTGCATAAAAAATTGAGAAAGTTCATGTTAATTATTTCCAAGGATGAGGAAAAATGATATGAAAGTTTCTCATGCTTATAAGCTTCTAAGATATGAGGTTGGGGGTCTCCCATTATTCGAGTTTAGTAAAAGAGATGCCTCCAACAGTGATGCAAATGAAGTCAAAAGGACTTCAAATGAGGGTGATGCCAATCATTGATGTGCGTATTAGAAAATAGGTGTGTCAATGAGGAAGATTTTTCTATAAGTTTAAATTTGGATGAAGATAATTGTGTGATGAGCTTCTTTTGGAGATATTTGCAAATGAAATTTGATTATTTATTGGTTTCTGATCTCCTTTTATTTGACATGACATATAGAATCAACCGTTATGAGATGATATACACACTTTTTGCTTGTGTGAATCACCAAGGGAAGAATGTTATGGTTGAATGTGGGTTCTTGATGAATGAGAAGGTTGAGAGTTTTGTTTGGTTATTAGAAACATTTTTGGAAGCTATGGATAATATGTAGCCTAAAACTATGATGATGGATCAAATATTTTCTATGGCAAATGCTATTGAAAAGGTATTCCCTTTGGCAAAGCATAGGTTGTGTACTTAGCATATATTAGAGAATTGAAAAAAGAATATTGGTCATCTTAGGGTTTTGGGTGGGTTTATTGTTACGTTTGACCATGTTTTGATGAGATGTGATACAGAAGCAGAGTTTAATTTTTGTTGGAATAGGTGAGCTCCTTCTGTTACTATTTTTATTCTCTTCCCACCAAGGTTAGATGTTTTTGCTCACTGACTTATTACTTTCTGCTCACTCTGTTTTAACTGTGTTAAGCTAGTTGAGAGTATAAATGTGCTAAAAATACTTGGTTGGCTAGATTGTATCGGTTGAAAGAAAAATGGTGTCCAAAGTTTTACAAGGCCATTTTTTCTAGCGGCATCTTATCGTCACAGAGAAGTGAGTCTACAAATACTTCTTTGTCAAAATCAGTCAATGCTACTTGTAGTTTATTTGATTTTTACAATGCATTTTGTGATTTTGTGATTGAGTGGAGGATTAAGGAGAATGATAAGAAAGTGAAGAATAAGAACGGGTCCCCTGAGATGTATTTGTCACATATTAGCCTTTTACAGCATGCTTTGAAAATCTATACAAACAACTTGTACAAAGTTTTTGAGAATGAATACATTAAATATGAACTGTGCTGTTAAGATGTGCTCAGCTCAATTGAGACTCTTTGTGGTACATAGCATACATATATTGTCTATAAGAAGCGGTTTTCGAAGAAATTTGGGTTTGTGGTAAGTTTAACCTTCCAGATCAAAATATTATTTGTGACTGTAAGAAGTACATTAAGAGTGGTATTCTTTGTTGCCACTGTTTGCGTATTTTCAATGTTCATTGTGTGCCTAAAGTCCCTGATCAATATATTATGAAATGATGGACTAGGCTAGCTAGACCCCCTCAAGCTGTAGAAGAAGCTTCAAGTATTAATGTTATTGGTGTTCCTGGTTCCATATGGAGAGTTCACATGCATAGACAGTTTGGGTCCCTTCTTCTTTCAGGTGAAGGTAATGTCCAAGCAAGGAAGTTGTATGAAGAAACTTTTGGCAAGTTAAAGGTTGATGTTGGTGTTGTTATGGGCTCAGTTTATGTTTTTGAGGCAGAAAATGATCAACAGGCTAGTGCCAGTAATCAAATCATTTGTAACCTTAAGGGTTTTAGAAAGAAAGGTCCAAGGAATGTAAGGAGGAACAATATGCTGAAGAAGATGGCAAACATTGTAAGACCAAGGAAGGGAAGGTTTTGTTTAAGGAATGGAAGAGATGTATCACAACCTTAGGTTATTTTTTTATTTTTTTTTGTTTAACAATCTCAGTGAATAAGTTATATTTCTCATAGTAATATCTTTTGCAGTTTACTTAAATTGTTGATAGGCTTACCAAAAATATATTGTGTTTTTGGCTCATTAAAAATGTTGATGCACTCACTAATATTGTGTATTTGCTCACTAAAATTGAACATTAGCTTAGTACATTTTTCAGTGCTCACAATGTTAGTCATATAGGTTTCGCTCACTAAATTGGTAAATTGGCTCACTAAACATTTGTATGCTCCCTAAAAATATATTTTTCCTGTGATTGTTTAAGTTCTTCCTCCAAGTGCATCTAACCAGCAGTAGATACTATTGATATGTATATAGTATTTGGTTTGATTTTTGATGAAAGGTTGATACAACCAAATGGAGATAGCATTCTTACCAATTAGCTAAATCCTCATTTTGAAGCTGCTGGCATTCAAGAGTAATTTTTTCCATGCCTTTTTTCTTGCTCTTGCAAGAGATGTTTTTTTTATGTGAGTTGGAGTTTTTATGGTAATATAAATATAAATGAATATGTTAATTTATTGCGTGAAACTGGTTAGTTGTGAATCCAGTACGAAATTTTTATCAGTAAATGACTTTTATTTTTGGTACGATTATAGTGTTTTGATTTTTTTTTATGATTTTCTTTCATGCTCTCTAAAAATTATATTTTGCTCACTATAAGTCATGTGTCTTATGCAGGGTTGAAGAAATTACATTGACTTTTAGCATTAATGACGATTTTACATCTAGCACATACAATAGTTTTTGTTGTAATTCAACTTTAAATTTGTGGTGGATTAATAAATTGTGAACTTTTATTTTTCTTCATTATGATGTTTTTTGTTTTCTTATGTGATGAGATTTATATATCTTTTTAAATTTAGTAAATCATTTGGAATACTTTTAAAGTTTGTATTATGTTGCTCACTGTTGAAGTATCACAGCTTACTAGTTTTGTCCTTTAGCTCAGTAGAATTTACAAAACTATTTGTACCTTTTTTTGGTGATTTAACATTATAAAAGAATAGTATTTGTTAATAATGAGATTGTGCACACTACAATATATGAAACACTTTGGTAATAATAGTTGTAAGTTTATATATATTAGCGTCTAGATTAGTTTATGTTGTTGCTCATTTTAGAATCCTTTGCGCTTAGGGGTTTTCCCTTCTAGCTGAGTAGATGTTATAATTTTTTCTTTTTTTTTTTGGCTTTAGTGATTGAATATTAAGGCTCTGTTCTATTTCGCATTTTTGAGGATTTAACTAAAAGCTTACATCTCCTTACAGTTTCTTACATCTCTTTACAGCTCCTTACATCATTAACATAATTCTTACATCTTCTTACATCTTCTTACATGTCCTTACATCTTCTTACATGTCCTTACATCTTCTTACATCTCCTTACTTCCTATATAGATTTTCTATAACATTCATTTATTTTAATTATAGAAATATGTATACTTTTTAATTATGCTACCAATTTGCAAAATTTGTAAATATCTTATAAACGCAACATTTACATAAACATAAAAACATGATGTAACGATGTAAATTATATTTGAGTTTCGACATGAATAATATATGTTATTATAGTAGACGAAGGAGTATGGTAGAGGAGGGTGTTTAGTTGATATAAATCTGGGTAGGTTTCTTTAGGAAAAGTAGAAATTAGTTAGGCAAAAGTAGTGTTGGGTATTAAAATTTCTAAAGCCTCCTATCAGCCCCTTTAAGTTCTCATCTTTCGTTTCTATTTTTTTTTTAATTTTAGAAGGTAATATTTAATTTTTGGTTGTTTAATATAACTATACAATTTTCGTATTTTAAGCATTGCTAAATAATGTTTTAAGGGTTTATTTATAAAATTTCTTGGTAACAATATTGACGATACATTTACATTTAAAATTATTTACTTAAAATGGGATTTTATTTTAAGAGCTGCATTCAATTTTGTCAAAAAAAAATTGTGTTTTTTGTTATACTTTGTTTATTGGATCAAACTAATGTAAACATAAAAAATCACATCAAGTGTACGCAATTTTCTTGACAAAATTTATGGGGTTTAATATATTTTATTTTTATGTAACTAACTTAGATAATGGTTTATTTTTAGTAAGTTTATTATCTTAATATTATTGTTTCTCATTCAAAATGTTCTTTGTAAAACAAACATATTTCGTTTTAATTATATTAAAAAATATTTTTTTTACTGATGGTATCAAATTTTAGTTGTAAATATGACTAATATATCATAATTATCACAAATTATCATATACAACTCTTCAATTATTCAACAACTCCTTACATCTATCCTTACAACTCCTTACATCTTCTTCCAACTCTTTATGTCTTCTTACAGCTTTTTACAGCTTCTTACAACTCCTTACAGCTCCTTACACCTTCTTATAGTTCCTCACATTTTTTTACAGCTTACAGATGTATCTTATCGTGAAATAGGACATGCCCTAAATGTTCTATAATAATACTTCACCATCATTAAGTTTAAGCATGCTAAAGGATATGAAATATTTAATATTAGTGTGCATATGATAGTATTGTCTATATTAGCTCTAGAAGTTAGCCTAACTAAAGCAATGTCAGTGTGGAAGAACTTGATCATACCTCAAGTTTCATTACTTATGCTTCTAGCATTGGATTTTGGTTTGCATTTGCATTCATTTGTGCCTCTTGTTTATCATGGAACTCATTTGCCAACCTTTTCACTCTATTCTTGTATATATTTTCTTCATTATTTATGACCTCATAATAGTACCGTGCTCTCGTTACAAAAAGAAGATTCTTGTCCTAAAAAAAAAAAGTATGCAAAGTTATTATGGATATATTTATTGTTCTTATGTGTTATATTTATTTCAAGACATTTTTGATGACTTACTTTATTCTTTTTGAAACTACATTGTTATTTATCTGTCTGTGAAAGTATGATGCAATGTGCCTCATGCATAATATCCTACTGTCTATGATATTATTTGTTGTTCTCCACATTATTTTCATTTGTACTGCTTGTGTACAATCATTTTTGTCAGTTTGCTTGTGTACAATCATTTGTTCTAGTTTGTCAATATATTACAATCCAAATAGTTCCCCATCAAATATTTTTAGCTCACTAAATATGTTTGTCAACTTAATAAGTATGTGTGTTATCTTACTAAGCATATGATTGATAAAAAGACAACAGTTTGTCCAACATTTATTTCCAGCTCACTAAATATGTTTGTCAACTCACTAAATATGTTTGTCAGCTTGTCTAGTATTTTTTTTTTTTAGCTCACTCGAAGACATGTATAGCGCACTAATAGACATAGCAGATAAAAACAAAATATTGATCTAGTAAATAAGTTCAGCTTACTAACTATTTGTCTAGCAAACAAGTTCAACAAAGTAATTATGTTTCCAAGTTACTAGAACATATGTAAGCCTCTCCAAGATACAAGGTTAATATAAACACTAGTAACTTCCCAACTCCCTGGTGATGTTCCTTAGCAAATAAGTTCAGCTCACTAATAATGTTCCTTAACTCACTAGAACACTTACACAAGTATGGCTCACTAAGAGACGTTGGCAATATAAACAGTAGCAAATGCCCTGAAATACTTTCAAGTCACTAAAGTATAGTTTCAATTCACTAACGATATTCCTCAGCAAATGCAATTGTTGATTTATTCAAAATTAAATGAATGAGTAAAAATTTCAAACATACCACTAATACATGCATTTCACCATAAGTGCTTTTGTATGAAGCTATTATGTGCAAGTTGTTCATTATGTCAAGCTTCTTCTTTCTTTAAATCGAAGCAGAAGATGAAGAAGCGCTTCTTGTGACATACCGGAAAGAACACTTACAAATTAGAAGATGAATGATATCATATAATGTGGTAGTCTAATTCATAATTAAATGTATTATAATAGTAGCTACCAGTTGCAACTGTTCAGCTGTTATCCATTTGTCACTTCTCTAAAATTCTCTCATGAGTATTGTTTCAAAGTCAATATACCTCTCCTATTCTGATTTTGCTACGTTTATATTGGGGTCCAAGTTGGCTACGTTTTTGCATTAGTATTAGTAAATGTTTAAGTATTTGAATACATGAATTGAAATAAGATGTAATTACCATTGTATCAATCAGTGTAGAAAATCTTCTTAGAGAGCCTTCACTTCTTTTTCTCTCCAAGTTGTTGAGTACAGCAGCCCAAAAATTAGCCACATTTACATCAATGTATTCCCTTGGATGCATGGTTGGCAAGTGATATTGATTTACAACATGTGTTTCGATGTCAAACAATTCTTTACTGATATAATATCAAAAGAAAAAAAAATGTGAGTTTTACAATCAGTGTAGCTTATGTTTTGTCAGTATTTCCTATTATTATTTTTTTAAATATAGGAGTTTCATGCTTCCTTAGAATCAATGTCCTCTAATTGATGAAAGATATAATTAACGACCATCTTCTCCTACCTTGACAATTCCCCTGTAGGCTTTGTGATTCTTTCCACAAAAGGTGAGCAGTAGGGTTCTGTCAAGGGTCCTTTGTCTCTATTTGGTTGATGTCTTGTCTTCTTGCCATGCCCTTGTTCTGCAAAACATTACACCATAGTTCATTGTAACATAGTTCACTAAATACATATTATGGCTTACTTCTGGTCTGGCTGTAGCTCACTACACAGCTTCCAACTCACTAAAATAGACTAATGTTGCTAGAGATATCTAAAAATGATGTGTGCTCATTAAAAATGAGTCATTGTAGCTCACTATAATAGACAATTATCAACTATCAACAAGTGCCCCATAACTCACTAAAAATGATGTTTTGTTCACTAAAATATATGTTGTGCTCACTAAAAATAATGTTTATGCTCACTAAAAATGCATGCTGGCTCACTAAAATAGACTAATGTTCACTACCAATAAGTCATCTTTGCATGGTAGAGCCATCTAAAACTAATATGTGCTCACTAAAAGTGTCATTCTAGCTCATTATAACAGACAATTGTCAACTGTCATTAAGTTCCCCATACTTCACTAAAAATGATGTTCTACTCACAAAAAATAATATTCTGCTCACTAAAATTAATGTTTTGTTCACTATGATTTATTCAATTTTCAAAATCATTATCAACTTTATTTGTTATTATCTTCTTGTCATCTTCTTTTCCAAGGGATTTTTGCTTTGTTTGCTCACTTTCTGTTGCTTATTGTCATCCTGTTTCATTCTTTTTTTGGCAATAGATGAATTTCTTATGACTATGCCATCCTTGTCCATCGGCTCTATCTGTGTCTCTAGCAGGGGTGGTGGTGTCTCAATTGTCTTTGGTGGTTATTGTGTCTCAAGAGCTTGTAGTGGCTGTGGGGGTCGTGTCTCAAGTGTTGGTGGGAGTGGTGGTGTATCAAGTGCTTTTGTGGGTGGGGAGGGTGGTGATGTCTGAAGTTTTTGTGGGGGTACGGGTGGTGGTGATGTCTGAAGTGTTGCTAGGGGTGTTGATGCTAGAGAAGTTAGACTTTGCCTGTCATCAATCAACTTGAAACTTGAGAAGTCATTGTCCCTTTTTCTAGATCTTAGGCCTTTTTCTTCTTGGACTTGTGGCTTTTGGGCTGCTGGTAATTTTTTTGTACTTGATAGAAGCATTCTGAAATTCAGTTATTATCTATAGTACAATACCTCTATTCCACCATTCATAATCACAATTGTCAACTATCATTCCCCACCCCTTGATTGTTGAGCATTGTCTCTCAATAGTCCACCTTCTAAGGAAAATTTTGTTAAGATATAGCATCTACAAGGGACACGTTTATTCAAATCAATTTAGTAAATGTTGTGTGGATAAAAAGAGGCACTATTTGTGACTGTAATACATATTTTAAGTTAAGAAAAGCAATAATATTTAGTTATTAAAAAAAACTTTCTGCTTACTAACATAGAAATACTGCTCACTAAAAATGCATACTACCTTGCTAAAGTAGACTAATGTTCACTAGCACCAAGTCCTCTTTTCTTGCTGCTATAGCTATCTAAAAGTAATGTGTGCTCACTAAAAGTGTCATTCTAGCTCAATGTAGCAAACAATTGTCAACTATCAACAAGTTCCCCATAACTCACTAAAAATGATGTGTTGCTCACTAAAATACGTGTTCTGCTCACTAAAAATGTAGTCTAGCTCCCTAAAATAAACTAATGTTCACTACCAACAAGCCCTATTTGGTTTTTCCTATAGCTATGTAAAAGTGATGTGTGCACATTTCAAAATTGTCATTCTAGCTCACTATAACCAACAATTGTCAACTACCAACAAGTGTCCCATAACTCGCTAAAAATGATCTTCTCCTTACTAAAAATAATATTCTGCTTACTAAAAATATATGTTCTGCTCACTAAAATGTAGACTAGCTCATTAAAAACATGTTTAGTAGATTAACTGATAAAAAAGGAGCTTACCATCAAGAATAGAATAGGGTCATCAAAGTTTGAAGATCTGTTTTTGATAGATTCACACAATCTATCAATGGTGTCTCGACACCAACCAATTGTCACTATGCCTCCAACATTTGCAACATTCTTAACAAAATAAGGGCACAATGTATATTCTTCGATCCATTGAAGAAATAGGACACCATGTATGAAACAAAATTTCTTTTAAAATTTCCCCTACATCAATCTGGTTCAGTATGTACTATGGCATTTGGCTAAGCTTTGGTGTCCCATCTTAAAGATTTCATTCCTTGCTCCATGTTGAAAGGACATCATTGTATTCAGAGTCTTTTGGCTTATTGCCATAAAACTCTTCAACCTTCCTTCTACCAATTGGGAGTGCAAATGTGAGATACACATCCATTGGTGTTGTCTCTATCTTCTGCTCAGCGGTTATGTACAGTGTCACTGATTAGGGGTCAAAGTTATCCACAAGCCATTTGCATAGATCCCCTGGTAATTCAGTTACTTACAACTCTAAGGATCCTCCAAAACCCATATCCCATATTGCTTGCTTCTGTGTCTCATTGAACTTGTCTATCATTGCAAAAAACCCTAGTGGCAACATTCTGGCCTAGAAAATCTTCTTATATTTTATGTCTATATCTGCAGGTTTTTGTACAGGCTTGAGATCTGGAACGCCAATGCTGGTATTTTCTTGTTGTTGTAGAGATTTATTTTGATGATCAGGTTGCACAATAGAAAGTTGTCCACGCTTTGGAGGGCTTAGATTTTTATTTGACAATCATACTTTCTTTTTCAGCTTTAGTTCTACTACATTTCTTTGATCTCATTTGGAGTTGCTTTGTGCTAGGTTTTGATGATTATTTTATTTACTTGGTTCTTTTGATCAATCCTTCATCGTCAGACTCAGTTTCGTCTTCATGCCCATATGGAGGCCTTTTATAAGTTGAGTCCTCTACAGTGTCATCTATTTCTTCTAAAATTTGTCAATGAATGTCTGTGACTATTTTCTCTTAGCTTTCTTCAGCAATGTTTTTTAGCACTCTTGCATAATCTTCAGATTTGTTTGCTCGGTCTTCTTTGTCTCCTTTTTTTTGTTTGTTTCTCCACCACATTCTGTTTTTTTTTTCTCCTGTGGCATCTTTTTCTTGAGTTGGTTCTACTATTTTCTCTGAAGTCTTGTCTACCTTTTCTGGTTCACTGGCTTTTGATTCTTCCATAGTAGGTACATTTTGTTTTCAGACTCAGTTGTTGGTGATGCTTACATTTGTTCATCTTCTAAACTTATTGGAGTGTTACAAATGTTTCCATTCTTTCGTACTTCTTGTTTCATCCTTCTCTTCTTTGTAGTATTACTTGGTGAGCTGATTTTCCCTTTAGAGCTTTTTTCTTTTGGTGTGGACACTTTTTCATGCTCTTTTTTAGTGGGGGATTTGGTTACTATTGCTAGCATAGTAGGATTGTTCTCATGTTATGGAGTATGTTCTTCATTTGCTGCAGTGTAATGTGGAGCTGCTTTGTTTGTTTCTTTTGCAGCTGTACATGGTACATTATATAAATAAACAAGATGCATTTTTAATACTGCTCACCAAATATTTCACATAGCTCACCAGAACATAATGTATGGCTCACTACATGTGCAATAGTTAACCCAATGTGGAGCTCCCTATATATGGTTACAACTCACTACACTTTCTGCTCACTAAAATAAATTATCTACTCAATAGAAATGCAATTCTGTTCACTAAATATAAATTCAGAAAATATGGATTACTTGCTGACTAAAGTATGACATGAACTCACTACATATATGACATAATTTACCAAAACACATTGGAAAGCTTAACTACACATGATACATTATACTAACAAACAAGATGCACTTTTAATACTGCTCACTAGATATATAAAATAGCTCACCAAAACATAATGCATAGCTCACTAAATGTGCACTACTTAAAGTAATCTAGAGCTCTATAAAAATCTTCACAATTTCCCTACAATTTGTGCTCACTAAAATCAACAATCTGCTCACTAAATATGCAATTCAGCTCACTAAATATAAACTTACAAAATATAGACCTACATTGTCCTGCACTAATAGTAATATCCTCTTCCATTCCTTCATTTGTGTCACATTTCTTATTTGCTTTCTTCTTCATTTCTGTTGGAGTTGTTTTCTTTGGACTTTAATTAAAAAGAAAAATGTAAAATTTGGTATAGTGAAAGTATTATATTGTGTGTGTTGGATATTTGAAGTGTAATTACCTCAAGTACACTTCATCAGAAGAAATGTCTTAGACTACTTCCATAATAATATCTTGAGGGTTCATGCTGGGACCTTCTGTCTTTGATCTATCAATAATATTATAAGTAATGTTAATATTACATTTGAGTGTACATGGGAAGTTGTACACTAAGAACAAGTCATATCTAGCCAGAATATAAGGTACAGCTCATTAAAGCATGTTGGTTAAAGAAATTTATGCTGACCTAGGGTATTTTCATTGTGATAGCAGAAAAGCATTTGGCTAATTTAATGCTCACTGCATATTTTGATAGCTCAGTAAAACAACACATATAACTCACTAACATGCATATGATGTGCATAATGAGTTGTTCTGATTTTTTTTTTGTTTTCTGTAGAATTATAGATAAATGTGTTTTGCATAAACAGCAACAGATTACACGTTTTATTCCCATTATGTTGTCAGAAAAAACAAATGTTTGATTTACTGCTCATTAAATTTGTATGCTTACTCACTAGAACATCATATGTCACTCACTAAAACGCATATAAATGTGTAGAATAACTATCTTTGAATTTCTGTTCTCTTTTTTTTTGGTACAATTATAGGTAAAATTGGTTTGCATGAATTATACGTAACATATTAAGTGTTCTGCTATAATAGTGGTACCAGAAAAGCAATTTTATTTTTCATAAAGTGCATATTAGGTTTTAACATTTTCGGAATACCTTCTTTGATGAGATTTTCCTTCATCGCTTACATATCTCTTCTTTGATGCTTCTCTATAGTCAGTTTTCATCTACAAGCATTGTAAATAAACCCTAGAATCTCATTTCGTCCAAGTAGATTCAGTGTTTTTGTTCGAACATGCAAATTAATTGCATTTTGTTGATAAATCTTCCATCAAAATGCATCCTTCAAGCTTCAGGAATGATTTGTAGAAGATTGTTGGCTAGAATTTGTGAAAAATCACGGCAGAATTTCACCAAATTGAACACGAATATGAGCAGTTTTTGGAGAGATAGTGAGGGCAGTTTGTGAGTTTTTTCCTGAGGTTTAAAATGGCAGGTTTTTTGAGCAATTTTTTTGCTTTTAATATTGTTTTAATATTGCTTTTGACATGGCGCTATGTGGGATAATAGTGGAATCGGTTGTACATTTGGAAATGTACAATCAGTTGGACCATATAGCAATTGGATTTTGTTAAGACATAAATTAATCTCAATTCTTCAATTTAACTTCAATTTCCGCATAGATCTCTACATACGTGTTAATCTATGTATGTTAATAAACTTACATATATGTATATAAAATTGGAAAAAAAAAAAGATGGATATCGTGGATGTGTACATAATGTTATAATAAAACACAATATAATAATTACGTACAATTTTCTTAAATGCACACAACCAAAAACAAATGAAGTTGCTCGTTTGTTTGTTGTCATTTCCATTTGTTTGATTGTGTGCAAAGGACGGGCTTTATTGGTAACTAGGGATAGCCGTGGTTTAGCTTTGGGTCGAGTCCACCTAGACTCAAACGCATTTAATTATTTTTTGATCTGGATGTAAATTCGATCCAAACCCGTGGATTCCAATTAGATGTGTTCAAAACTACCTATAATCAAAAACGCAAACCAAAAAACCGTGAATCGACTCGAAATATTGGGTATCTGAATGATATATTTAAAATTTTTGGTTCTGGTACCCAAGCTCGATATTTTTTTTGGTTTTCGATTTGGATACAATTCAAATGTTTCGTAAATTTGCGTACGCGAAACTTTTTTTTATTTTTTCAAAAACTTGTTTTTTGAAATCTTCCCTTCCCTAAAGACTTTGTAAGGTGAATATCCCCAAGCCCCAAGAAAACAAGTACTTTGACTTTGTTGCATTTTTTTGTTTGCATGTCTAGATCTTCTAGAAGACTTTGTTGCATCTGGATAGTGGGTTGGAACGAATATGAAGTTAGTAAGTTTCCGTCTTACAGAGGTGACAAGTCATTGAAATGTGCATGATAGTATGTACAGAGACCACATTGTGTGATAATATCAAGTGTTAGTTGGCTCAATATAGCAATGTTTTATAGCATAAATTGTAGCAGTTATGGATACAAAAAAAATTTATTAGACAAAATAGGAAAAACAACATTTTAAAAAAAAAATTCGATTCGGATACGATTTACCATTATGCTGATCCGAAATTTCAAGTACCCGAACCATGAACACCCCTAACACCAACCCTTGGGTCTATGCGTCCTTACCCGGTCCAGACCATTTTTATGTTTGGAGAGCTAGCAACTTTTTTTGCCCTATTCGCTATTTAATATTATTACATATTTTTAGGCTAAGAGAACAAATGTAGTGGCTTGTCAATATGTAACAATGCCGACCGGATGAATGGCGACCACCGAAGGTGGCGTTCGAGTGTGAGAGGGTGCGAGATAGAGCGAGAGTGAGTGAGGAGTAATGAGGGAGCGGATAAGAAAGGCATACAATAGACTTGGTTACTTAAATTAGGGTTTAGTCAATTACTCAGTTCACATATTTTAAAAAGACTTAACAAAAATATTCTTAGGTCTTAAGTGGGTCTCGGGTTAGGTTTGGGTGTTAGTTTTTTAGACCTAAACATAGAGTCGACTTAACGCTACTCAGACCCAAATCCGTTGAGGACCCATCGAGTCTTAATTGACTGAACCTAGACCCCTCAATTTATGGTGGGTTTAGTTGGCCTTAGTTGGATCTGGGACCATACCTATTAGTAGCTTACTGTAGGGACAACATTATAAAATGTATGGACTGTCTAACATGGACAAAATAAGAGATTTTGATTGACATGTGCATAAGTCACTTAATTACTCCATGAATTGCCAATTGATTTTAAATTAAATTTTACACTACTTACTACTATACATCACTTAATTCATTAGAGGTCGATCTACTTAAAATTTAATGGAGGAAGGGAATGAATGTTATCTAGTTGAGCTAAACAACAATAAATGTTGCAGGCTTTTTTGAACATTCAAGTTTTAGGGATCAATAATACGCTACCGTCCAAAGGCGTAACCACAATCTAAAGTTCGCCGGTTAATATATATGGATTTCATTGTGGCATATATCACCCACATCCATCTTTAGCTTTTATCGATTAATAGGATTCACCCGCTATTTACAAAATATCCCATCCATATTTGTCCGTCCATCCTTGTTGAATGAGATAGGATGAATCCGGTGGTAAATCGCTAGAAAATTTTATAAAGAGTTAAGTCAACCTACACAGTTTTTTTTTTTTAAAAAAATGTTAATGATAAACTTCAAGTAGAGATAAAGGAAGTGTTACTTGCATTAGTATGCTTGACAGTAGTTACGTAAAAGGTTGACTATATATATAATCATTCAAACATGGGCAAAGTGCAAGCAAAAGAAAAAGAAAAATTAATTATATTCAAACGTGTGATAATTTGTTTGGCAGTTAAACTGGTGATGGCGCCAGGTAATGAGTGGGCTGGACAATTTCTTATGTGCTCCCGGGAGCACATACTCTCGTTATCCACGTATATATATATTTCACGCGTGTATTTATCATATATTTATTTCTTAATATATATTTGATGATGTGGCTTGTTGGTGCATATGCTCCTAGGAGTATGATAGACGTATTGGAGTGGGCTGGTCCGGGGTATCCCCAGATCCGGCCTAATTTGTCAAGCCCCGCGGATATTATCTACTGATAATCTTTTTTGGTTGGGGGGGGGGGGTGACGGGGAATATAGGAATATTCACCTACTTTTTTGAACGAAATGAAATATATCAATAAATAAATAAATAAAAATGCGATTGTCCAACCTGTCCATCACTGACGGACCCCCTTCTCTTGCAAGCATAAGCCCTAAGCATTGCCAGAATCTCCAACTCCCGGTAGATGATGAGCACCACAAAGGATCATTTAAGTCTTAACTGCACCATACAAGTACCTCAACTTCTATCTTTGTCGCCTAGTAGCCCACGTAGGGTCTGTTAATGTTACAATACAAGAACATTCATAACATGTAATTTTTATAATTGTAATAAAATTTAGCTAAATATATGTCAAAAATACTAAAAAGTTTCGTCTGATCTGCCAAATTAACTAGAATTATGTAGATGATCAGTTTTCATTCCATCATTGTTTTGAGTGTCCCTTGCACATGTAATTTGCATTGTGAATAAATCCATCTGATACCATCGAGCATATCAAGAAGAAGTACAACTATATAGATTGACTTCTAAAGGCATTCTATACAGAAAGTTTTCAACTATTGTTACATTAATATAGTTTTTCAAAAAGTGAACGTTTGTAATCACTGAAACGGAGACTAAGAAAATAAAAACTTTCACGATAAGATAAGCCGAATTTATGATAGCTAAAGCTGAGTAGTAACCAATGGGGTATTTGGGGAATAGAAAGCTCAAACAGAAGTTAAAACCAAAAAACAAAGGAGTGATTTACAAATTATTTTAAAAAAGAAACTTTGAGAAATGCCCAGCTTGACCGTGTCAATCACCCAAACCAAGAGAGATGTTTTCTGTATGGCCACATCGCAAAAAGCCAAGCCCAAGATGACACAGGCGTGTAGCTTAAGTATGGTGGTTGAGGATGGGCCGTAAAAAGAAAACTAGTCCTTGACACTTTAATCTACACATCACATTATTCCAGCCTAAAAAGTGGCAATCTGGGTGTCTTTTAAATTATGCATTAAAGTTGGAACAAGTTGGGTTTTGGTTGAACTGGGTATCTAGTCCATTCTGCATGCTGGTGGGTTGGGCTCGATCCAATAAGGAATTGTTCCAAGTCAATTTCTTTTCAAATTGTTTGCCCTCCATATCGAATCTAGTGTTGAGATATTTAATCAGGAGTTCTTAGTCAAAAATATCACTCAACTTTCAACTTTA
Organism: Selenicereus undatus; assembly: GCA_017589665.1. Classification (NCBI taxonomy): domain Eukaryota; kingdom Viridiplantae; phylum Streptophyta; class Magnoliopsida; order Caryophyllales; family Cactaceae; genus Selenicereus; species Selenicereus undatus. The sequence continues at coordinate 82,503,274 of JACYFF010019584.1, forward strand.
TTCAAAAAATTATCACTGAAAATTATTTGTATTCCTCCAGCCCACTTAACTTGGAAATTAGGCATTCAAAAGCTATTTTCATCTGCTACTGTCTTTGAAAATAATATTTGATGGGAAAAAATAACTAAAGACAACACAAAAAAAGGTAAAAGAATTTGCTTCCTTCACACCTACAACACCTTAGAACTTGTATTCCCCTTTCTCTCTCAATATCTACAAAATTCTCGAAGCATGAAGTTCAACCTTCAACATCTTCTGCCATTTTAACCTCTTCATCAACATCTCCCTTATCAAACAAGCGTGAACTTCAACGTCACTCCCTACATTGGCAGCCTCTCCATCATCAGAAAAGCATGAATTTCAGCCTTCAACATTGAATTCTTGTCCTTCAACTTCATTTCTTTTTTGTCAACTCCTCTTTGCTTCTTTATCTTCAGTAACTCTTAAATTTCCCCAAGTTATGTTTCATTATTCATCATCAAAATTGCAACTGTTAACCTCTTTGCATCACAAAGGGCCATCAATCCACTCAAAATGCTCAAAGCCACCTGCCACTTTAATCTTCTTGCATCTTGTGAACCTTCTCAAAGGGTCTTTCTTCGTCATACTAGTCATAAGCCCTGCTTGGCAAACAGCTGTTAGCTGTTAGTTGTTAGCTGTTTGTATTAGCTGTTAGCTGTTAGCTGTTTGTTGAAAAACTGTTTGGTAAAATTAGCTGTTTCTGACAAAGTTGTGAGATAAAAAGCTAATTCTTCAAAAAGCTCTTCTAAAAAGCTCATAGAATTAGCTTTTTCAAATTAGCTTTTTCGAGCCAAAAAGCTCTTTTAAAAAGCTCTTTCATCAAAGACCCAAATTAACTTTTTTACTTGATCAAAAAGCTAATTTTGGTAAAAAAAAAGCTCTTTTTGGTCGAAAAGCTCTTCAAAAAGCTCTTTGCCAAACAAGGGCATAATCATGCCCTTCTTATCGCATTCGCACTATCATTGACACTTTAATCATAGTTTTCAAGTTAAGTGGCACGGAAGGGCATGGAAAATTTTTGATGCCATTTTTTGAATAAATTTGAAAGTTCAGTGGCATTTTTGGTTAAGAACTCATTTAATTAGGTACAAGTTGTTGCATATTAAAGAAGTGGGGATGTATGGAATAGATTGGGTCCAATATAGGGCTCACGACAGCTAATTATGAAGTTTTCTATCTAATGCACAAATTCCTCCAAGTACGGGTGAAACTTTGAAACTCAAATTTTGATCTTAAGATACGGGGTTGATATCTATGGATGGAAATGGCTTGGTTATGTTGTACCAACATTCAAACTCATTCTCAAAAATCATACTCACATTCATACCCATATCCATTGTACATTGGAAAATATCTCATACTGATCAAGGTTTGGGAGTTTGTAGATTTTATTCGGGTACTTAAGAGGAATAAAAGTTAATACTCATATGCAACCACACCATTCAAGCATGATGTGCATTTGGGCCATTGGAAAACTGTTGGATTGAAATTTTGCAAGATGGACGTCAGTTGAACTAAAACGGAAAAAATTATAATAAAATACTATTTGTCTTATTATAGAAACGAGTAAGGGCACGGGGGCCACTGAGCTTATACCCAATATAACTGCTCCAAATTTATTTTCACCATCCATTCAACTATTAAGTGAAGTATGTCTCCCGGCCAGAAGACAGATACAAGTTTCATTGCCATTCCTACTGATACCTCACATGTGACCATACAAATCAGTAACCCAAAGGCACTTCAATGTATGTGTACAAATTTTGAATTGTGAAGAAAAATACAAAGGTCAACATATGCAAAATTTTAATTTGCACATCTAGTTACAATGCACAATAGCAATGGTCAGTTGAGTATGTCAAGATCATGTTTAAAGTACGACATGTAGCATAATTGACATCAAAATATGATACGTCAATTAGTGGTGTGTTTGGTGGGGTCGAAAATCATTTTTCTAGAAAATAATTTTCCATATAAAATGATTTTTCATGTAAAATGATTTTGAGCTCATATTTTTAGTTATTTGGTAAAAAGGAAAATGAACTTTCCGGATAATTAGTTTGATTAACAAAAAATGAACAAAAAAGCTAAACATGATCGATTTTCCTTAATTTGTGAACCATATATTGAGAACATAGACACGAAATAGAGAAAGAATGTGAGACCGTGTGCGAGTCCAAGAAACACAAAATCAATTTACGCTCTATTCAAAGTGAAAGTATTTTTCTTCATTCTAGGGAAAATGATTTTCCCCTGAAAACGAATCTCCCCTCCTTATTTTACTAAACACTGTAAAATGAGAAAATTATTTTCCACGAAAATGATTTCTACCCTACCAAACACACCCTAGAGTTTAAGGTTTTTTCCCACTTAAATTTGACTATAAATTCACACGCGCCAAAAGCACAAAAGTTTCTAACTAAAATGAGAAAGCAATGGTAAGCTAGGAATGCAATAAGTTTTTTTTTTTTGGGATAAAAGGAGATGAGGATTATATTAAATTATACGTAATGTGATCATACAATTCCTCCGAAGCCCGGTTTGCCACACTATTCAGGACACCGTCAACCTATAATCTCCTATCAAGCGAAAACGGTTGTCAATGGGCTAACTCATAGGCAACTTTATTCCCTCCCCTCTTTACATAAGCCCAAGATAATTAAACTAAAAGATTCAACACAAGCTAGGATATCATGGACTAGATGACCAACAAAGTTGTCTTGAGAGATCTTCGATCATAGCTTTTGGATCAGTTGCAAACTGTCTCCTTTCGCAATCAACCCATCTAGGGATGGCAATGGGGCGGGTGTGGGGCGGGTTGAGCCGTATCCTTACCCATACCCATTTATGAAAATCGTACCTATACCTATACCTATACCCATCGGGTATTAAAAAATAAAACTCATACCCATACCCATCGGGTTTTGGAAGTTTGCGGGCCTTATTCGGATTCACATGGAGAATGAAAACTAATACCCATATGAAACCCATATCCAAATACGATATATGTTTTTATCATTACAAGATTGTAAAGTTGTGATATTTTGGGAATATATTGTTTAGAAATGTGAAATCAAAAACATTATTGACTAATTTTTTTTAGTAGAATGGTTTGGATTGGACTTAAACCGAAAAAATATTAATCGAAAATAATTATTTTTATCTTATTAAAAAAAAGGGGTACGGGTGGGGTACAGGTATGGAGTGGGGGAGCGCTATACCCATACCCGTACCCATATCCATACCCGTTTTCCAATACCCATCCCATAGCCATTTAAAACCCATTTTCACCACCCATTTGGGTTTTAAATGAGTACGGGTTTCATTGCCATTCTTAAACCCATCATGGCCTTCTTCCCTGATGTACTGGAGTGCAAATAGACAAGACCTTGCTTCCTCCACCTCCCCATTAACGAACCCAGCCCTTTGCATAACACCCGCCATTAGAACGTCACCATCACAGTTTCGCAACACAAAACCCTAGGCCCATCCAGACACCCCAACCTTGCCCCCATCGAAGGTTTACTTGAGAAGACCCGTGGGGGTGGCCATCGTTGTGGATGAGAAACAGCAACTGAACCAGATATGGCACACACCTCACGGAAGCTCTGAACAAGTCCCTGCCCTCGCTGGGCCACCAAAGATGGGCTGGATTCTTTAGGCTGAAAAATAAACTAATTACGGGCAACCTAACAATTGGCCATGGTGCCCACAAACAAGCCCAGCGCATCTCGATCCATCTTTTCCATCGCCACCTCGATGCAGTCCCTCATGGACTTGGACCGACCCACCTCTACCCCCATATTCATCCCACTCGCCTCCCACACCAACTCAGTAAATGGGCACTCAAGCAAGATGTGTATGTTCGACCCTTCCATGGCACCGCAAATCGCACAACTCATCCCAACAGCAGCCATTCTCCTTGCTAGATTGCACCTCATCGGTAGGACACCTGTAACACCCCCAGCCCCTAGGGCCGAAAGCGTTACGTTTTCCTAACTTCTTACTTAAATTTTGGGACGAAACGGACAGAATTTCCCCTGAAAACTGAACGTTCCCAGGCTAAACGCCTTACAAAAGTCCCTATAAATCAACGGAAGCGTAAACATTTAAAACATAACTCGACGGCCACACGCCGGAGTTCATAATTCGACGAGCCACCCGCTCGGAGTACACCAAACATCATA
>JACYFF010019584.1:82507491-82531035 GCA_017589665.1 Selenicereus undatus
TAAGATAAGTTAGGAACTGGACTCAAGATACAAGTTATCTTGGTGTGAGCTGTTCCTGGAAACTGGACGCAAAAGTGGCGTGAGCTGTTTCCCTTAAGATAAGTTAGAAACTGGACTCAAGATATGAATTATCTTGGTGTGAGCTGTTCCTGGGAACTGGACTCAAGATATGAAATATCTTGGTGTGAGTTGTTCCCCAGATAAGTTATGATGTGTGACGCGTAAGAAAACCTTGAGGGGGACTGGACTCAGGATATGATTATCCTGGTGTGAGCTGTTACCCCACAGAGGACAATATCGAAGTTTGAGTTTATCTACTGAGACGCGTTTTGGCCAAAAGTTAAGTACGTACACCCCGGGGATAATGTAGAATAAGAGTGACGATCTCACTAAAGGGCGGTGTTGACCCCCCTAGCCAGCACAATAAGATGTTTTATGTTATAAGTAAGTTGGTAAAGAAGAGATTTGGCAAAATGCCATTCTAAGCAGTTTAGAAAAGGAAAGAAGTTTCTTTAAAGTAACACGAGCCTCAAGAGGCCCAATAAAGCGATTTTGTTTTTGTTTAAAAGAAAGGAAGGAAGCCTTTAAATGTACGGAGCCTTCATATCTTTTATGAATATGTTACTATGAAGTTTCAAGTGAAGTATAGCTAAATCCTCGTAATGCATCGTATGTTTAAGCTTTTCAAGGTGCTTATCTTATGAAAGAATGCTCTTCTAAAGCCTTTCTGACCAAATTGGGTGTTTCAAGAAGTTCTTAGAAAAGTTATAAGCATCAAAGGAGTTAGCATGATTTAAAAACTGTTCTTTGAATATAATAAGTCACTATGCTTTCATAGGAGTGTTTGAAAGCATCATATTCATCCTTGTGCCATTTGATTACGTGTATGAATGCCTGTTAGAGAGAAAGAGTGGTCATTAAGGACCTAGGAACGAGTTGAGGGGTTAGAATGAAGTTTTAAGGGTGGTGACCTTTCCTTGGGGATTTTGATTGCCTAATATGATAAGTAAAATATGAATGCGTGATATGTGGCTGTTATTAGTATTATTGCCTGCAACGGTTTTGGTTTTAAGGGGGGTTGGGGGACACTCACTGAGCGTGTGGTTGCTCATCCCACTACTCTTTCCCCTTTTCCCCCAGGTTTTCTTTATGACAGGAAGAAGTTGAGTCAGCTGGAATCGATTATCGCTTGCAAAGTGTCATTTGTGCCTACTTATGTCTTCAACGAGTCATGTAAAGTATTTTTAGATTATAAACGTTTGTAAATAGTACTCTAAGTTCATGTAATACACATTGGTTATGAGTCGCTCTGTATGGCCATATGAGCCAACCATCTAATCAGTTAAATGTCTTTTGGTTGAAGTTGGTTATGTTTTGGGATGTAAACCCCATACTCCGGTTGTGTGAACCGTTGAGTTGTATCTTTTACTGTTTCTGTATTAATGAACTATGATGTTTGGTGTACTCCGAGCGGGTGGCTCGTCGAATTATGAACTCCGGCGTGTGGCCGTCGAGTTATGTTTTAAATGTTTACGCTTCCGTTGATTTACAGGGACTTTTGTAAGGCGTTTAGCCTGGGAACGTTCAGTTTTCAGGGGAAATTCTGTCCGTTTCATCCCAAAATTTAAGTAAGAAGTTAGGAAAACGTAACGCTTTCGGCCCTAGGGGCTGGGGGTGTTACAACACCCCTACAAACTCTCCAAGCAAAGATCTATTCATGAAGAATCCATAAACGACAAGCTAAGAAAAGAGAGAGAAAGAATACCATGAGTCTTTATTCATCATTCATGTGTATATTGAAGATATGTCGTATGAGCTTTATATACAGAATGCATAAACTGAAAAAAAAAGAGCAAAAAATACAACTCGCGCCAAAACTCTTTCTAATAGCCCATAGAGAGAAAATTAAGGGAATTAGTTATGATCTAACTGATTCTTGTTTCTCCTTGCTGAGCTGGCTGAATGCTAACACCCCCCTTCAAATTGGAGGGTGAAAGAACCCCCAATTTGGACAGAATGTGGTGATGAGTGTGCCCAACAAGGGGTTTGGTGTAGATATCTGCCAACTGAGACCGAGTAGGGACATGGCTAAGACTGATAAGGCCTCACAAAAGTTTTTGTCGAACAAAATGACAGTTAATCTCTATGCGTTTCATTCTTTCATGAAACACAGGGTTTTTAGCAATGTATATGGCTGCTAAATTATCACATTTGACGGGATAGGAGCAATGGAGGTAATGGTTAATTCAGATAACAATCTACTTAACCATGATAGTTCAACAGTAACTCGTCTGAGGCTTCTATATTCTGCCTCAGCTGAAGATAGGGAGATAGTAGCTTGTTTCTTAGATTTCCAAGAGATCAAAGTGTCCCCAAAGAAAATGACGAAGCCACTAATGGACTTCCTGCTATGAGGGCAAGAAGCCCAATCTGCATCACAAAAAGCTAGGAGGTCAAGTGATGGTTTTCGGTTGAGGAGAATTCCTAAAGCAGGTTCCCCTTTAAGGTATCGCAGAACATGTAAAGCAGCTCCCATATGTGGCTCTCTTGGGGATTGCAAGAATTGACTGAGATGTTGAACAGCAAAGGCAATGTCAGGTCTTATATTTGTGAGGAAATTAAGTTTGCCCACCAATCTTCTATATGTGAAAGGGTCTGTCAAGGGTGTCCCTTCATCAGGCCTCAACTTTGCACCATATTCAAGTGGACAGAGCACAGGCTTGAATTGGGCACAATCAAATTCTTCCAATAAGTCCATTGTGAACTTCCTTTGTGTGAGAAATAGACCCTGCTCAGTATATAATATCTCTATTCCAAGAAAGAAATGTGCAAGTCCTAGGTCTTTGATTCTAAATGTGGAATCAAGAAAGCACTTGAGCGATGTAATCTCTGCCTGATCATTACCTGTTAATAAGATCTCATCCACATAGACGGTTAATAACACAACTGAAGTTTCAACCTTTCTACAGAAAAGTGAGTAGTCATTCTCTGAGTGTTTATATCCCCTTTTGAGTAATACCTCACTCAGCTTTGCATACCATTGTCTTGAAGCTTGTTTAAGTCCATATAAAGACTTATTCAGTTTGCAAATGGCATTTGGTACATTAGAATGTACTCCCAATGGAAGCTTCATATAAATCTCTTCATGCAAGTCTCTATGAAGGAAAGCATTATTTACATCTAATTGATGTAAAAGCCAGCCCTTTTTAACTGCTACTGTCATCAGAACTCTTATGGTTGTCAACTTAACCACGGGGGAAAAGGTCTCAGTATAATCAATCCCCTCTCTTTATGTGAATCCTTTTACAACCAATCTTGCTTTAAGTCTTTCAATGCTCCCATCAGCTTTGCATTTGACTTTGTAAACCCACTTGCATGCTATTGGTTTCTTCCCTTGAGGAAGAGAAACTATGTTCCAAGTGTTGGTATCTCTCAATGCTTGCAATTCATCATTCATGGCCTCCTGCCAGCCTGGATGTGAAGCTGCCTCTGCATAGGTTTGAGGCTCTGTGTAGTCCAAGGTCTCCAAAAACTGCAGGCTGGTGGAACTGAGACAATAGCTAGGAATTTTTAAAGGTTCCAGGCTATAATTTGTTGAGGTTGTGGAATAAAATGGCTCAGCATATGCATAATGGATGTAATCTTAGAGGTAGCTTGGTATTTTGTGTTGTCTTGAGGATCTTCTGATAGGATGGGAGCTGGGACCTGGTTGTTGAGAAGGAGTTTCTTGCTCTGAATGATCATGTGCCTGGGCTGTGTCTCCCCCAGACTGAGCATTACTAGTATCATATGGTGCAGCCTCATACACATTATCTGAATCAGTATAACGAAACAAGGGTGCACTGGGAATTGGATATGCAAATGGAAACACAGTTTCATGAAAAACAACATCCCTCGAGTAATATACCTTGTGTGATTTGAGATCCATGACGTTGTAAGTCGTCTTCCCATAGGGATAACCAAGGAAAACACAAGAAAGAGCTCTGGGCTGCAGTTTGTCTCTTCCTTGCGTGTATGTTGATATGTAACACAAACAACCAAATACCTTCAAATGCTCATATGTAGGTGTGTTTCTAGTAAGCATTTCAAAAGGAGTCTTGTTTTGTAAAACCTTGGTTGGAAGCCTATTAATTAGATAAGTTGCAGTGAGTACACAATCTCCCCATAACCTCAGAGGGAGGCTGGACTAAAATAGCAAAGCCCTTGACACCTCAAGGAGATGCTTGTGCTTTCTTTCAACCACTCCATTCTGTTGTGGGGTTTGAACACAACTGGTTTGATGTATTGTGCCATTTAAAGCAAAGAAATCTAATGCTACATGACTCTTACCCAGTTCCAAGGCATTATCAGATCTTATCACTTTGACAGTTCCTGAGAACTGTGTTTGTGCCATTTTTACAAAGGACCTGATTAACTCAAAAGCCTCATCTTTTGTGACCATCAAGTGTGTCCATGTGGTTCCTGTGTAATCATCCACAATGGTAAGGAAGAATCTGTGGCCCGTATAAGTCTTGGTATGGTATGGTCCCCATGTGTCTATGTGTACAAACTCAAAAGGGGCACTAGTGGAGGTAATACTCTGCTTGAAAGGTAACATTGCCTGTTTTGCTCTCGGACAAACATCCCAAAGAACAGAATGATCATTTTTGGGACAATAAAAAAATATAGGCAACAATTTCATTTTCTTCACAGGTATATGTCCAACCCTTTTGTGCCAAATATCAAAGGATAACTGCCTAGAAGACTGATTACAAGCTACTTCATAATGCTTGTCTACATCAGAAACTTTATTATAAACAAAACTGCTTTCAAGAAGACATTCACTCATCTTAGTCACCAATTTCTGGTCTAAGATGTACAACCCAAAGGCCTCTCTACCAATTGCCACTGGCCTCTTCAGAGAAGGGCCCTGCAAAATGCATAAATCTTCTGTAAAAATCACATGGCAATGTAGCTGTTTTGCCAGTTTCTTGACTGACAATAAATTGAACTTGAAGTGGGGAACCAAGAGAACATGGCTGAGCTCTATACTGTCATTCAATCTCAACTTTCCATGATGTGTTACTTGAACTTTATGACCATTTGGCAATGAAACAGTCACAGGTCTCTCAACTAAGCACAAGTCATGCAAAGCTTTTTCATCAAAGCTCATGTGATCACTGGCACCAGAATCCAATATCCAAAAGTGTTTATCTAACATGCAAGAATTGCACATAACATTGGAGTTGTAGGCAATAGAAATGGATCACATGATACCTGCCATATTAGCTGTAGTGATCTCTTGCTCATGATATTTTGCCTGATTATTCTTGGTTAGGTTGGAGAGGAACTGCAGCAGTTGCTTGCTTTGTTCTTCATTCAAGCCCAGTAGCTTCATTTCCTGTGTTTCTGGTGAGGCTTCTTGGCCCTCAGTGTCAGCCCAAGTATTATAAGCTCTTCTATTTGTGCTTGGTCATGGCCACCTCTGCCTTTATGTGAAGGCCTATTTGGATATCTGTGGAGCTTGTAGCATTTATCCATAGTGTGTCCTGTTCTTTTGCAATGATCACAAAAGAGAGTTGGTTTCTTGTTGTCATTCCTCTTGAAAGAGTTTGACTGCTTGTTGAATCGAGCAGACAGTGCTGCATTGTCATTGAGAAAGTGTGTTTCTGACTTCACCTGCCTTTGTCTCTCTTCTTGGACAAGCAGCGAGTATGCTTGACTCATTGTGGGAGATGGTGACATCATTAAGATGTTTCCCCTCACAGCAGTATAGCTCCCAATCAAACCCATCAAGAACTGTATTAGCCTTTGCTCTTCACCATATCTTTGCAATTTAGCATTTACATCACACTCGCACTTTCTACAGGTGCATCTGGGAATGGCACTTACTGCACTCGATTCAATCCCAACGTTGTCTAGCTCTGGTGTAGTAACTCGCGATATCATCCCCTTGATTAAGGCATGATACATCCTTCTGCACTTGAAATAATCTTACCTTGTTTAACTGTCCAAATCTTCCCTCCAAATCCTTCGAGAGGTCTAAGGCAGTGTCAAAATACAACACACTGTTTCTGATGTTCTCACTTAGAGAATTTAGTAACCATGAGAGGACCATGGTGTTATTTCTCTGCCAAAGAGTAAGATGAGGAGACGACGATTCTGGTCGAGTACAACTACCATCAATGAATGCCAACTTGTGTCTGGCTGATAATGCTATGATAATGGATTTCTTCTAGTTATCAAAATTTTCTCCATTGAAAATACCAGCAACAAGAGGCTGAGATGGATTATCTGAAGGATGAACAAACAGAGGATCGGTAGGTTCAATTTGTGCAACTCGGTTGTTCTGAAGAGCCATTGCGTAGCTGGTCATCAAGAAACCGAAGAACAGATTTCTGAAAACCCTAGAAAAAAAGGTTCTGTGACTAGGAAATGATTCAAACGAAAGGTAATTTGATAGCGGGATTGAGAGTCGGGAATTTAATCAACACTTTCTGGATCTTGTTGCTTGAAGGATAGATTGATTGAGGATGCGACACAATCAATTGAAATGAGAAGAGGAAGTTTTGATCTAAGATGAGGTTCAATCGTGTGAAGATACAATTCAAACGATTGAAAGTGAAGGAAAGAGATTTGCAAAATCCAGAAACTTCATCCCTTGCTCTGATACCATGATAGTGTTGTAAGGTGAAGAATCCATAAATGACAAGCTAAGCAAAGAGAGAGAAAGAATACCATGAGTCTTTATTCATCATTCATGTGTATATTGAAGATATGTCGCATGAGCTTTATATACAGAATGCATAAACTGGAAAAAAAAAAGAGCAAAAAATACAACTCTCGCCAAAACTCCTTCTAATAGCCCAGGGAGAGAAAATTAAGGGAATTAGTTATGATCTAACTGATTCTTGTTTCTCCTTGCTGAGCTGGCTGAATGCTAACATCACCCTAGGCGATACCTCCAACTCCCATAGGGCCCTCCAGAATTTATTATCGTCCATGGAAGAGCAGCCTACATCATCCCTCTTGCTCTTCATAATCAGGTGATATGCTGAACGAACCGTAAAAAGCCCATTAGATGTGTAATGCCAAATCAGTTTATCCGCAGGCCAAGAATTACAAAGCGGGATCCATAGGATTGTATCGACGTCACACGGTAAAAATAAACTCTTGACTTGAGAATCACGCAACAACCCTGGTTACCATCTATAAGGTCGCTAACCTTTAAACTCGACGCAAGTCTCACTTTGGGTATGATGACCTTAAAGGTTTCCGGGCGTGGCAACCATCTATCCTCCCACACATCCACGGACTTTTCATCACCAATAAGCCAACGTGACCCCTTAGCTATGACCTCCCTAGCACTCCAAATGCTCTGCCCTACAAAGCTTGGCCATGGCCCAAGATCAGCATCTAAGAGACATTGGTCCGAATAATACCGTGCCTTGAGAATGCGGGCCACAAGCGACTGTGGCTCCTTAAGGAGATGCCAACACTATTTGGCTAATAAGACTAGTTAAGAGCTTACATCTCCCGGAAACCTAAGGCCCCATCTCCCTTACGTTGGCATAATTTGGATTTACTAATCTAGTGAATCTTCCGTTCTTACTGTTTATGACCCCACCAGAACCTCGAAATCGTTGCATGGATAGAATTACATGGGAGAATTTGAACACACTCACAGCATAAGCAGGGATAGCTTGGGCCACAGCCTTTATCAGCACCTCCCTTCTTGCCCAAAGACAAGTCTCTCCATCCACCCATATAGCTTGGACCTGAAGCGGTCAACAATGAATAAAAACGTCTTCTTCTTTGATCTCCCTATAACTGTTGGTAGGCCAAGATATTTATGATGGGATAGCACCTCTCTAATGTCAAGGTAGTGTGTGACTCGTCTTCTTTTATTGTTCCTGACACCCCTGTTGAAGGAAACTGTAGTTTTTGAGTAATTAACTTTTTGCCCCAATGCTCTCTCATAAGTGAATAGCAGCTCTTTAACCTTGCATGCTTGCTCCGACTCTACCCCATAGAAGATTACTGTGTCATCTGCAAAGAGGAGGTGAGAGATTGCAAGCGCATTAGAGCAGATATGGTATCCAGTAATGAACTGGGATTCAACCGCTCTCCGCAACAAGTTAGATAAGCTTTTAGACACAAAAAGAAATAAGTAGGGGAAGATCGGGTCTCCCTGACGTAGGCCACGACTCAGCACAACATGACCCCTCGGGTGATAGTTAGGGATCCAATACATTACTACTTCCTCTATCCTATACAATTTATTACAGCGGTTTTACTAATTGTCATTCTTAGGGTGATAGTTACGGATCCAATAGAATATCCTCTATCATGTATTTACAAATAGATTACTTAATAGGTATATTATAATTAAATGATTTGCTTAATTACTATTATATTCGCTATTATCTTCACAATATCCTTAATTAACTAATTGGCCTATCCAATCCTCTTTTTTAGTCAAAATTAAAAATTGATCTGGAAATACTAATTGTTCTTCGAGAAGTACGAACTCCTATATCATATCTCTAGAGTAGGAACTCTCACAAGTCATATCATCGCTATATATTAAAAATTATCTATATGACAAATACTGAAAAAATATATATACATGACAAAAGGGAATACATCCTTCTAATTATATGATATACATTGCCCACGTTGTTCTCTCTCCTTCCCACGTTGGCTCTAGTTCCCTAATGCCACACCCACTGCCACCAATATGAAAAGATGGAGAATGATATATTATGGCTCATTTCGCTGATTTATGACACATCCAATCTTCTTTTGCGATAATTTCCTCCATTATTCGTCCCCTGATCTCTTTCCTCGTATCCACGTTTCACTGATCTTTCCATTGACGCCGCTGCCAAACAAGTTTTAATTGGTCTTAAACATTAATTGTGCATGTTTCATTGCTCATCTCTTCGATTTGTTCATCGACTTCAATTGTCAATTTCCGTCTCCAAAGACTCACGGCTGAAACTAAATTCTTAAGAAACAATGTCTTCAATGCTCAGATGATAATTTGATCCAGAAATACAAAAAGAATAAAAAAACAATAAAAGCCTAAGAAAAAAAAGTGATACACGATGTCACGAGAAAATGATAAGTAAATTTAGACGTGGGATTGGATGCGCTAATTAGTTGCCATTTAATCGATGATATTATTGAGATGATAATGAATATTACTCTGTAAAGAAATTAATTACAATATATAGTAAGTAATTTATTTGTAAATAAATTATAGAGAATATTATGTTTGGTGCTTTGCCTACCTATCACTTAGCAAAATCCTTCTTACAATTACTTAGAGGACAAAATTTCAAAAAATAAATACACTTTCTGTTGACCGTTTCAATAATCACATAACTTTAAATAAGGTCTCCAGAAATCACTAAAGTTTGACAGTAAGTGCAAATGATCACCCAATTTTAGAAGGGCGTTTCAAACACCATTGCTATGAGTGAGATTTTGTTAAATACAATTGAAAATGCAAAATTCTTCTCTTTGGATTATTGGTGAACAAAGTCAAAAGGGAAAAAAAAAAAGAAGAAAAAACTAGCTCCCTCAATATGAATGGAAATAGAAAACATGGTAATATCTCCACATAATTGTGTTTATGATGCTATTTTGCGATCATTATGTGCATGTTTGTGCACAACGTATAGATTTAGCAAACAAGTCATTCGGTTTCGTTACGGATTAGGTCAAATTTTCGATTAAGTTCAATTATGTCTTGTTTCAGGTCAATAACATTTCGGGTTGATTTCGGCTTATTTGGGTGGTTTTATGTTCGGGTTGATTTGGGTCAATTAATGTTTGGTCCTATAAATTTGTCTTGCAAAATAAATAACAAATAGTATTCTAGAAAATTTCAAGTTGAGTTCGGTCTGATTCAGTTCTTGTACGGATGCATGTATTCAATGTCCAGTACAGATTTTGAATTTTGGGATAGGTTTAGTAGATTTATCCCAATCAACATATGTGTACAATACTAAAATTGAATAGTTACTTCAATCTGAATTCATCATAATTCTTTCAATTACACTCAGGCCCTGTTCTATTTCGCATTTTTTAGAATTTAGCTAACAGCTTACATATCCTTACAGCTTCTTACATCTCATTACAGCTCCTTACATCCTTAACATAATTCTTACATCTGCTTACATTTTCTTACATCTCCTTACATCTTCTTACATCTCCTTACATCTCCTTACATCTCCTTACATCTTTATACATCTTCTTACATCTCTAGATTTTCTATAACATTCATTTATTTTAGTTACAGAAATATGTATATTTTTTAATGATACTATAAATATACAAAATTTATAAATATCTTATGAACACAACATTTATATAAACATAAAAACATAATATAACGACGTAAATTATATTTGAGTTTCGATATGAAATATATATTATTATAGATGAACACACATTTATTTATATTTAAAATTATTTACTTAAAATAGGAATTTATTTGAAGAGTTGTATTTAAATTTGTTAATTTTTTTTTGTTATACTTTGCTTATTCGATCAAACTAATGTTCATATAAAAAATCACCTTAAGTGGACGAAATTTTATTCACCAAATTTATGGGGATTAATATATTTTATTGTTGTGTAATTAACTTAATTAATTGTTTATTTTCAATAAGTATATTATAATTATTTTTTATCCAAATCGTTCATTGTAAAACAAATTATACTATACAACTCTTTAACAATTCAACGACTCTTTACATCTCTCCTTATAGCTCCTTTCAGCGTTTTACAACTTCTTACATCCTCTTACATCTCCTTACAACTCCTTACTTCTTCTTACAGCTCCTTATAGCTCTTTACAACTTCTTACAGTTCCTTACATCTCCTTATATCTATCTTTCTATCTAAAACGTGAAATAGAACATGCCCTTAGTTATGGATATTAAGTGTTTTTGTTATATAAGTTCGTCTAATAATTTTTTATGAAAATGTAATTAATATTCAATTTCCTTATAAGTTTGTCAAGACAACTACAGGTGGCTTATAGAAAATCTATGAGATGTAAGAAGATGTATGGAGATGTAAGGAGATGTAAGGAGATGTAAGAAGATGTAAGGAGATGTAAGAAGCTGTAAGGAGATGTAAACTCTTAGCTAAATCCTAAAAAACGCGAAATAGAACAGGGCCTAAGTGTTTTTGTTATATAAGTTCGTCTAATAATTTTTTATGAAAATGTAATTAATATTCAATTAGTTCCTTATAAGTTTGTCAAGACAACTGCTGTTGGCTTTGATATAACAATAACAATAAGAATACCTCCCAGTGTGAATCTCGCTTTCGCGGGGTCTGGGGAGATCCAGTTGTATGCAACCTTACCCCTACTGGTATTCCTACCCGTAGAGAGGTTGTTTCCAAGAGAGCCACAGAAAAGGATTTTGAAAATATTTTTAAAAAGAAAGACTTTGTGAAAACATTTAATGAAAAAATTAAATACACATCGTAACATAAGAACAGTAAATCAGAGGAAGATAATATACCTTAACAACCAGAGAAGCAATAGGTGCCTCTTCCCCAAAAGAAAGTACAACCTGCAAACAAACATGAAATACGAAAAAACCACTACTAGCACACTGCCCCAGCACACTGCAGCCAACTACTGGGATGACTTACTGCAATCCAAAATCTTAATCCTATCCCGCCACAACTTCCTATCTTGAGCCAGATCCTCTGTCAAACTGTACTGTTGGCTTTGATGATTGATGAAATTTAGGTCAATCCAATTTAGATTTGAAGGTTTTTTTTTTTTTTTTTTTTGAGATGTGGAATGATTTAAAGATTCATTCATCAACTGAAGAACTTCCTCAACATCTACAATGTTAGAAGTATCTTTAGGTTCCTTTTTACAATATTAATGCATAACCTTTTTCTATCTTTTTTCTAAAAGAAAAGCTTAGCTTAGTATATTTTCTTATAACTAATTAAGTTTTCATTTAGAATTTAAATTTTTTTAGATTTAGACCAGATAGATCGGAACCCAAAATTTATAACTGTTGAACTAAAGATTGGATTGATTGTACTGTGTTAGATTTAGGTCTGAATGCACGGTTTCAAATTAGGACAGCAAAAAACACTCAAAAGCTTACTTTTGCAATGGAAATCAAATATCGTGTCGTTAAATTACTTTTCAAAACACTGTTGATTTGATTTTACTAGCAGAAAAATCAGAATTGTGGACTTCTAGAACGTAGAAATTGGCTTCTAGAAGTGCTGTAGTGCGGGTTCCAACTCAGCTGCGCGATCAAACAACGACTAGTGACTGGTGATGCCAAAATGCATTGAAAATGTGCCAAACAAATTGTACGCCCACTTAACGCCTCCCCCCCCAGCCCGGCGGCGGGGGCCAAACAAAAGAGTCCAGTTCGAGGAGACAAAAAGGTTTAAAGAATAAAAATTAAAGTAATTTTTACAGCTAAAAAGATATAAAGTAATTGAATTCAATAATCAAATGTACACTGTATCTTAAGTAGCCTGAGGATTCATACGATTGATGCGATTTATATATAAAACTATTTTACTTTGAATTGTGAGTTTTTAATTTTTTAGATGAAAATTTTGATAATTCTGATTATGATGAGTACATTAATATTTGATAAAATATACTCCACAAATACAATATCTTGTTTTGTAAACATCAATGTAAATGGTCTTTATTAATAGCTAGAATTGTTTATTGAAAATATTAGTCACATGAAATTTTAAATTAGGGTTCTGCATAGTTTTGAATATCATAATTTCTTTTTCCAAAACATTTAATTTATTGATAACTTTTTTATTATCAACCATTGCCTAATTTTTCCTAATATTAGAAATCAAAATATTATTGTGTATACTTGTTTTAATTGGAGCTGGCAAAAAAGAGGTATTAAAATGACATTTCAGGATTCTTCTAATAATATTGAGTAACAAAAAAAAATTAAAACAAGAAAAATTATATAAAAGTAGCATATGCCAAGCAAAGTAGAGGGCTTGGTTTATTTTAATATATTTACATGGATTTTAACCACTAAACTATATTCTCTTTCACCAAACATAGTTTTGAGCTTTGCTCAAATTTTATACTACTTTCATCCAATAATATTTGTAAAAAATTGGTCAAAGATAATATACTTTGATTACCAACTTGAGAGAAAAATATAGCAAATTTTAAATTTTAAATTGTTAATATAAAATAATTTCCTAACGGTATACAAATATTAATTTTATTAATGTATAATTTGATGTACTTTATGAGAAAGGTGATGGTCAAACATTACCTTTGACCAATTTTGACAAACATTACAGCACAAAGGTAGAATTATTTACTTTTTTAACCATCAAAGTATAGTGCATGAATTTTCTGAATCCATAACAATGAAATTGAATTTTCTAAATCATTAAACTATTGTGCAATTAATTTCTAGATGACAAGTCACTATTGAAATTTTTATATAATTCCCAAAACTTTTCATATTTGCGAAACTTACCCAATCCTTAAAGATTTACTTTCAACAATTTTAATTTGTGCATGTGGCAATCTTCAAATAAGTACTACTCGAAGCGCTCTTTAATTTGGTATCAGAGTAACGTGACCAAAAAGAATTAAGATAATTAAGATTAATTAGTAGTTAATTATGCTAATTAACTGTATTTAATGCTTGAATCGCCATCTTCTTGTCGTGCTCCTAATTATTCACATATTATCCACTAACCAAAATGAACCACTTCAGTAGCACCCCAACTAAACTATATCACTGATATAGTTTTAGAATTAAAAGCAGAATTAGCAAAAATTAGTCTGAAGCTAAGGATATAAAGAAGCAATTATCTGTAGCTTATCTTTTTTAATCAACGAAGTTAGACATAGCAGAAAATCTTATGTAAGTATTAGTACTCAATTTCAGCATAAATATCATTTCCAATACCCAAAAAACAAAAATTCATTTCTATTGCATGATTTAAAAATACAAAAAGAACTAAGAGAAAAATCAACTGAAAAATCGCCTGAAAAAACAGAGAAAGAAGAAAAAAATGAAGTACAAGCAGCTTAATCTTGAAAAACTATAGAATATATTTGATGAAGAACAAAATTCGAAAGAATTAAATAAAATCATGTGTGCAATAGTGGATTAACAAGATGTATTATCTGATGATAATGAAGAGACAAATAATGTATAATTAGAAGAAGAATATATCAGCAAATAAACCTAATTACACTAGAAGATCTTAATATTGGACCTTTAAAATAAGTTAGAAAAAGATAGGATAAAAAATATGATAAAATCATATTTGATGATAAATCAATGAGATTGGAGAAGAACTCAATATACATAAAAATGAATCCAATCTAGTCAACAATATTGTTCCTAAACCTGAAAATTTTGGTGAATTTTCTAGAAGAAATACCCATATATAAGGCTAAGATACGTTCCAGCAAGGTGTACAACTAATTTTTCCTTTGGGTTTATCATAAGGAAAACCACGACCCTTGAAGAAATTGGTCTCACTCCAATTAGTCAAATGAGATACATTTTAAACATCGATGAAACTCATAATAGAGAAGATATATCTGAGCATTGGAAAAGAGGTATGAACACTGTCCTAAACTTAAATACTAGATAGACTGCTGGAAATTTTCTAAACTACGTCGAGCATAACTTTTTTGACACTATAGCCGACAAGTATGATTCACTAAGGAGAATGGTAAAAATACATTAAGAATGATAAAAACACTAGTTGCAATGTTTAAAAATTTATGCAAGAAAATCAAAACAGAATTCATAGGAGCTAAACTCAATTCCGAAGAAACAGTAAGAGAATGGCAGCGCAAGATTAATAACATAGAGTTGTGGGATATGAGGCATCTAGAGAATTATATTGCTGAATTTAGCCAATATTATTATAAAATTGGGTATAATGAAATCAATCTTGGTATGTTTTATGATAAATTACCATATCCAATCAATTCTGTAATCAATCAAAATTACATTGCAGGTTTCAAAAGTAGATGTCATTGACACCCTTGGTTTAGGAACCTCTTATTTAAGAAAATGAGTCAATAATCAATGTCTCGATCCCCAAAAGCAAACAAAAATGAAGAAACAATTTCTAACTTGTTTGGATAATCCTCGCCAATGGGAAAAAGAATCTGAAAGGAGAAAGAAAAGAAAATTTTATAAGAAAAACAACATTAATAAACAAAGGGAAGAAAAATACAAAAGAAAATATTATAACAAACCAAGCCCTAAAAGATTAAGATTTTTTAGAAAACACGCATATTGTTCTGCCGAGAAAAACATTTGTAGGTGCTTGACGTGCGGAGAAATGGGTCATTATGCAAATAAATGCAAAAATAGAAAGAATAACAAGCTTATAGAGACCTTGGGTAGTCTGGAATATTTTGAACTTAGTGAAGAAAAGCTTCTAGACCTAGCCCTAAAAAACAACAAGGAAATTGTTGAGATTGTACTAGAAGATGAATATGAAGAGAGTGATTACTAAGAAACCAGTCATATGATGAAAAGTAGCTCATTTAGTCTTGATGATATTTGAGAAGAAGAGTTTGTTATAGATAATGAAAACGAAGAAGTCAAAGGAAATTGAGTCCTTCCTATAATTCAGAAAGATATAAAAAATTCATCTTTTAATTAAAGAGTAAGTACATATGTGAAATGATGGAAGGAGACCTAGAGATAAAAGATTATGAGTATGATGTGGGAGAAGTTAATCTCATTAATTGGAAAAACATCCTTGGGCATAACACAGACAGAAAGTACAAGTATATCCATCTTGGAAGTGTCCAAGTGCAAATTACTCCATTATAATATTGTGGCAAAGATATTGATCTTTATGCTTTGCCCTGTGATATTAGGCATACTAAATTTAATATTCAAATTATCATAGGGATTAAGACCAATTTATGTAATGGATTATTAGGATTCAACTGCCGACCTGGATATTATGTGAGCCTACAAGATGAATTTACCAAAAACTTCATATCCCTTTAGACAAAAACAGTTGAAATGGACATGAAAAGAGGAGGATACCCACTAAGGATATTTAGAAAATAACCTACAAATTGTATAATACTATACATCCAAAAACTAAGGTAATGATGATAGATACAGAAACATTTGAAAGTCCTACTCATATGCAAAAAATCCAAAGGATGAAATCTAATCCTCAAGAGATAAAGATTGAAAGGTCGTGGATATTGAGCTTTGCCAATCCCACAAAAATTAATAAGAAAAATCTAATAAAAATTGATGAGAATGGTAAAAATATCATTAAACTCCAATTATTAAAAAGTATGAGTATAAGATCAAAATGGAGATAAGGGTCTTCATCAGTAAAGAAGAACTTAAGAAGATGATACAATTAGCATGACCAGTGAATAAGTAGAATATGTTTTGAATATGCAATACACAGTATAGACCATTGTTTGAGTCTAGATACGAAAGTCATTGGGTAAAAAACAAGAACTATTAGTGAGCCAATCTATGACGATGAATTCGTCAAAAATATGATTATACAGATATGCTACGAAGTCACCAATAAAAATCATAATAGCATCTATATCTCAAAAAATGTATGTTTAGAGGGATGTAATAAATATGAATTGGTGCATATATAGGCAGTTGTTGTTCTGTTTGTTTTAGAAAAAAGGTCTTTATTTCCAGAATTCATGTGGAAGAAGTCTAAGAATCTTTTACAAGTAAAGATAGCTAAAAATAACATAATGAGCCACAAGGAGGCCATAGAAAGGTTGTTCGCAGAAATAAGAGTAGTCCAATGCATTATACAAGTTGTATGGGCTACTGATCAACCCTCGAATAATATGATTATTGGAAATCATTTTTAAAGGCTATATTCTCCACACACACAGACCATAAACCAAATAATATTCATAATAAATGTTTACTCAGCCCTATTGATAAATTAAATAGAACTTGCACTCATCAAAAAATTAAGTGTACACACCGCCAGTGTCGTAATAAGGTAATGCCTATACAACGTGAAATAGTACTAACAGTCTCACTACTTGAATTCTCTATTAAAGAGCAGATTACTGAACAACAAAAGCAATTATGCAAAAAACTCTACTCTAATAACCCACTAAAATTTTGGGATAAAGATAAAATATTTGCAAAGATTACTTTGTTAAATCTCAACACTAACATTCGAGTCAAACAAACGGTGTATACCATTCGAGTCAAACAAATGGTGTATACACACCAAAATATGCAAGAATTTGATAAGCAAATCAAAGAACATATGGATAAAGGATTAATCAGAAATAGCAAGAGTCCTCATACTAGTCCCACTTTTATGGTAAGAAATCATGCTGAGGAAAAAAAAGGAAAAGCCATAATGGTAATCAATTACAAAAAGCTTAATCATAATAATATCTTTGATGGTTATTATATTCTTAACAAAACAGTTCTTTTCAATAGAATTCAAAGACCCTCTTGGTTCTCGAAAATGTATTGGAAAAGCAGACATTGGTAAATTAAAATGGATATTCCTTTGACTGCTGTTAGTGCCCTTCAAGGACATTATGAGTGGATAATTATGTCATTTGGTCTTAAAAATGCACCTCAAATACTCCAAATAAGAATGGATAACATTTTCAAATATCTTAATCAGTGTCGCCTAGTTTAATATTGATGATATCCTGGTATTTTTCAAAACTATCGAACAATATAAAGATGATATCCTAGCTGCCACTCAAAGATGCACTAATCATGATATTATCCTTAGTAAGAATTAGTGCATTTATACTAAACAAGAAATTGACTTTTTAGTTCTAGAGAAAAAAGTTGGACAAATCATCCAACAAAAGCATATTCTAGAAAAAATAAAAAATTTAGCTGAAAAGATTGAAGATAAGAAGCAATTAGAAAGGTTTCTTGGACGTCTTATTTATTCCTCATATTTCATTAAAGATCTAGCTAAATTGAAAAAACCATAACAGCAAAAACTCAAAAAAGAAGTAAGTTGGATATGGACCCCTAATGATTCAAAAATTGTTCAGAACTTCAAAAAGATGTGTAAAAAGCTTCATATTCTTAATTTACCTAATGAAGAAGATGACTTAATTCTTGAGACAGATATCAGCAATGAGCACTGGAGTGAAGTACTCAAAATCAAAGAAGGAGAAAAACTCTGTAAATATTACAGTGGGAGTTTAATAGAGCTAAATGCAATTATCCCATGATGGAAAAGAAAATCCTTGCATTCATAAAGGGAATTGAAATGTTCTTAATCTTTTTAGCCCCAAAACCTTTTCTTATTAGAACTGATTGCAAATGAATACTTTGTTTTGTAAAAAAAAAAAAATCAAATATGCAAGCGTGCGGGCGAATCCTGTGTTGGCAATTATGGCTGAACTAGTTTTCTTTTTCTACTGAACATATAGAGGGATCGAAGAATTATCTGACAGATAGTTCAATTCAAGAACTCACTAATGATTATCATAAAAGCAGAACTCCTGCCGAAAAAGGAGGAAATTCAAAATGAAATGCCACTACTACTAGAATAGGTTTCTCCATCTAGTAGAATCCTCATGAATACTTTGAAATTCCATACAAAAGTAGATCACATTTAGGTCTACTGTCTTCTACCTATCTAATAGCGCAGACATTAAGTCTTCTAGAGTTGCAAATAAATTACCTAAGGTGTCTTTATGATATTCAAGAAAAAATAAGTTATCATGTTTAAGAAAAATGATTGAACGCTAGTATGCATACTGCATAGGCTAATACCACAATTACTCTTATGATATTTGGGAGTCATGGAGTACTATAACCTTCTTTCCTAATAGATCTGGAGTTGATGGTGTTAGATTCCCAACTAATTCAATATCTCCAAATAACCCCATCATGAAAGTTTAGGAATATCGAATGGTAGCTTACCTCATGAAAATCCTAGATCCAAAGTTCCCAATCTTTTTAAGACTAACTAAGTTTCAACAATGCATGTTTAAAAGGATCCATTGGATTCTCACATCTCCAGACAGTCCCAAAAAATTTTCATACATTAGAAGTTTGTATGTCAAGGTACATTGCGTAATAATTGAGTATGAAAATGGAAAGGCCAAACTAGCTCATTATCTTATTCAATTAATTGATTTAGACAATCCCAACGATCAACGACAAGAATAGTTTCCAGAATGACAAGAAGTAATTAGTGATCCCACATTAGTAAGAGCCATTGGTTTTTATAATATTTATCATAAAATATGGACATTAATTGAACTAAGAAGACCACTAATACATTGCAGTAACACTACTTTCATTTATGATGGTAATCTCAGCAAATATATGAAGGTAGAAAAAGCTACTTTAGAAGATGTCTTTGATTATCCTTTTGACATCGGAGTTAGAAAATTCTTATCAGACAAAGAAAAAGCTACCTTCATGAATTATTTGAAAAATGGGATCGAGAGCATCTTTGACTTGGTGAAGACTTTGATGATTATCTGCATAATGATGTCCTGGAAGACATTAGTGGACATGAAAACATGCAGAATCTCAATTGGATGACTAATCATGTCAGCATTAAAGGCTCTGAAAAGTTGTGCTCCATTATTATACTAATTTGTCAAGTGTCAAGGCAGTAAAATAATACTATCTACTATAGTCATGTAAGGACAGCTGTAGTCATGTGAAAATATCAGTATACTGTAGCCATTAGGGTATCATATGTAGTCTATCTCCTCTATAGAGGGAGAGACTGAGGGCTGAGAAGGGACACAGTCATTTGAGCATACTTGAGCAAAAGAAAAATAAAAAATCTTCATTTCTCTATGAGCAAGCATATCTGATCATCTGAATAGTTTAAGTCTCTCTTCAATCGTTCGATTGTAATATTTCCACTTTCAAGCTTTCAATAAAAGAAGTTTTCCAGTAGGGAACGTAATTCAATTGAATCTTATGTCTTAAATATTATGATTTCTTGATTACGGTCTCACTATCCTTAAAACCATATAAAACTTGATTAGTGATAGAGGTCTAAGGTAGGAAACAAAATAGATATGTACTGTGCCTGATCTAAGGAATGTATGATTGATATTAGTAATCTCTATAAACTAGAAGTTAGAGGAATGTCGCGCTAACTAAGTTCAGGTAATAGTCAAAACTCTTTAATTAAGCTTTATTATTCTAATAAAAATGGTGGGCCTATAATCGCAGAAAATATAATAGTTATGATATTAGTAGTCATTATAAGAAGTTAAATTGTTTAATATAAGCATCTTTCTTTAAAAAAACCCCCAAAATTAGTAAAATTACTCAAAGTGTCCCATTTGGGCCAAAGTTGAAAATTTCTGAAAATTCTGAGCCAAAATAATAATAAAAACTCTAGAAAGTCATTTTCTTCAAACCCTGAAGGTCCAAAAAATTCATTTATGAACTTCGTGGTTCCAAAAATTCAAACACCATAGTTGGAGGTGCCAAAAAGTGAATAACTCACAAAGGGAGCGAAAACTAAGATGTTTTTTTCTCAAATATTCTTCAAATAGACCAGGTCTTTTTTGGGGGGGGGGGGGTTTAGAGGGTAAGGGAAGGGAGGGCGAGGCAGCATGAGCGATTTAAAGTGAAGTGGATTAGAAGTCCCTTTAGCCAAATAATCACTTAATCATTCAAGTGAAGACCCAATAAGTTGAATACCTCTAGAACAACCCAAATGGAGAAAACCCCAAATCAAAAGGAAAACTCTTTTGATTCTTGAAAGAACCCTAAGATACGCAACCCATCAATTAATCCCCTAAAGCCTAGGCACCAAGGATTAATGTAAAGGGATGATTCTAAATCACCATTCTAAAACCGATAAAGATTAAGAGATTTTTGAGAGAGAAAATGGCCTCTAGCCTTTTCATTCATTCATATTTATCAAAGCTGAATGTAATACAAGAGCTGAAAAATTAAATTGCAAGATACCCCCTCCCCCAAGCTTAGTACTAGTCAATAGCATTACAAGTATTTTGTCCAATGAAATTCAAGCTAATTGTACAATTAAAGGGGGACGACTAGGGGATATTGGTGTGCTGGAATTTGGCTGCACATTCATTGTCATTGGTGATATCATCCACCTATCCAAATGGGAAAGATTAAGGTGGAATTTTTTATGGGAGCCTTCTAAAAGAGTCTATAAGCTACCCACCAAAGTTTGTACCCTTATAATTCTCCCATTCGATGACCCAAATAAATCCTTGAGTAAAAATGTGCACCTCCAGACCCTACACGGACCATGGCTCAGACCCTACACGGACCATGGCTCAGACCCTACATGGAATTTTTGGGGAAACTTGCTCGATTCTTAGAATTTGACGATACTTTTTGGCTTGTCAGAAAATAAACATCTGGGGCTATCCATCCATGCAAAGTTTACCCAAAACGGATCCCCAACCAAAAATGAGCTAAAAGTTAGGCCATATGTTCTGCCTAGAACAAGGAAGTAAAATAAACTAGGGTGGCTTGGAGATAAAATAGCTAGGCTCCTTATTTAGGCTACTGAGTGCCATGCTACCTTTCCTAAGCTTACTTTGGGTCCCTCAACGCTCCTAAACCAACAAGGACTTAGGAGAGTCAAGTACTTGCGTACTACCTTCATAGGTGACTAAGGGCCCAAGTTGAACTCAAGCCTTGATATTGATTAGGAGGTTAGCCTTCATGGTTTGCTCCGCTTCATGGTTTGCTCTGCATCATAAATAAATAAACATGTATTTTATTCAGATAGTTCTCAATTTCTTCAAATTTACAAAGTCATGTAGGTTTTAAGTTTAGATAATTTCTTGTTTTATCTAAATTTGTTACAAAAGTTAATAAATAAGGTATTAGATGGATGAAAAATTGTGCTGTATTTAGTTATGAAAGGTTCAAAGTTATGACTTATAAGTTGTTGGAGTAATGACACCCCAAAAGGGTGTTCACTTACTCTTCCTATCTCTTTTGTTGCCCCACATGGAACTTTTGGGAGTAACTTCAAAAGGTTATATATCCCACTCTTCTTGCACTTGTCGAATAACTTGAAGCCATGTTTTAAGGGGGGTTGAGGGGACTTGGGCTGCCACACGTGTGCGTGCGCCGCTGCCGCCTGCCCGTCCGGTCCAGGCTGGGCACGGCGCGGGCTGTGGGCTTGGGCCTTACAATATATTTTTGGAGGAATTCTCGAGAGGACTGATTGCGTATGAGCTGTTGTATTCCTAACGGCTAGTTGACCAAGTCTTCCTCCATCTCTGCCCCAATCACCATGATCCTCTCCCCATTAATCCTTCAGTTACATTATTCTCTCCTTTGCCTAATTTTCTGCCCCCATTTCACGCCTTCCTTTATTGCTTGGTTGGCAGTTTTTCTCTCCCCCAGTCCACTATAAAAGAGACCTTTTTGCACCTCTGCAGAACACACAGACAACGATTCTCTCTTCTCCTCTCTACTTCCTGGGCATACAAGTTGCTATACTCCAAAGCTTCTCCCTCGAGTGCACGAGTGCGAAGCCAGCTGTGTTAAACCTTGGGGAGCTTCTTCGCCATAACGATTTGCACGTAAGTCGGGCGAATTAAGCTTTCAGGTTAGTAGTTCATACCACGACACATGTCATCTCCTTCTCCTTCCAGCAGTTATCATTGTCCTTTTTCCAACATAAGTATCAACTAGTATTAAGGAATCATACGATGCATGTGAAATTTCTCATAAGTTTTTTAATTGTAGTAATTATTCATAGTTTGATAGTAAGAATATTGTAATAAGAATGCGTTAAAGAGAAGGTGCTCTTACCACTAAAAATTGTTAATATTCACATGTACGTGTGTTAAAAGTAACATAATCTTAGCACTGCTAATTGTTAATACCAGCTTAGACTTTTGTGCTTTAAAAATTGAAAGGACACTGGTACCTTTTGGCAATACATTATGGAATATTTTCTTGTATTTATAGCATCCGCCACATAGATTTTATTCCATATTTATGTTTACGTTGATGTTCAAATGGATAGAAAAAAATAACAATGACGAAAATCAAATATATTTTATGTTTTTGATAATAATAATTACATTTTTATGGTAAGTAAGATATATAATATCAAAATGTGTGTATATGACCATGTAGCAGATTTATTTTATTATCGTAACCAGTGCACTTGTTTTATTATAATATAACATATTGTTTTTTGTAATATTGGAGGTAGTGGACAATATAATTTTTTTGATCAAAATTGAGATAATATAATGTTTTATTATTGAGCATTGCCTTTTTATATTTGGAAAGAAAATCTTTCAAATTACAATTAATTTTGTAAAATATCTTCTTTAGAAGAAATCTTCAATTCTTAATTGGCTAACTCTTTTTTCTTATAAAAAACAAAAACTATTAATTATCTTAGAAATTTTGTGAGCATGACACTCGTCAAAAATTTAGCAGATTTGTTTTTTTGTGTGTGTATGTATGTATGTATTGTGTGTGTCTCTCTCTCTCTCTCTCTCTCTCTCTCTCTCTATATATATATATATATATATATATATGG